>CM076583.1:1155931615-1156275564 GCA_034641835.2 Pinus albicaulis | reverse complement strand
GGTGAAACTCGGTGTTTTTCAATTTTAGGGAGTCAGAAGAAAAACTTAAGGAAACTCCGTGGGTGTACTTTTTTGTAAATTTAGTCTCTCAAGCCCGAAAAAGGATAAAATAATACATGAGAGAAATTTATTGACCATGAGTAGTCAACGTATACCTTTTACGTAAATAGTATATTTCAGTCCGGAAAAGTGGTAAACTTATACTGAAAGGATGACTGTTCATTTATTTTAATGAGTTCCAATAGTCAAGTAATCAACAATATTTTCATCTTTAGAGAGTCTGAAAAGGGCTTAAAAGAGAACTCCAAGGTTTCACTTTTTCGTAATTTTAAAGAGTCCAAAAAAGTGATAAAAGTATACTCATTAGTTTCGATTTTTCTGTAAGTTTTATCGAGTTCAAAAAAGTGATAAAAATGTACTCATTCACTTCTTCATAATTTTTACCAAGTTCAAAAAAGTGATAAAAAGTATATTTCTTTGTCAAAACGACCATTTCACCCAAAAAATTTTGTATTCTGCACAAAAACTCAAAAATTAAACATACATGTTTATGATTAATAAAAATAATTTGGAAAACCACTTTTCAAAGTGAAAAATAAACAAAATAATATTTTATTTATTCAAAAAATCTTATAGAAAGGAGTTTTTGTAAATCATTTTTACCATTTGATTTCAGAGTGAAAATTGAGAGCTTTTGGTAAAAAACGTTCCAGAGAAGATTGTGGAAGATTTTCCTGTCAGAATCGAAAATTGTCAGTTCCAGGTAATCCACATCATATTTACCTTCATTTTTGTCTATTTAATTTCTCATTTTAGGGATTAAATTGATTTTTAGGGAGGAAAATATGTTCAAAAAATTGCTCATAGGGGTTTGCTGGTAAAACACATGGAACCTGCAAACCCCAACAATTTTGCAAAGGAAAAGTTGTCGTGGTCCCACACTTTATGCATAAGATACATGCAGATCCATGCACTGGTTTTATGCATAAAGTGTGGAGGCACTGTAAGAAAAAATGAAATGAATAAATCTCCCAATTTAAACCAAATTTTCCCACTCAAATTGCTTCTAATCTTTCAATTTGTCCATTACAGAATATTTACAATGCTTGAGTGGAGATAATGAGAGCATGAGGAGGTTCACGATGTGGCCATGTTACATTCGCCCACATTATGAGTTTTAAGAGAATGTGGTTTGTACAGATTTTGGGCCATTCAAGGTATGAGGGCTCATGTAGATCTGCTTACCTGGCTAGTCAACAAATGGGATGTACAGGAACAATGCTTTATCATTGGAGGTCACCGGCTCGAAATTGAGCTGGAAGATATATACTTCCTCACTAGTTTTTCAAAGAGGGGCGAGCCACTCTCTTTGTTTGGGGCTAGGGTAGGTGGCCAGTCTGTTGCTGGCCTTTAGGAAGAATTTTGCAATGAAGAAGCAGACCCCAAGGATAAACACATTAACATAAAAACCATTATTTGTCATGAGCTAAAAGTGGTTGCATTTACGGTAACTAGGTTGTGTGGGAGCGCAGCTCCACATGTCATTAAGGCACGCAGATTCCAAGGTACTGAAAGATTCTAGATCAACTTCCTAGAGGATGAGCTATCATCGATAGAAAGTGATCCATCGTGGGAACGCCCATGACATGAAACAATTAGATCAATCTTTGTAGAAATATTTTGCAAGGACTTACTCAAGGATGGTCAATGGAGACAAATGTTTGCAAATTAATGGTTTATTTGAACTGTCCTCTTGAACACATAAAGATAATGCATATGGTTTGGTAAAAATTGACCTAAAGCTAATACCCAGAAACCGGCAGAAGATTTTCAATATGGTTTGATTAACTGATAATAAAAGTATTTTTCTAACCCAGGTAGAAGTGTGAGAAAAAGTATCGTGTTCAAGAGTGGTAAACTGCTTTTTAAACAAAGTGTGACAAATGGATTCGTTTTCTCTCTTTTTCCCCCACCATCTCTGGCAAGTACCTCTTTATTTTTCACAAGCTTGAGGAGGATACCATTTGATTGTTATATAAGCTCATCCTTTGGATGAGTCCAACTTAGTTTAAAATCAAACCCTAAAAATGAGTGGTATGTTCCTGTTTGTAATTGACAGGTCCTTTATTGTTAAATTTTAACAAGTCCAGTATAGGAGAAACTCAGTGTTTTTCAATTTTCGGGAGTCAGAAGAAAAACTAAAGGAAACTCCATGGGTGTAATTTTTTTGTAAATTTAGTCTCTCAAGCCCAAAAAAGGATAAAATAATACATGAGAGAACTCTATTGACCATGATTAGTCAACGTATATCTTTTTCGTAAATAGTCCATTTCAGTCCAGAAAAGGGTTAAACTTATACTAAAAGGACAATTGTTCATTTCCTTTAACAAGTTTGAATGGTCAAGTACTTGACAATATTTTCATATTTAGAGAGTCTGAAAAGGGCTTAAAAGAGAACTCCAAGGTTTCGCTTTTTCGTAATTTTCAAGAGTCCGAAAAAGTGATAAAAGTATAATCAGTAGTTTCTCTTTTTCTATAAGTTTTAACGAGTTCAAAAAAGTGATAAAAATGTACTCATTCGCTTTTTCATAATTTTTACCGAGTTTGAAAAAGATGTAGTACTCCTATGTCAAAATTACCATTTTAGCCAAAAATCGTATTCTATTAAACTCAAAAATTAAACATACATGTTTATGATTAATAAACACTTGGAAAACCACTTTTCAAAGTGAAAGTATAAACAAAATAATATTTTATTTATTCACAAAATCTTATAAGAAGGAGTTTTTTGAAATAATTTTTACCATTTGAATTTAGAGTGAAACTTGAAAGATTTTGAAAAAACTTTTCGTAATATTTATGACTAGATTCTGCCCAAGAACCGAAACCGTCGGGCCCGTAATCCACATCATCTTTTTGCCTTCATTTTTTTTCCATTCACTTTTTCATTTTAGGGTTTAAATACCAGGGAGGAACATACATGTTCAAAAATGTCACGGGTCCGTTACAGTAAGACACATGAAACCTGCGGACCCCGACAATTTCACAAAGGGAAAATTGTCATGGTCTCGCACCTTACGCATAAGACACGTGAAGATCCATGCACTGTTTTTATGTGAAAAGTGCAAAGGCACCATAAGAAAAAATAAAATGAACAAAACTCCCAATTTAAACCAAATTTTCTGATTCAAATTGTTTTTGACCTTTCAATTTTTCCATTGCAGGATATTTACAATGCTTGAGTGGAGAGAACGTGAGCATGAAGAAGTTGATGAGGCTGCCATGTTACATCCACCTACATTACACATTTTAAGAGAATTGCATGTAAAAATTTTTGCATATTCAAGGTTTGAGGGCTCAGTGAGATTTTCTCACCAAGAACAACAAATGGACAAAAAGGTGAACAACGCTTATCATTGCGTCGCTGCAATAAATTGAGCTGAAGATATATACTTCCTCACCGGTTTATCAAAGAGGGGTGAGCCACTTTCTTTTTTTGGGGCTAGGCAGGTGGCTTGTCTGTCGCTAGCCTTTAAGAGGAATTTTGCAATGAAGAAGCAGACCCCAAGGATAAACGTATTGACATAAAAACCATTATTCGTCCTGAGCTAAAAGTGGTTGCGCTTACGGTAACTAGGTTGTGTGGGACCGCAGCTCCACATGTCATTAAGGCATGCAGATTCCAAGGTACTGAAAGATTTTAGATCAACTTCATAGAGGATGAGCTATCATCGATAGAAAGTGATCCATCGTGGGAAAGCCCATGACATGAAACAATTAGATCAATTTTTGTAGAAATATTTTGCAAGGACTGACTCAGGGATGGTCAATGGAGACAAATGTTTGCAAATTAATGGTTTATTTGAACTGTCCTCTTGAACACATAAAGATAATGCATACGGTTTGGTAAAATTTGACCTAAAGCTAAAAAACCCAGAAACCGGCTGAAGACTTTCAATATGGTTTGATTAACTGATAATAAAAGTATTTTTCTAACCCAGGTAGAAGTGTGAGAAAAAGTATCGTGTTCAAGAGTGGTAAACTACTTTTTAAACAAAGTGTGACAAATGGATTCGTTTTCTCTCTTTTTCCCCCACCATCTCTGGCAAGTACCTCTTTATTTTTCACAAGCTTGAGGAGGATAACATTTGATTGTTATATAAGCTCATCCTTCGGATGAGTCCAACTTAGTTTAAAATAAAACCCTAAGAAGGAGTGGTCTGTTCCTGTTTGTAATTGACAGGTCCTTTATTGTTAAATTTTAACAAGTCCAGTATAGGAGAAACTCAGTGTTTTTCAATTTTAGGGAGTCAGAAGAAAAACTAAAGGAAACTCCATGGGTGTAATTTTTTTGTAAATTTAGTCTCTCAAGCCCAAAAAAGGAAAAAATAATACATGAGAGAACTCTATTGACCATGATTAGTCAACGTATATCTTTTTCGTAAATAGTCCATTTCAGTCCAGAAAAGGGTTAAACTTATACTAAAAGGACAATTTTTCATTTCCTTTAACAAGTTTGAATGGTCAAGTACTTGACAATATTTTCATATTTAGAGAGTCTGAAAAGAGCTTAAATGAAAACTCCAAGTTTTCGCTTTTTCGTAATTTTTAAGAGTCCAAAAAAGTGATAAAAGTGTACTTCGTAGTTTCTCTTTTTCTGTAAGTTTTAACGAGTTCAAAAAAGTGATAAAAATGTACTCATTCACTTTTTCATAATTTTTACCAAGTTCAAAAAAGTGATAAAAAGTATACTCCTATGTCAAAATTACCATTTTAGCCAAAAAATCTTGTATTCTGCACAAAAACTCAAAAATTAAACATACATGTTTATGATTAATAAAAATAATTTGGAAAACCACTTTTCAAAGTGAAAGAATAAACAAAATAATATTTTATTTATTCACAAAATCTTATAAGAAGGAGTTTTTTTAAATAATTTTTACCATTTGAATTTAGAGTGAAACTTGAAAGATTTTGGTAAAAAAACTTTTCGGAGAAGATTGCGGAAGATTCGCCTGTAAGAATCGAAAACCGTCAGTTCCAGGTAATCCACATCATCTTTGCCTTCATTTTTTTTCCATTCACTTTTTCATTTTAGGGTTTAAATTGATTTTTAGGGAGGAACATATGTTCAAAAAATCGCTCACGGGGGTCCGCAGGTAAAACACATGGAACCTTCAGACCCTGATAATTTTGTAAAATAAAAATTATCATAGTCCCACACCTTACGCATAAGATACATGTGGATCCATGCACTGTTTTTATGCATAAAGTGTGGAGGCACCGTAAGAAAAATAAAATGAACAAACCTCCAAAATTAAATCAAATTTTCCTACTCAAGTTGTTTCTAACCTTTCAATTTGTCCATTGAAGGATATTTACAATGCTTGTGTGGCGAGAACATGAGCATGAATAATTTAATGATGCAGCCCTGTTACATCCACCTACATTACACATTTTAAGAGAATTCAGTTTGTAAAAATTTTGGGCCATTCAAGGTATGAGGGCTCAGGTAGATTTTCTTACCTGGCTAGTCAACAAATGGGATGTACAGGAATAATGCTTTATCATTGGAGGTCGCCGGCTCGAATTGAGCTGGAAGATATATACTTCCTCACTGGTTTATCAAAGAGGGGTGAGCCACTCTCTTTGTTTGGGGCTAGGGTAGGTGGCCTGCCTGTCGCTAGCCTTTAAAAGGAATTTTTCAATGAAGAAGCAGACCCCAAGGATAAACGTATTGAAATAAAAACCATTATTCGTCCTGAGCTAAAAGTGGTTGCGCTTAGGGTAACTAGGTTGTGTGGGAGCGCAAATCCACATGTCATTACAAGATCTCAAATGTAGACTATCGTTGACTACTTTAGAGGCACCATTTTCAACTGGTGTGAGGAAGTGTTGGCCAATGTCAAAGACCAACTGACTAGAGAAAAAAACACAAAGTTGAAAAACTTCAGATATGGAGCAATTTTGGTCACATTTTCTCTAGAGAGGATTCCTCTACTGGCCCCAGAACTTATTGCAGTTGATCATGGTAGAGTCAAAGAGCCTCAAATGGTTTGATGGGTTGCATTGATGTCCGATCACAGTGAAGGTGATGAGGTTGTTCATTTCACCACGACTTATTTTCATTAGTTAGATAACCAAGTTTTCATGATTGAAGATTTTCCTTATGCGGGGATAGATTTCCGTGATGACTGAGAGATGTCTCTTCCTCTAGGGACACAGTGGGATGAGTGAGGTAAAAATCATTTTGACATGTTCTAAATTCTAATTTTTTTTTTTTTGAATCGTCCAAAACTGATGAGAAAAATTTCCAATGCAGATGTGGATCCACGTCGACCAGCCACTCTCCGTCATTTTGACAAGAAACCAACTACAGCAGCACCACCACCACAGGATAAGACAATATAGGTCCTTACCGATCTGGAGAACCATCTGGAGCGGTTGACCTTAGATATTCCAGAGACTACCATAGATGATATTCCGCTCCGCTTATAGAGATATGTTATCAGGGTTCCATGACCATTCAAGAGATTTCTGAGCAAGGTGGCATGGGCTGTAGTGTTTTATTGTGATCATTACCACAGATAGTCATCGATTGATATTTTAGACTTGTGTAATTTTTTGTATCACTTTTTTCCGATCAGAAGCTATTTTAAACCTATGATCTAAGACAATGTAATATTTTTTGAAAACACTACTCTTATGCTATGATATTACTACTATTTCTAGCTATCTATCTTAACATGTTATAGAATTTTATTTTGATATACTGCTTTAATTATCAAAAATGTCTGTTTATAACACTAGAAGCTACTACATCAGCTAATGTGTTTAAATTTCTTAGAATATGTTGATACTCAATATAATCAAATTCTCATTCCAAGAGACGAACTTTCAAATATAATCTTAACAACACTGGGTTTTTAATTGCATATACTCTATTCAATTGTGATACAACGAGTTCAAAATCTAACCTAACGATCAAACTTCAAATTCAAAATGAAATGGATTCAGATAATAACACAATAACTGCACTATATTCTGCAATATTGTTCATCGTTTGACCGAGGCTTACCCCATGCATAGATACTAACTCATCAGTGGGCGAATAAATCATCGAAGCTGTGGAAGAAATGTTTCATGTACTACTACAAGCACCATCAACAAAAATATTGTATGTTTGAAGGGACGTCAACATCTACAAAATCAAGAGTGATCTAGATAAGCATGGATAGTAGTAAAAGCACACTTAAACTAGGCATGCTCTCTAATATACAACACACCAATTTATGAAAATAACTAAAATACAGGGAAGATATCCACACAAAAATCAAGAATAATATCTCTTTAGATAAAGCTTCTGGGTTTGCCTAAAGAGACCCCATCAAAGTCAATCAGTTCATAGGCCCCTTTTGCAAGTTGTCACTTGACAATATAAGGAGCATGCCACATGGGTTCAAATTTCCAAGCCCATATCTTGTCATTGGCTTGATCATAAACAGGTCTCCTTCTGAGAAAATATGAGGTGTAACACTTCAATCATACTGAGCTTTCATTCGTTTCGCATGAGTTTCAGTAGCTAATGCAGCAGTGTACCGATTCTCATCTAATTGAGCTAAGTAAAAAAAGTGTTTCCCCTCTTTAGAAGTGGCTGGTAGTAACTCTATGGCTAGTTGGAGTGACGGTATCTCAAATTCAATCGGTAATACCACTTCTAAACCGTAAACCAGTTGAAAAGGGGTAAAACCTGTTGATGTTTTTGTTGAAGTTCGATATGCCCAAAGTGCCAAAAAAAGCATGGTATGCCTATTCGATTTATGAATTCTGATGATTCGTTTGATCATGGTGACTAAAAATTTATTCATAGCTTCAACCAGACCATTAGCCTGTGTATAATATAGTGTGGAACTGTCATGCCGCATGCCAAGTTGATCGGTTAGTTCAGTCATCATGATGTTTCAAGAATGATTCCCATGGTCAGTAATTATTTCTTGGGGTACACAGAAATGAGCAATCACATGATTGAACAAGAAAGTAGTTTCAGTTTCGCCGTCTTCCGCAAATGTAGGCATCACCTCGACCCATTTGGTAAAATAATATACTGCGAGAACAATATACCCATGCCCCCAGGCTGAGTGAGGGTTACATGTAATGAAGTCAATGCCCCATTTTGAAAAAGGACAGACAAAAATTATTGGTTGAAGAGGAGTGGGTGGTGCATGCATCTTGCGATCAAATATTTTATAGTTGTGGCATTTTCAGATAGTAGAAATACAATTTTTATATAAGGATGGCCAAAAATAGCCAGCGTGCAATATCTTTTGGGTTGTGGCAACCGAGACATATGACTGGCACATGCTCCAAAGTGGGAGTCATTTAAAACATTTTCAACTTCATCAAGAGTTAGATAATGTCAAAAAAGAGAGTCTACACCATGACGGTATAGTGTGTCACCAACAATATGATATTGCTGAGACTGGAAATGGATTTTTTTTCATTATGATTGTGAAAGTCTGGGATGGAAAGCTTGGGTTTGGAGATAAATGATGATATTTCCATACCAAGGATCGATGGTACTAATAAGAAAAAAAGATTTATCAGCGATAGGATGTTATGCCACAGTTTCAGTCTTAGTACTTGGGAAATCACACATCATTTCAGCGAATACCAATGATTTCTTTGACTTGGATTTTTCAAATTCCAAGTCAAACTCCTGTAGGATAACAATCCATTTGGAGTATTTTCCCCCTAGTAGTGGTTTGGTAAAAATATACATCATAAGGTTACAATCAGAAATCACTATTCGTTTGCATAATAGTATGTAATGATGAAATCGTTGGACAGCTTGAACGGCTGCCAAGGCCAATTTCTCCACATGAGAGTACATGATTTCAGTCGGATGAAGATTTTGACTGAGATAATAAATCACATGTTCATTGCAAAAGTCATCTTCCTGAACTAGAACCATGCCAATTGTAGAATGGGAGGTTTCTAAGTATAAAATGTAATCCTGGTTGTAATTGGGAGGATGAAATAATGGTGCATGGGTCAACACGTGTTTAAGAGCATCAAAATATCGGTCAGTGATCTCATCCCAAAATAACGGAATATTCTATTTTAACAACCTGGTAAAACCTTTGGTTAACTCAGCATAGTTAGGAATGAATCGACGTAAAAATTTCACTTTCCCTTGCAAACTTTGGAGTTGGCAAAGAGTAGAAGGAGGAGGTAATTTAATGATAGCCTCAACCTTCTATGGGTCGAAACGAATGCCTTCCTTTGAGAGAACAAATCCCAACAATCGTCTAGATTGAACACAAAACACACATTTTTGAGGATTCAGGCAAATCCTGTAATGCCTACATCTCATAAAGATAACTCATAGATGAGTAAGATGATCTTCTCTGCATGATGAATGAGCAGGTAAATCATCGAGATAAGGTTGCACAATGTGTTTTATGTCATGAAATGCATGACATTGCCCTCTAAAAAGTGGTGCCAATGTTCTTAAGTCAAAAAGGTAATTTGCAATAATAAAAAGTCCCCCACGGACAAATGAAAGTTATTTTGGGTTGATCAGCAGGGAGTATGTTTATTTGATTGTAGCACGAAAATCCAACCATAAATGAAAACATTTCACTTCCAGCACAATCATCAATAATTTGATCGATATAAAGGGTTGGATAATTTCATTTTGGACAAGCTCGATTTATATCCCTATAATCAATACATACTCGTATCATCCCTTGTTTCTTATTAACAAGAACAATATTAGATACCCAATCCATTAAAGGAATTAGACAAATAAAACCTGCACAAAGTAATTTCTCAACTTCTGCTTTAATAGCATCAACTTTTTGCAGATGTATCTGACGTAATATTTATCGGATAGGTTTAGCTTCCGGGTATGTTTTCATTTCATGAACAACAATTGATGGATCGATTCTTAGCTTTTCTTCATAGGACGAGGCAAAGATGTCAGATAATTCCTAAATAGGGCTTTATATGCTTGGAGTTCATCTGGCATACAAGAAGCCCCTATATGAATTTTTTCAACAATTACTGGTTTCACTGAGATGTCAATAGGAACTGTCGTAGAAATGTTTGCTAAGTTTAATTCAGAATCAGAATTCTCAAGAGAATTCTGAGGTTGATTGACATAATCAACGGTAAAAATGTAGGAAAAATTGGTTTCAAAATGATCGAGATCAGGTAAAACGAAGATCAATGATGTGGATCTTCCCATGGTAATTCTTCTATAGAAAAAAATTCACTAATATGCTCATCATTATTAAATACTTATTGAACAAGATCCAGAATTGATGGCAAAGCTGAGCTTGATATCAAAAGTGATTCCTCGTTAATCACATTCACTAGATCAGGTTTACTTGAAAGAGTATCAGAAAATGACTGTACTACCTGATATGTTAATTCGAAAGAACTCAAAGGCATCGTGCCATTGAAAGAATCCAATTCTGAGTCTGAAGGTACTATCCAAGGATCACCAAAGGAAATAGTACTTCATGTAATCATATTGATATTATCAATAGGAGGTGGTACGTCGGGAGCAGGTAGGGAAAAATTTCCTAGTAAAGTAGAATATTTAATTAAACCTACTCCAACATCTTTATAAGGGATATTTTTTTTTTGGACATGTTGGATGCTATCAGTAGTGGTCGGGTCGGATGAATAATATGAGAGCTGATCTATTTTTATGATATTTTCTTGATGATAAAACATGATGAGATGAAATGCCAATGATACAACAATAGTCATAGCATAGGACGAACTGCGACCCAGGAGAAGGTTGTAATCCAGAGGGGCATCAACCACTTCCACATCTAGATTAACTGTTTTTCCTTCAACCTCTATTGGTAGATCTTGTAAAATACCATACAGATGGAATCCTCTTCCATCAAAAGCTTTGAGGATATTCGGCAATTGGTTAAGTGTCAGAGAACCAAGTGATTTCCAACATTTTAATGACATTATACACATAGAAGCCCCTTCATCAACAACAGTACGAAAACAACGTTTGATTTTGACTATTACTGGAATTTCAAAAGCCATTTGATGGGGTAGGGAGGGTGTAAAATTCTCTAAATCAAAGATTATTAGGTTTGAATCCTGAAGGTCTACGGCTCCTATGGCTGACAATAGTAATTTTCTTTGAGCTAGACATGATTGCAGCACTTCCAAAGCTGACATTGCTAAAGGGGAAATCGTCAAATCATCAGCAATATTATAGTTTTGAGTAGATCTCGCATGTGTATTGAAAGTTGATTTATGAAGTACACCTTTAGCAGGCAGTTTGATTACTAAGTCAGGATTTGGTTTCTTGATCTGTAACAGATCAGAAACTGAGGGAGATGTAGTTGATGAAGAATTAGAACTTTTTTCTTCTTTACCACCAACAGGATTTTTACTACCATAATCTTGTGATCACGTCACAACCATAAAGATATCCTCTAGCGTATTCGAGGAAGATCCAATCATGTTACTATCTTAAGAAAGAAAGGGATCCTTCAAGACAGTAGGTGTGGACAAACCATTAAGAAATTTTGATACCTTGGCTCTATGTGGGCACTCTTTAGTAAAATGATCCTCATCAAAGATGAGACAAGGATAACGATGTTTTTTTTTTCGACAGTTGGTTCAGTTTTATCATTTTTACCTTTCGAAGATGATATTTTTTTTTAATTCTTACCTTTCTTCTTACCACCAGTTTTAGGTTTGGCTGTAGATGATTCTAAAACATGAATATCAGTAGAATTTTCAGCGGAAGAATATCCTTTGGGTGAATCAGGTAAAGTTATAATAGGAGAAGTCATCTTGGAAGATTTATTCCTACTCTTTCCAGTGTTAACAGATTCAATTACACCATCAATGGCATGAGAGCCTGAAGGAGTTGTAGTTAATTGACCAGGTCTTGGTAAATCGGGGATTTTGTAATACAGAGTACCTGACTGTGTATATACAAGGTCAAGGTACTGAGCTTGAGCAATGACTTTCTCTTTTGTAACAACTCCTACTTTGGCCACATCTTCAGCGATTTTGGGCAATAATGATTTCATAAACCATTCAGCCAAAATTTGATCCAGAATAAAGAATTTCACTAAACGTCTCCTACGTCACCATTCATGAATGTGATCAGATATGTACGTAGACGTAGATTGTTTTAATAAGGTCAAAAATTCTGTAACATTTTTTGTATCTGATAGGTAACTGAAAATGGGTTAAGAAAGCAGTAGCTAATGCATTCAAATGATTAAATGAGCCTCGTGGTAAGTCAATGTACCATTTGGAAGCTAGACCAATGAGAGTTCTCTGAAAAAGATGTAATCGAATCAAATCATCGATTAGTGAATTAGATGCACACCAGAGGTGATAAGTCATAATATGTTTAGATGGATCTTCTCCTGACTTACCTTCAAACTTTGGAATATCACTAGGAAACTTATTAGGCATTGGTGGCCAATACGAAAGATAAAATATGGGATCATTCGTGAAGCATGATAAATCAGGTAAATCTAAAGTTGCTATGAATGGTAACTGATGGTTAGGGTCTTGATAACCTTGTGTGATCAAACTAGTTGTAGGAGGAGGATATCCAGAATATCCTAGAATTGGATGCGCATTGGGAATTGTGAAACCAGTATGAACCAAACCAAACTAGGGTTGTTGAGGTAGTTGATAAGTAAACCCATGATACATCTGATACTGATATGTTGGATTTTGTGTAGTATGTCCAAATTAATACTACCCTTGGTACAGTTGATAAGTAAATTGTGGTTGACTAGTAGGAATCGTACTTGTACCAGATTGTCTTGTAGGCATCTGGACCATAGTCTAAATTGTAGGTCCTAACTATGGCACAGATACTTGAGGAATTTTCACTGATACAGGGGTAGTGGAAACAAGAGCTACAGATACTCCATAAATAGGTGTATTAGTTTGAAAAAAAGTTACAGCAGCAACAAAATTTTGAGGCGGAGCTCTAGGTGTACTAGGCCTAGGTTGCTGAACAAAACCAGGTACAGAGACTTGAATGGTAGGCTAGACAAGTTGTTGGGTTGGCCTAGAACCTATTGGCTTCCAGGTTGATTACGTAACTACACATTGGGTTATAAAGTTTGTTGAATTTGAGATGGATCCCACACCATATTAATTCCAGGATAATGAATCATAGAAGGTTGTGCGTATGAAGGATCATAACCAAGTTGAATGTAAGTTTGATAATTAGCTTGCAAATTTCCAACTCCCTGTAATAATGGTTGACCTGAAGGAGGTTGAAAATATTGAGATGGGTACTGACCCTCAGGTTGATAATGACTCCGAGGCATGTATGGAATATGGGGTTGATATTGACCCTGAGGTATGTACTGTCCTTGGGGTTGATATTGACCTTGAGGTATGTACTATCCTTAGGGTTGAGATTGACCTTGAGGTATGTACTATCGTTGAGGATCATATTGACCTTGAGGTATGTACTATCCTTGAGGTTGATCCCCAGGCAGTAAATATTGTCCTATAGTTTGACCTCCACGGGGTGAAAAATTACCCTAAGGTTTCCCCCCAAGCAGTAACTGACTTCCTTGAGGTTGCCCCCCAGGTAGAAATTGACTTCCTTGAGTTTGAGGATTTGGAATATTGACAGACATCATAAAATCTATTCTGTGTTCAACGTGCCAGTGTTTGTTCTATTCGTACCAGATGATAACACTTGTTCAATTGGTTGAGGAGCTACCCCTGAGAAGGTACTAGAGAGCGACTGGTATCCCGGAGGAATAGATGAACCACCGTATAAAAATGTTTCTGTAGATTCAAAAAACATATATGACTCACCTAACATAGCTAATTAAGGTTGATAACCTCTCGACGTAGGGAAAAGATAATTCAGGGTGGTGCATAAGTAAGACCTGCGTTTTGTAAAAAATCTGCCAATGATAAATACCAAGTGAATATTCTAAAAGGACTGTAGAATATTGATTCATGTCTCTAAGATTTAAAGTTTCTTGGGTTTTGAGAAGAACTACTTCTTCGTCTGGACTAACAAGTTCTTCAATACATATGAGATCAGAAGGAAGATTTTCGGTAATGCGATGTCTTACTCTACGTGAATCAGGATCACTAGAAGTTAGAGTAACAAATCCTGAAGATGATTCTAACACAACAGGTTCAGTGTCTGGCTCAGAAATTTTAGGTTCCTCAGTTAATTCACTGGTTGGAGAAGCAATGTCAGTGATTTTGGAAATTGAAATTGGCTCTTGAATATATTATGTTTTTTCTGATTGATTTACTTCATGATAATCAGGAAGAGTAATTATAGATGATTCTCCTAGTTCTGTTGATCTAATTCCACTGATACTAAGTGGTACCAGAGCTTTCAGTCCTTCAAGTTGACTTGGTGTATACTCAGGGGGTTTCTCCCGAAGTCGACATGATTGTCTTTGTGATTCGTCCACGACTAAAAATTATTAATCACATGTAGTCAAAGAAAATTTCAATCAAAAGTCCTAAAGTCACTAAGGAGAAAAAAAAATGATCACATGCTTATAAAATTTAGGAGATCAAACCACACATAAAAAATAGATTCCCACACTAAAAACACTAGTTGGTGATGAAATCCAACATCGTAATATTTAATGTAGAAATAGCGATTGGAAGAGCTACCCTGATAGCCTGCTTAATGAAACAGACCAGTGTAAGTTTCTCCACTTAAACCATCTCAAGTGAAGATAACCCTTTGGAGAGTCCAAGTGACTCTAGTTGACTTCTTCTCCAGGTATAGTGAGATCTTTCCTTCACCATCACCTTAGGAAAAAATCTTAAATTTTATGGCCACTAAGGTTACCAACAGGAACAAATATACCTAGGGGAATAGTCTACGAACGGATATACACGCAAGGGCAGAGTAACAAAGCTCAATCCCCTTGAAGGCTCCTTGACATAATCCAAGGTATAATGATAAGTAACTCAGGCTCCTCAATAATGGTCGATCCGAGGTTTACTGTTGCTAATATGCACACATCTTCTATCATTCCCAATCAAATGGAAATGATCACCTCACTGGTTCAGATATGATCTCGTGCTTGACTCATTTAGGAGGAGCTTCCCAGAGCATACAATCTACTATTGGATTTTTTCTACCGCAATATTGACTAATTTTTTGCTTTAACTCACGTGGAGAGGTAATTACTCCCTACACCAAGACACTAGCCTAAGCTATATTGGTGAAACGATTCCTAGAAATATAAAATTTACTAGGTTGATTTTAATTTAAGCATTGCTTTTAATAGGTTGTTTCTTAAGACAATAGGTGTGAAAGTGAAACTTTGATGATATGTAGTGACCTGACTCAAAACACACTAAAAATGCATCTATTATGAGAAAAAATTCATTTCCTTTCAATGAATTCTATCTAAAAGAAAGAGCTGAGAAATGCAATCTTTTAAAAAAATTCTTTCCTTCAAAAGAAGAATATATGAAAAGAAATCTTTATGAGAACTCAAAATGATCAATTTCTCAAAAACAGAATCCCTTTATTCTTGAAGATCGAAACTACAATCAGACATTCTCCAAAAGAAAACTACAATTTCTAGAAATATCACTCAGAACTAAAAACACTAATTTTGAGATCTAAAAATTCTAAGAATTAAATATGAAATCAAAACTTAAAATATTTTGAGGATGTTTTGCTTAGTTTGTAATATAACTAAGAAATTCTTTGTTGAAATGAGATAAAACTCAAAAACATCCAATTATTATTTTTTATGTGAAATTCAAAACTTAATGAATTTTTTTTTAAAGATTTTCAAATGAGAAAATGGGATCTAATTCTCATAATGTAATTTCTGCTATAAAGTCAAAGACGCAGCAAGAAAAAAATGAAATACCAGTGATCTAAGGTATACAGAGGTTTCTAATCTTTGGGTGACACAAAGACAAAGAAAAAATCACTTATAACTTGCAGATCTTGTAGAAAATCATTCAAAACTAAAAAAGCTGAAAGAAACTCTCACACAAAGCTTTCTGACAGAAAATACAAGTCTAGGTATACACTGAGAATCTTGCAAGCTGATCCTAGAAAAGAGAACTTTGAGTTTTTCAAAAAGTTTCTCAGGGTCTGCAGGTTTTAGTGTAAATAGGTGCAGTGACGTAGTATGGATACATAAAAACAGCGGAGCTAACCACACTGTGCCTAAGGAAAAGTGCGAAGACTAGAAATATTAAAGAAAAATAAAAAATTATAAAACACTTTTCAGGGATTCTACAGAAATAAGTTACCGAAGCCAATATCAATCAATCAAAATCAGAAAAATAATTTCACAAGTCAAAAAGTAAAAGAAAACAAAGTTCATGATCCATTCCCCAGTGGAGTCACCATTTTGTTGGACGGATGAATCGTTCTTGCAGACAAGACAGATCTCCCTAGTATCCTACGATAACTAGCAACAAATGGACAGATGTAAACTACTTTCTCTAGATTATATTTGATCTAGAATTATCTATAATGAAGGATTTAGGACTTACATGTAGTCCAGTGTTGATTGTAATCTTCTTTCTTAGTGCTTTGAATATGTCTCCTTTAGGGATCTGTAATAAAAAACATGAAAGAATCAAAAGCACCTGCATAATATAGAATAATTCATAAATGATAAATCTATCTTAATGATCAAGGAATTCAAGAAATAATCCATTTAAATAAACAACTCATTGAGAAAATAGGATCCATTTGTATTATCTTTGATGGAATAAGGAGCCTTACAACTGCGTTCGCCTTGATGTCGTACAGGTCCTTCTAGGGTCTGGAAAAAACGTTTCCTCTACTTTGAAAAGCCTTTTCACTCTCTTGACTAACATACACATCAGTGTGTAATAATTCCCATATGGTAATTAGATAAGAGAGTCTGAGTTTCACCCACAATTCTCCTAAGAAAATATCAAAGTCTAACTCCCCTTGAGGCTAAACTATGGCTTCAATTTATAGCAAAAGAGAAGAGGTTGCAGCTCCAAATAAGAGGGGATTGAATCCTCTTTCAAGGGATTAAGTTCCACATACCAAGGGGTAGGCTCCTTTAATGGAGGGATGAATGCACATGAAAGGATCGAACTTTCCACCGAATAATTGCTTCCAGAATCTTCCAGATTCAACCAGCTGGGCTTCCAAAGTTTACTTCTGCCTTCACTTTACCTTTTATAGGGATCTAGAACTTTAATGAAGAAAAAGTGCGGCTGGTTCCACATATTCTAGAACAAACAGATGCGGCACCGTAGGTAATACTAAAAGAAAGTGTGGTACAAGTATTTTTATGACTTTTATAAGATTTTCTCTCAATTTCAAGGCTTGGTTTTAGCAACTTGATGGTGTAGACTTCTAAGGGAGTATTGTATGCGTAATGATGAACCCATATAGGTAGTAAAATGTCATGGTGAAATTTTTAGTGTAACACCCTTGGATAGCATTACTACAGAATATAATCCCTCACTGTCTCTCCTCCAATGATAGACCCTGAGAGTCAAATGGGAAAACCTCTCCTCAAAAAACTTGTGAGAAAATACACATCCTCAACTGTTATGGGAACCACTTTGTTCTTAATATGAAATTCCTCTATCGTCGGATCCCATGCTCAAAATAAGAACTCCAAGAGTTCTATTTGTTGCCTCATTCCCGACAATTTGAAGTACTTAAGCAGTCCACAATATCCTAGGGCTCTTACAGTACCCAGATCATTAAAGACAATTATATATTTTTCTTCATGTTCTCTTTCCCTCCATGTAATCGTCATCAAAATCTGATGGAAACATGAAATACAACCATAAGATCCATTAGATTCCATCCATTGTAGAAAAATAGGCAAATTTTCGGCACAACATGAAAATCAAAAACTTGAACTGTGCCCAACGCACTCCGTGAGTTGAGACAGTGCATTGCACATGCAAGTACCCTTCACTATACCTACTATGCAACATAGGTTTCGACATTTAGGGGTGCGTTTCCCTCATTTTGGGCAGAATTTACCCTAGGGCCCAATACTTTGCAGAAATTAGAGATGAAATGAATACCAAGGGAAAGAGGAGGTTCATGGTACTAACCTGGATCAAATGGCGATGAAATATGTCCACAGAAACGATCGCAATAAACTACTGAAGTTCAGGGGAAAAATCAGGTTCAGAGCTCCAAAATGCAAGTGGTAACTATGGAATGGTAAAAATGAATAGTGAAACTACTTTTAATAGTAATTTAATTATTTGCAAGGTAAATTTATTGCTATGACTATAGTTTTATTATGTTTTTTTATCATGAAACAGGTATTTTTAATCCATTCGATGTTGTTTTGAATAGGAAATACAACTGATGAATAGATTAGTCATGCATATTTATTCAAAGAATGACTTGACCACAAAGCATACTTGTTCTCCCTATTTTACGAGATTTGTTAAAAACGAAAAAAGGATTTGAACTGCACTTTTATCTCTTTTTCGAGCTTCAATAATAGCGAAAAGGAAACCCTGGAATTTTCTTTCAGCTATTTTTAGACTCCGATAATGTGAAAATATTGTCGAGCACTTGTCTTTTTGAGCTCGTTAAAGAAAATGAATTGATATCTACTAAGTATAAGTTTAACCCTTTTTCGGACTGAGATGGATTATTTACGAAAAAGGAATACCTTGGTTAAACATGGCCAAAGAGGTGCTCTCAGATATTATTTTACACTTTTTTGGGTTTGAGTGACAAATTTACAAAAAATTACTTATGGATTTCCCCTCCATCCTCTTTTTCAGACTCTCTAAATATGAAAAAGGACTGGGCTATCACTGTCATTAAGCTCGTTAAAACATAAAATAGTGACAGGCTTGTCAATCATGGAAAGAATTGAGTTTCATTCATCACTAGGCTGATTAAATTATTAAACAATGATACTTTATTTGCCCAAAGAGTTGAATTATAGATCAAGAAAATTTTATCCTCCTCAAGCTTGTTAAAAAATAAAGAGGTACTGGTCGACAAATGACCGAGGAAAATTTGGGAAAAATGAGCAAGAATTTCTTTATGGTAGCAAGTCCCTCTTGAACATGACACTTCTTTCACTCCATGTCCATGACTGTTTAAGTTGGGTAATCATATTAATGGTTCATTCACACCTATGGTTCATCATACCTTCACTTCAATTTTTGGACAATGCTGCCAACTCATCACAGTATCGCCGATATGTTCAAGAGAAGTCATCCAGTGATTAAAACTCATCCTTCTACAATACTCATAGGCCTTCTTTATCATGATCATCATCCGTGAAAATTGCTATATCAATTCATACCCTTGTCTTTGAAATCAGTAACTCCTGTTTTGCAATAAGGTGACTTCCTATCGATGAAAACTCAATATCTAGGAAGTTCACTTAGAAACATCAGATTCCAGTACCATGGGGCTTGTTACAACATCAACAAGATCCTCGCTTCCAGACCTTTGACAAAAATATTTTGTTTGGCGTTCGACATCAAATAATCTATTCACGCCTTACGAAATGTACTGCAGTACCTTGAGGGCCATTGACATTAATGGTGGTTCTCTCGCGTTTTTTAACATCTCACATCATTGGCTAGTAATCAAATGATGTATTTCCATGTTCGACTACAAATAATATATTCACATGCTAAGACTTGTACCCAAATTATAATATCCCATGTGCGGGTAGGGCCCGCAGCCACGTGTCCAGGTCTGTGTAATGAGGGGTTTTGTGCAAGGGCCCTCGCCCTCAGATGCTTTGGTGGGGTTAGGCCCACCCTTGACACCCTGGGATTTTTCCCTCACTAATAGTTCGAGCTTTTGGTGTAGTGGTTGGATCTAAGTGGTATCAAAGCCGAGGTCTCGAGGTCGAGACTCGCGAAGCATGGTGGGTTGTAATATCCCTTGTGTAGGTAGGGCCTCTAGCCACATGTCCGAGTCTGTGTAATGAGGGGTGCTACACAAGGGCCCTTGCCCTCAGATGCTCCGGTGGGGTTAGGCCCACCCTTAACACCCTAGGATGTCACCCTCACTAACAGTTCGAGCTTTTGGTGTAGTGGTTGGATCTACACTCTAATGTTCCAAATGGGGAAAAATAGGCATAGTAGGGAATATATTAAGATATTCCTCTATGGATCCACAGTAGTATAGAGACACACCAAAAATTATAAACTAGATATATACTGGTAGGGTATTTACTTGTTATATCACCTCTAAAGAGAGGGTGAAAACCAGAGGCTTCCTTGCCCGTTCCAGACTCTATCTATAGAAAAATAATGAAACACAACACTTAGGGCTTTCTCACTCTCCCTTGGATTTTAATACCATTGGGATCCTTATATCATAAGATCTAATATTAGGACCTAGAAGAGGAGAAAAAACCAAACAAGTTAGGAGTGATGAAAATACCAGATCAGAAAAATCCACAAGGGGCTTAATTAGAACGTTGTATAAGTAGATCAGTGTAGAAATATCATAGAAAAGTGTTGGTTTCCCCTATATTAGGGTGTTCGAGACTTATTAATAGAATTGTAGCAAAAAAAAAATCAGTTGAAAGACATTAAACAGATCTCCCACCAATAAGACTAGCTAGAAATCAGCCAAAAGGAAGGGCTGCAGTAACTTCAAACAATGTATTGGAGTATAAGAAAGATAAAAGCTCTCAAATTGGTTTTGAAACACCTCAAAAGAAATTATATATACATCAGGAAGAAACAAGATGAATTTTCTTCACAAGGGGTGGGGGAAAACCAGTGATTTTGAACCAAAAATGCATATATTCAAATATATTCGTAAAAAAAACGGAATGTGATGGTTTTATATGTTATATTAGGTCATGAGGGACCTATGCTCAGAATTTGGGCTCAAAAAAATAATCATAGCTCAGTTAAAAAGTTTCTCCTTCTCAAACTAGGCTTAAAAACTGTGATTCCCCATGACTTACTTACTGCAGAATTTTAATGAAGAATGAGAGCGTACTTGGCTGGATATTTTAGATACTATAGGGTCTGAACATTGATAAATCATATCAGAGACATTTCCCATACAATTTACATGAAAATACAGAGAATTTAACGAAGAAATCCCTTGGAAAAGGGGCTGCAACAACGTATTGAACTGCAACAAGGAGGTACAACGTTATTTTCAGGATATCTCAGCTGCTGAAAATTAAAACTCAGATCTATGGAATATATATGGATAAAACATCAGACCTATTGCATATCTAGAAGCTATATAGTTTTCTTAACAAGGTCCCCTTGGATTTACAGCAAAATAGTGCATAATAAACTGTAGATTTGAATTACAAGTTGGAGTACTGCATAATACACAGAAATTTCTGAAGATAAACTTTATTAATGAAATGATCAAATATATGGAGACCTGGATCAAAAATATAATCCATGGATCACCAAGGGAAAGGCAAGCACAACACCAAGAGATCTTCCTCCAATCTGATATCAAGCTATAGAACATGAACCCTACTCAAAATAACGTAGTATGGACCTGGAAACTACGTTTTGGCTTAGATCCACTAAATAAAATACAAGGAAATGCATATCTGAAACAAAAAGTGGAGAAAAACTCTCCTTGGAGGTTAAAGAACATACTCCAAGAGCAGAGGCCCTCAATACAAGCTAGATCTAAGCAGATCTAGAGCACCACTTGCTGCAAATGACAGCAACTACAAAACTCTCAATGGGACAGCGTTGCTCATGAAACTGAAGCTTGGTCTCCAACCATATAGTGGCTCACTTCAGCAAAGAACTCCTCCAATGATCTTCAAGGGAAGAGATGAAACCCCTAAATAGGAATTCCAATCACAATCCTCCACTAAACAATAGAGAATGGTATTTTTCTAAGAAGACAAATAGTTCATAAATATATTCTATCAACAATCCCTTCATGTGTCTTCTCCTCCTTTTTATAACATGATAAGGCTCTTGCAAACCCTAAACCACTTTGTTGAGTTACCCCTTTTCACATTAGAGGCTCCCCTCTAGAACTACGCAGTCCCTTTTAGAGATGCAATGAACCTAGACAGCACAGTTTATTTGGTCAAGGTGGACCCAATCTTTGGCTCAAACCTCCTTCACACCTGGAAGTGATTATTTACGTAGCCTTGATTTGTCTTTGTTCACATGGGCATTGATTTATTCATACTTTTTAGGAGTTTTACATGTCCTCCTTTATTCATTTATTCATAAAACATAAAATAAATCAAAATTGAATGTTTCCTCTTAGCTAAGGCTAAGTAGGAACATTACAGTCCTCCCCTCCAAAATGTTGCTTGTCCTCAAGCAACTGAGAGGGTAAGAGTTGTAGTTCTTCTCCTTCTCCATTGATGGCATCATCAAGAATCAATATCTCATAAGGGATTAAGTGCTCACCAAGGCAATACATCAGAAACTTCTCCTCCAAGGCTAACATGATAGGTGCATAGTCTGCCCCTTTAGGAGTATAAAACTCAATAGAAATAAACATGGGTGAAGCAATGTCACATATGAAACATGTATCATGAAGTACAAGATAAAGTTCCTTCCCATGTGGTACATGTACACTACTTACTCTTTGCCCATGCATACCCATAAACAATACCAATATGTTGTCTATGTATGGAAGCAAAATCACATATAGGCAAACTAAAATTTGCACTTGAGGAGGTGGTTCAAAATCCCACATAAGGTACCAATGCAGTGCACTCCTTGTTTCGAGTAGATCTGAGTGTGATATGTGGTACTCCCACCTTATATTTTCTGCATGTGCCACTTGGATATGGTTGAAAGTGAAGCCCTCATTAGGTGCCTTTGGGAAGCACCGATCATGATAGATAATCTCCCTTTGCACCTCAAGGGAGTGGAAATATTTTGAATTTTTATTGGCCTCATCAATGCCATGAGATATACATGTAATTTCACTCCTTGTTGGAGCCATGGCCTGCATATATATGGTGAGAGAATGTGCCAAATCAGAAAAATAATCATGCTCCATAAGATCAGATTTCTTACCATTCAAAACTTTCATACTCATGGGATTGTGCATGGGTATTTCTCCCACTTCAAGAGTAGGAAGAGGTGGCTGGAATGAATCTTGCATAGAGTCCCTTGGCTGCTCCAACTCCTCATAACTGGTGCACTGTTGCAAGTGCTGATGTAGCTTCTCCCAATCAAAGCAGTGGTGCATGGATCTACTTTCTTCTTCCAAAGAAGAAAGAGTGATCTGATTCAAATATTTCAAAGAGTCATTTGGATACTCCATTTTTGAATGTTTCATGCATATTTTGAAATGATGATGTAGCTCTTCTTCAAGGCCCCCACAAAAATAGCTCCTCAAGTTGATCTTGTTAAGCCTCATAGGAAAGGGCTGGCTGAAATAGAACTCCTTCTTTTTGACCTCCTTTATGCCAAAGGTGTCATGTGGAAAGTTTCCATTCAACAATGCGCTAGCTGTGCATAAATTCCCTTTTACTATGTCGTAGTAAATAGCAATATATATCAGCTGTACATGATCAAAATAAGTAGACATGGTGCCATACTTTCCTTCTAAATCATCATGATGAGTATGGAGAAATTTCAGCCCATGCTCTCTCAACAATAGCCATAGCAACAAGGACCCTTGTTGCATCCTTGCATTATCAAAATGTAGATCTTGGAGCAATAAAATAATAATAGACATGTGAGATGCCTCATCAACATAGTGCAAATTAGCTCCCTCATATACCATGGGGAAATCATCCTTCCTCCCAAGACAATGTTCATTCATGAAATATATCTCAAACATAAATACATGTGAGCACATGAGACATACCTCAAACAAGAGAAAATAATGGACATAGGATTCAAAATGTAATTTCAAACCTCTCTTCTTAATGACCACAACACCCATGACTTCTTCTTATCCATCCCATCATTGAAGCTTAAGGCATGAGATAAGGAAGTAGAAATTTTTGGGTAGTGCCCATACTCACCCAAAATAAACCAGCGTAGTCATGCTTCTTGTTGGCCTATATCATAGATTAGCAAGTGGCTCACAAGCCTCTTGCTTTCTACCCATCCTTCTTCATCCAAGTAAGGATGCCCCCAACCATTCTTTCCATTGGTATTTTCCCAATGAGGACTACCAAATTCCCCAAATAAGCTTTCCCCTTTACACCTCATTGGAAGCTGAGATGTAAAACTTTGGAGATATTTGTGGGAAGGCCTCTCACCAGTCAATCCATTGGATCCAAAAGAATCCAAGTGTACAGAGAACCAAACATTATGAGGAGTTGGCACATTCCACCTAATACCTCCACACCTCCTGTTGTATGTTGCTCATTAAGGGTGCAAAACCATAGTGGCACAATATTGTGCAGACTTGTTTCTCCTCATCAGTGAGGTGTTCTTTGGGAGCCTTTGAATCAACTTGCATGTCTCTAAGAGTCTCTCCCTCCCATGTGTTGGCTGGTCCAACTTTTTCTATAGATAGCTATTCCCTTATAGGTAGGAAAATGCTGGTACAAGGTTCCTCAAATGGAGAAGAGGACTCCTCCTCCTCCCACATTTCACTATCTTTAGGAAAGAATGAAGTGCATGCACCTCCTTCTTCCCCTTGAAACCTTGTTGGGGCTTCATTGCATCTCCCTCCTTCCATCGATTGAACCTCCTTGGAGAGGCTCTTCTTTGTTTTGAAAATGGATGAGAGTAATCTCATCCTCTCCATCTTATGTTCTCTACTTTTTTCTTCCTGATTCTTCTCAGTGCTTCTCTAATAGCTTGATCTCATAGGCTAAGCCAGAGATCATGCTCTAATACCACTGTAATCTTCCAAATGGGGAAAAATAGGCATAGTAGGGAATATCTTAAGATATTCCTCTATGGATCCAAAGAAATATAGAGACACACCAGAAATTATAAACCATATATATACTGGTAGGGCATTTATTGGCTATATCACCTCTAAAGAGAGGGTGAAAACTAGAGGCTTCCAGGCCCATTCCAGACTCTGTCTATAGAAAACTGATGAAACACAACACTTAGGGATTTCTCACTCTCCCTTGGAGTTTAATTCCCTTGGGATCCTTATATTAGAATATCTAAGATTAGTACCCAGGAGAGGAGCAAAAACCAAATAATTTAGGAGTGATGAAAATCCTAGATCAGGAAAATCCACAAGGGACTTAATTAGAATGTTGTATAAGAAAATAAATGTAGAAATAGTGCATACCAAGGCTGGGTTCCCATATCTTATTCCTTTTGAGACTTATGAATCGAATTCCAGAAAAAACAAATCAGCTAAAAGACATTAAACAAATCTCCCACAAATAAGACTAGCTAGAAATCAACCAAAGGGAAGGGTTGTAGTAACTTTAAACACTGTATTGGAGTATCAGTGAGCTAAAATATATGAAATGGGTTTGTAAATACTTCATAATAAATTATATATACAGCAACAAGAAACAAGATGAATTTTCTTCACAAGGGGTGGGGGAAAAGCAGTGATTTTGACCCAAAAATCCATATATTCAAAGATATGCGTAGGAAAAGTGGAATTTTATGGCTGTATATGTTATATTAGGTCATGAGGGACCTATGGTTCTAATTTTGGCTCAAAAAAATAATCCTAGCTTAGTTAAACATTTTCGCCTTCTCAAACTAGGCTTAAAAACCCTAATTCCCCATGACTTACTTACTGCAGAATTTTAATGAAGAATGAGAGCGTACTTGGGTGGAGATTTTAGCTAATATAGGGTCTGAACATTGATAAATCATATTAGAGACATTTCCCATACAATTTACATGAAAATACAGAGAATTTAATGAAGAAATCCCTTGGAAAAGGGGTTGCAACAATGTATTGAACTGCAACAAGGAGGTACAACGTTATTTTCAGGATAGCTCAGCTGCTGAAAATTAAAACCCAGATATATGGAAGATATATGGATAAAACATAAGATCTATTTCAGATCTGGAAGCTATATAGTTTTCTTAATAGGATCCCATTGGATTTACAGCAAAATAGTGCATAATAAACTGTAGATCTGAATTACAAGTCGCAATACTGAAGAATACACAGAAATTTCCAAAGATAAAATTTATTAATGAAATGATCAGATATATGGAGACATGTATCATCAATCTAATCCATGGATCACCAATGGAAAGTCAAGCCCAACACCAAGAGATCTTCCTCCAATCTGATATCAAACTATAGAACATGAACCCTCTTCAAAATAACGTAGTATGGAGCTGGAAACTGCGCTGTGGCTTAGATCCACTGAATAAAATACAAGGAAATGCATATATGAAACAAAAATTGGAGAAACACTCTCCTTGGAGGTTAAAGAACACACTCCAAGAGTAGAGGCCCTCAATACAAGCTAGATCTAAGTAGATCTAGAACACCACTAGCTGCAAATGACACCAGCTACAAAACCCTCAATGGGACAGTGCTGCTCATGAAAATGAACCTTGGTCTCCAACCAGATAGTGGCTCACTTCAACAAAGAACTCCTCCAATGATCCTCAAGGGAAGAGATGATGTGCCTAAATAGGAATTCCAATCACAATCCTCCACTAAACAATAGAGAATGGTATTTGCCTAAGCAGACAAATACTTTAGAAATATAATCTATCAACAACCCCTTCATGTGTCTTCTCCTCCTTTTTATAATTTGAGAAGGCCCTTGCAAACCCTAAACCACTTTGTTGAGTTAGTGTTTTTCACATTAGAGGCTCCCTTCTAGAATTGCACAATCCCTTTTGGAGATGCAATGAACCTAGACAGAGCAGTTGATTTGGTCAAGGTGGACCCAATATTTGGCTCAAACCTCTTTCACACCTACAAGTGATTATTTACATAGCCATGATTTGTCTTTTTTCACATGGGAATTTATTTATTCAGACTTTTTAGGAGTTTTACATGTCCTCCTTTATTCATTTACTCATAAAACATAAAATAAATCAGAATTGAATGTTTCTTTTTAGCTAAGGCTAAGTAGGAACATTACACGAATAATCGAGTGAACAAGATAAGAATACCCCAGATATATTTTCATCCATTCGGGATGTGATTTCAGGATTGGTGTACAAATCATCTGTATGGTGACCTTACATACAAATTGTCATCCAAACATGGGCCTATATCTGTAGGCATGTTTGCATCTGGGAAACATTGAAATGAAGAAGACTCTCTGAATTATGTACATGCTATTAGATTGTTCTATGTGATGAATATGGGAATGCCTACCCTCAACAATTATGATGAAAGAGGATATATCATAATGTAATGCGTTGTAAGATTGATGTGGGTGACCACTCCACTTCATCCCCGGCCCATCACAGTGTAAAGCATATCAATCAAATGTTTTTATTTTTTGGATCTCAAGCTTTAGGGGGCAATTGTTATAGGTCAATTTGGGCACCATTACCAATGACCTGGTTAAATAGACATCATCTCTAGGACCAATGATCAAGGGTCTATCATTCCCTATCATTTCAGTTGTTATATGCCCTAAGCCAAGAACAAGACAAATCAAGCAAGACTTTCATCAAGCAAAGGTTTCCAAGGTTTGAAGCTTATTATATAGCATATGAGAGCTCACCAATGCAGGCTCTAAGGGGCCTAAGTGCATTGCATATGCAGGTAGCCCCATGCAAGGCTGCTCTACAAGGCACTTCCAGACATTCACAGGTGCATTGGTCATATTGGGAGCGAAATTCTCATTGTTTTGAAATCTCCACTTGGCTAGTGCCTTCTACAAGAGTTCACATGTGTCAGGCTTCAAATCCAAGTGTCCATTTGACATCTACATGATTGGGAACATGTCTTGCCTATTACTGGAAAGTCATTGATTACAAAACAACCTACAATTCATCTATAAATTGAGCACAGATCTGAGTGCTTGATAAGGAAGAATTTGAGTAGAGAAATGCTAGAGAATTTTCAATTGAAAGCTACATTTGTGTAGCTGCTGGTGGATAGATTTATAGTGTGATGAGGCTTTGGGACATTGTTGGAAGGGTCACTTCAAATCAGTCACTTGGTTGTAACGTCTCTTTCTATTGTCAATAAATAATACAACTTATTTTTCCCTATATGCATCTATATTAGCTTTGATTTTCCATATTTCAAGATCTTAGTTGATGTATATGGTTTATGCTTTACTGATTTAGAAAAGTAACTTGAATAGATATCTATATTATTACATATTCTGTTGTTTCAATGTTCTTTCTTGCAGGAAGCATTCTGCACAAACCACTTGAATTTGAAGCTGCAACATAAGTGACAGAAGGAGCCATTTAGAAGCACTTGGATCACAAGTAACATTCTAATCCTCTTTGTGTATCTTTTCTTAGTTAGGATAAATAGTCGTATAGTCTTTCACCTATTGATTTAGACTAGCACTTGTCTAGGGAAGCGTGATTTATTCGTAATTCACAATTCTGGCCCAACAAGCTTTGTGGGCTATATTTGGAGGTCATATTCCAACATTTTTGCTATCCATTTCCCTCTTCTACCTTCTGGATCTATCTTCATAAGAACATATTTTACTACTGCATTAGGGACATAAGCCAAAATATGTGAATGTAAAATATAGACACGGAAATCCATCAATGCTTTTATCAAAGCCAAAACCTGTTTCTCTATGTTATTGTACCGAAGAACTTCATCCCAGATGGTTCAACTGAAAAATGCAATATTTTTCCTGGTCTTCTTCTTCTTTTGCATTAAGACTGCATCCATGGTGTGCTTGGAGGCAAAAGAGAATATAATGAAATCAATAGTGTAATCTAGGCTTATTAAAACAGGGGTAGTAGTCAAAGAAAATGTGACTGTGTTCAAAAAATTCTTGGCATCCTCAGACCACTTTACCTCATTGTCCTTTTTCAACATTTTGTCATTTCCTGAAGGTGTTCAACCAAATTTGGAATAAATCTGCGTAAGAAATTCATCTTACCATTGAAAGCCTAAACTTCTTTCTTGTTCTGTGGAAAGTCAACTTGCTGAATTGCCTCAACCCTATAAGGGTCAATCTAGATTCCATCCTTAGAGATGATGTGACGGAGAAGTTTTCCCTCCTCCATGGAAAAAAGGCTCTTTTTCAGATTAAGAGAGATTCTTAAATTCTTGCATTTTTGAACAACGATCCTTAAATGATACAAGTGTTCATCATAAAAAAGGGATAAAATTGTCAAATCATATAAATACACCAGTAGAAAAACATCATTCTCATATGAAAAATCTATATCCATCGCCTGCTAAAAGGTAGCCCCTAAATTCTTTATTCCAAATGGCATCTTTTCATATTTGAATGTTCTCGAAGGTGTAGTGAAGGCATTTTTTTCCTGATCTTTCTCATCTACCAAAATTTGATTGTATCCTGAATATTCATCAAGCAAAGACATTCAGGAAGCCCCAACCACTCTCTGTAAGATGTGATCCACTTTAGGAAGGGGGTAGTTAGATTTAAGAGACACCTTGTTTAAATTTTCGAAATCTATGCAAAGCCTTATTTCTCCAATATTATTTCTTACAGGGACTAGACTAGATATCCAATTAGAAAACCTATTAGGAAAAACAATACTTGACATGTAGTTCATGTTCACTTCTATTTCTATTGATGGAAAAAACCTCGGGTTGATCCTTCTCAACTTTTGTAGAAAGGGCTTTGGATCGGGCATAGTTGGAATGGTGTGTTGTATGATATATTTATTATATACCTTTAAGTCTACATAATCCTATGCAAAAACATCAGAAAATTCATAAAGTAAATCAATGTACTTGTCCTTTTCCTCAGGAGAAAAAGAATTTGAAATTTTGACCATCTTAGGCTTGTCCATTGTTCCTATGTTTACGTCCTCGACACCTTTTTCTGTAGAAACCAATGTTGGCTTCCTCGCTACATCATCCTAATCAAAAAATTCTTCCAATGGTATGAGACCTTTTGGAATATTGTTTTCCTTCAGCTCTAGTATATCAACCTGAGTGGCTTTGATGACTTGGTCATCCTTCTCATAAACCTTATCAATCACAGAATTCTACAATTCACCTTCATTTTGTAGAAAATTATTAACTTGTTGATCATCCAAAAATACTTGCCAATATCACAAGTTATCCAAAAATGTAGGTGAAATTTTTACAAGAATTTAAAAGTTCTTGTTAGAAAATATAGAGATTTTGAAATTTCTTGTTGTTGTAGCGACCGAATCTTCCATGAGATTCTGACTTCTCGGCACTACTGACAAATTGTATTAAGGAAACATCTTTAGGATATCCAATAAAACATTCATGTATGTTTGGCTTGGTATTCCCCTTTCACTTGTTTTATCAAAAGTTTGCAGTCACCATATACTGAAATTCTTCTTGTGCCCAACTTTTTCAAGATCTTGAAACCGGTGATCAATGCTTCATATTCCGCCTCATTGTTAGAACAATCAAAATCCAATTTTATGAACATAATATAGCATTCTTAGGAACCTTACCAGGCTGATGAAGAGGGCTGTGGATCCAAATTCCAATGCATGCCTCGTATTTCCCCAAGGTACCATCAAAATCCATGCTCCATAGACCATTTTCATTATCCAAATGCTGGAATTGTGATTACTGTTTTTTCTAAACTTTATGGGTTACTTCTTGATTCTGATCTTAACTTTCCTCTACCTTTTTAGGTAGCTACTCTGAAGCACTTGGTACATTCTCTTTTCCTTTCTCTAAAATTGTTCTGATACAATCAAAAATCTTGGAAACATCTTCTACTTCTACAATCTGACTATCTACATCATTCAATACACTATCATTGAAAAAAATAAAATATTGTAAATCTGTATTTACAACATTTATTGGATGATTATTAGGCCTCTATTTGCTATTTATCATGCACTTCATCTTCGTTTCCATGTACAAATTTCTCAACTGTCCAAAAACTGGGATGGTGGCATAAGAGAAGTCTAGATGCAAAGTGTCTCTCAACTTTGTTTCCCAAGATCTAGACAACAAAATACCAAACTGTGGTGATATATCAGCAACCATCACGTCCATGAAAAAATTATTTGCTGGAATTTGTTCAAGGGAAACTACTAAATCCTTAATAAGACCCAAACAACAGACTCTACCCAAATTGAAGGAATACAAGTTACGATAAGTACAAGTGATATCTAGGCCCAATATCTCCATAATATCTTTTGGCATCAAATTGTGGGAAGCTGCAGAGCGAGCATGGCATTGTGAAGGATATTTTTGTGGATTCTCAGACTCAAATAGAATGGGGTAGCTTCGCTATCGTCTAAATGACCGTCTATTGCTGGACCAAAGATAAGTTTAGGTTGGTCATCTTTGAAATTAAGTATATCAGATGAAGGATCTACTTTTAACTTTTTTCCTACATGAGACTTATACTAACTATTCTTCTATAATATCCCTTTTTCAATATTTCCCATAAATCATACATGAAAAACGCATTTCCAACAAGATATTAAATAAAACAGTGAAACCATCACTTGGATCCCATAGACACATCCATCTAGCATCTAAATACAAGAGGAGATGAGAAAGAAATGAAACTAGGTGGGTTAAATAGATCTCCCACACTAGAGTAGCTGAAAATGACTAAAAACCCCAAACTTCATTTTATCGGAGTTGTTGCATAAAGGGATTGCATATAATAAAGAGGGTTTTAACATAAAAATATGGGATAAAAATATATATACTCATATATTAATGAATAATTCTGAAGTACATATATCTAGTCTCCTCATACAAAATACAAGAGAACCCGGCAAGGGTTTCTTGTCAAATACTTTGCATAAATATGTGATCTTCAAAAAATTAGTGAATAATCACTAAAAAAATGAAGCATAAGAGAATAGAAGGATGTAAATACATCTGATATGAAGTATAACCCTCAAGGGCTTCCTCCTATGAAAGGATGAACCTCTCAATCACAAGGAAACACTGAAACAGAGCCACCAAACCATGCAATGAACACTGCCTCCAAAATAACGCATTCCCTAGAAGAAACAATGTTGGGAGGGTATGATAAATGTGTGGTATGATAAAAAATATCTGAAATAAGTCTGGGAGCTCTCAAAACAGATCTCTCAAGTGAAGGAAACCTTCCTCCAATGAGAATCTAGCTCAGAAGCCGGGATTTTGATCCCTTCCACTGCTGCACCTAGCAACACTGCACAATATCCAGAAAAGTTGTGATTATGTAGTACGATGAAGCTTGGCCTAAAAAAATGATGTGTAATGATTAATACAAACTCTCCCAATGATCTACTCAAATAAAAGAGGTAGTATTCCCGCTCGGGAACACCCAGTGCTAAACAACACTGCAGCTTGCTAAGCAGCAAGCAACAACAGTTCTTGGCAGCCAAGAATAATAATTCTAAAACATAATGAATAATGATGCCATCCTCTTCCTTATATAAGACATGAGTTTTCAGACCCTTGGACCCACTCAACTAGGTTATTTCTAACCCAAGTTACATCTCCCTCCAAAATGGTGTTATTCATTCTTGGATTCTTCCTCCACTAAAATTGTGTTGTTGACTTAGTCAAAGAAGCTTCATTTTAACCTTGTTCACACATGGAGGTGTATTATTATGCTTGAAAGAGTGTCCCCTTTCACAATTGAAGTATTTTATTCCAACTTAAGATACTTATGGGATTTTCTACCCATTTATTTACTGGCTACAACTGCTGCTAATTCTAATGTTTCATTTAGCTTGGAGGCTAAAATTTTCAAACATTACAGTCCTCCCCTCCAAAATATTTTCTTGTCCTCAAGAAAATGTATTATGAAGGAGAAAAAAAATTCTCCCCTCTTCCTCATGTGGCCTCCATCACTGCATCAAGAGAATCTGCAAATAAACTGTCATCCAATGCTTCCTCCCTAGTGTGCAAAACTAGAATGTTTGCATCAATCCAAGATGGAAAGTGTGTATGGAAACCTGCTAGTTGTCTCATGGCCTCCACAAAGTAGGAGTGATGATTAACATGGTGAATGAGTGTCTCCCTCAACCATGCTATCATCCAAATCAAGTGAGTCACCCTCCAACATGGTAACTCATGGGAAATCTCCTCCACCTTGTGCTCCTGAAATGAAGGTGGGTTGAATGAATGTACATGATAGGTAAGAGGGCCTATATCATGCTGTCCTCCTCTCAAGTCATGATAATTTTAAAGGGCATGATGATATTGGGCTGAAACATGATTTCCCTCCAATGGCAAGAAGAATATTGAGCCTCCAAGGACTCTTCCTCCAAAATCATGAGTCATGTCAACCCAAACCATTCCATTCAAGATGAATGGCACATCATCACCACATGGCATCCAAATCAAAAAATGGCTAAAGGTTATGTACAATTTTGGATGATACATATGGTCTCTCTGGTGGATACAGTCTAGTACTCCCAACTGCTGCTTGAGAATGTCATAAGGCAAGTGGTCCTGCAACAAATTACAAGTTGTATATGTTTTTTCTCCCAACATGTGGAAGTAAGAATCAATGTATATCAGCTACACATATATAAGATAACAATACACTTGCCCAAATTCATGTATATATGGGCTACTATCATCATAAACATTGGCCCTAAAGTGACCATCAAACCCAAAAATACTCTTTCTCTTTTGACGAGCAATGCACTATGCAAACATGGTGAGAAAGTACAATACTCAATAGAGTAATAAAAAAGTACAAAAGTGAATCCTCTACCATAAATAGTGAGTGGGATGAAAGTGATATCTTCCAATAAGTCCTCCCATGAAAATCTACTCATAAAAGTTTGCAAGAAGAAGGGATACCTCCTCCCTTTGGAATATCTCATCCATAAGAACATGCTCCTATGTGACAGCACTGTAGGAATTTGTAATAAGGATCCATGACTTCTCCCTTTCACATTCCATATGCCAAATCCATCCACCATAATGCTTCTATGTGATAAGATCATCTTCTGACATGGAAGTCTCTCATGATCCTACAATACTAAAGGGTAGCCTCCTTGCACCATGAATGTGCCTTTCTTCTCTTCAGAAATATCATGAAAAGTATGGGAAGAATTTTTCCCATACTCTCCCAAGTGCCACCATTTCCACAACAAAATTTTTTTCTGCCTCATCTCTCCCTTATACAAGCTTCCTTTGAACAAGAACACATCAACAATACATGGAAGCAAGATACAATAAAAAAAATTTTCCAATTGACAACGGGAGAGTGAATCTTGGTCCCTCTCATGGAACCAGCGTAGTGCACCCTTGGCTTGCATCAAAATAAGAATCAACAAGTGCTTTACCAGCCACTTGTTTACTTCCATAGTCATTTCATAAGATGAAAACATGAAGTCACAATATGGTGTCATTTCTGCACACCAAGAGACATATGGCTTCTGCCACAGCTCATAGAAAAGATAGCCAAGGTCAATGCTAAAAGTAGCTGCAAGTACATCATCATATAATATGCAAGAAAAAATATTTCTTATTGTTACATCATGCTGCTCAAATAAATGAAAGAATTAAAATAGAAAACATGAAATGATACCTCCTCCATTATGTACTTGAGGTCTTGAGCTAAAATGGCTTAATTGGAAATCCTCCCTCACTCCCCATGAGTAGGAAAGTAGTTGTGACATCCTCTCTATCACCATCTGGGCTATGCATCTCTCCATATGCTAATATATGCCATGCTGGATGCCCTTCTAAGTGAACTCCTCCATCAACTGGAAATATGCATCAAAGTGCATAGAAGAGAAGTCCTCATGTGCTGCATGTAACAACTTCTCCTTGAGACTAGAAGATCTAGTCAAGAAGATCCTGCCATAGGAATAGATGACCACATCTGTCACCATGTATATGTCATCTCCATCCAAGTCTTCAAGAATAATGCATGCAACAAGATCCTTGGAGTACTCTACCAAGAGCTGAGATCTCCAGTAAGGATCAATCCTCCTCAGTGATAGCACTGGTGATCTGGCATGTAAAGCTCTCCTCATGTTGCAGCCAGCTAATCTAACATCCCCCATGCCAAATTTCTCCTCAAAACTCCTCACCTCTCCAAAATCCAAGAGTGGTGAGCCCAAATACAAGACATCTCTCATCAACTAAAGATCGGGTGGCCTCCCCGGTGGAATGCCTCCAAGAAGTGAGACATCAATGTCAAGAGTAGACTTCATAAGTGATTGGGCCATCTTGCCCTTGCTTCGAATGTGAAAATCAGTCTACCTATTCCTTGCATTGGTTCTCTAAAATAGAGAAGGGTGTATGCCTCTCATAAACTAATGTTTCTCTTCCTCATTTCCTCCTCCTTCCAGTTGCAATGCCACACAATCATGCTGCTCATTGATTGTGCTTGAACCTCTATGTATGAGATCCTGGGGAACTTCTTGCAAAGATACAAGAATCCCTCCTATGGGAGCATGTGCTCCTCCTTCCTCTGCATGCGGCACTGGATGTGCTCTAGATGTGACAGCGTTGTTGCCTTCTTCTCCATCAATGTGTGTAGGAAACATCTCAACAATTGGATTCCTTTGTGAAAAAGTGATCCCCATGCCCTCTTGTTCAAGAATAAGAACTAGAAGTTTTTCTTCTAGAAATGTGTAATGAAATACATCAGCTCCTCTCATGGTTTTCTGAAATGGATTTTCCTCCATCACATGCAAGGGTTTTATTTTCTCAAGTTTTCCTTGTTCATGTGTCTTAGGAAGCTTCTCACCAAACCTCTCCATCAATTTTTTTTATGAATCTTGCATAAGAGAAAGTGTTGGCATTCTTTAAGGAATAATATTCAAAAATCCACCATGCATGAGCCTTACCTCTAAAATGCAGCGCTACAACTCTAATAGCTTCATCTCCAAAAATATGGTGTAGCTGCAAATAGGAGTTTAGCTCCGTCACCCAAGCTCCAACTGAACATGTAGGTGATCCGACAAAAGTAGATAGAAGAAATATATCCACATCCTACTGCTAGTTCTTCTCCATCTGGATCTTGAAAAACTCTTGGAAATCAGTATGATCTCTAACTTCTCAGTTTGAGATCCATACTCCCACAAAAAATCACTAAGAGTCATTCTCTTAGGAATTCTTCCTCCTCCCATCCATCTCAAGATAGCTCTGGTCATTTGATTTTGTTGTGCATCATGGAGTGCAACTGCAAGCTCACACTCACCCTGTGCAAATCTAGATTCAGCTCTAGAATTAGCCTCCTTTGGAGATTTCATCTCCAATCTTATTTTCTTCAGCTCTCCTTGAAAGCTTTTCATAGATTTTGAAAGAAGATTTATGAGCTTGTCTCCCTTTATTTCTACACATACTAAAGCTTTCTGGCTTCTATCCATCTCTCCTTATTTTGATAGCTGGATCTCATAGCTGTAAAGTTCCCTTTTCAGAAATATCAAAATTCTATTCCATATATTGACTGCAGGGGAATTTACTGGATGTGTCGCCTTTGAAAAAAAGATGAGATCCAAAGGCTACCTGGCCATCTGTAGACTCTGTCTATAGAGATTTAAATATTAATCCTTCAGGTATTCAACACTTTGGCTTGAAGCCACAGGCTGAGCCAAGGATCTTGCTTTGATACCACTATAATATCCCTTTTTCAGGATTGCCCATAAATCATACATAAAAAACGCATTTCCAACAAAATATGAAATAAAACAGTGAAATAATCACTTGGATCCCATAGAAACATCCATATAGTATCTAAATAAAAGAGGATATCAGAAAGAAATGAAACTAGGTGGGTTAAACAGATCTCCCACACTAGATTAGTTGAAAATGACTAAAAACCCCAAATTGCATTTTACCGGAGTTGCTGCATCAAGGGACTACGCAGTCTAAAGATGGTTTTAAGAAAAAAATATGGGAGGAAAATATATCTACTCATATATTAATGAATAATGCTGAAGTATAGAGATCTAGTCTCCTGATACAAAATACAAGAGAACCCAACAAGGGTTTCTTGTCAAATACTCTGTATAAATATGTGATCTTAAAAAAATTACTGAATAATCACTGAAACACTGAAGCATAAGAGCATAGAAGGCTGGAAATATATATGATCTGAACTATAACCCTCAAGGGCTTCCTCCCATGAAAGGATGAACCTCTCAATCACAAGGAAACACTGCAAAAGAGCCACCAAACCATGCAATGAACACTGCCTCCAAAATAACGCACTCCCTAGTAGAAACAACGTTGGGAGGATATGAGAAATGTGTGGTCTGATACCAAAGATCTAAAATAAGTCATGGATCTCTCCAAACAGATCTCTCAAGTGAAGGAAACCTTCCTCCAATGAGAAACTAGCTCAGAAGTCGGGATTTCGATCCCTTCCACTGCTGCACCCAGCAACACCGCACAATCTCTGGAAAAGCTGTGCTGATGTATATGGCTGAAGTTTTGCCTAAAAACGTGATGTGGAATGATAAATACAAAATATCCCAATGAGCTACTCAAAGGAAAGAGGTGGGATTCCCGCTCGGGAACACCCAGTGCTAAACAACACTGTAGCATGCTAAGCAGCAAGCAGCAAGCAGCAACAATTCTTGGTGGCCAAGAATAATAATTCTACAACATAATGAATAATGTTGCCATCCTATTCCTTATATAATACATGATTTTTCTAACCCTTTTCCCCACTCAACTAGCTTACTTCTAACCCAAGTTACATCTCCCTCCAAAATTGCATTATTCATTCTTGGATTCTTCCTCCACTAAAATTGTGTTGTTGACTTAGTCAAAGCAGCTTCATTTTAACCTTGTTCACACATGGAGGTGTATTGTTATTCTTGAAAGAGTGTCCCCTTTCAAAATTTGATTATTTTATTCCTCCTTAGGAGACTTATGGGCTTTTCTGCCCATTAATTTACCGACTACAACTGCTGCTAATTCTAATGTTCCATTTAGCTTGGAGGCTAAAATTTTGGAACATTACATCTTGACAATTTTAGTTAAAAGTGTTAGGAAAAATACTGAGAGGGGGGGGGGGGTGAATCAGTATTTAGATCTTACTGAAAACTTTTTATCAGAGATATTATTATTTAATCATTTACTTGTATTATTGCATCATTCATTCATCAGAAGTTTAGTAAGCAGTAAGCATGTGCAGTAATAACAGAATTAGCCATCACACATAAGAAACACACATGAACAACAGTATTTAAGGTGGAAACCCAATTTGGGAGAAAACCACCGTTGTTGTTATCTCTGTCTTCAATATTTATTATAAAGAAAAATTCTTACATTTTTTGTGCTGGCGTAGACTTATACCAGCACGCAGGCACCCACCTGCAGAAGGCTACAACCTTCTCCCGTTCCCCAGTCACTACTGGAAGGGAGCTCCAACCCCTGATTTTAACACCAGCTTGTACTGGCAGAAATATTCCACTTTCATGTTGAAGACTTTAATCTTCAGATCCACCAAATTTCTTCAATTTCTTCATCAGACTTGCATCAGGTCTTCATTATTTCTTTGCAAATATTCCTAGAGATTCATCATTTTCTCGATCTTGAGGTCTTGAACCTTCATCAACTCCATAGGTGCATCATAGATTCAGCTTTATCAGACAACAGATTTCAATCATATAGATATCTCTTAAAGAGATTTATTCATTGACAATCCCTCCGCATGAACACTTTGAACTATAATCCTCTTCTCCTTATATAGTTTTTGCCTTTATTAATACGATGAGTCAAAACCAGCCAACCGCTTATGGTATTCCTGGACGGGATCAATTAGATAATCCAGCCGGGTCTACCCAAGCCCCAAACAATTTCTTATTGTTCTATTTTCTTTGTTAGGCAATTAGATAATTAATCTAAGTCTTTTTAATATCTCAATCTGAGATTGAGATCTTAATCCAATTCCTCCTTTAGTTATGAACTCCCCAATGCATATATATGTATATCGACCCTAGGTATATGTGTTCGTGAGATCCACGTTCATTACATCACATGTTACATATTTCGCCAACTTCACATATTCAACATCCTTTATTAACCCCGCAAACCTTAGTTTAAAAGGTCCCAATTAATATAATTTAGAACCGGGCCCACATGTATAATCAATGACCCAATCACATACTCGCATCATACCATGGTTATCCATTGTGCACCTTTCTCATACTGCCACCATCCGATGGCTCCCATCCAGATCAACGGTGCACAACAATATCACGCGGCTTCCTTGGTCGGACATTAATGCGCGATGACGCGCAGTGATGGCGGTTTTGAAAATTTGTTCAGGGATGTGTGTCGCTCGTTCTATGGAATCACTCCCAACCTCTTGAATATTGATTTCCCATTGAAAGAAGTGCGATGAAAACCTAAAACTCCTTGTACTATTCCTCCTTCGTGGTTCCGCCCTTATACTCCAGGTTTCGTCGTGCTTCCTTTTGTTAAGATCCACCACTTCCCTTCCAGGTTCCGTTTGTAATTCCAAAGTGTTGTTCCAATGACATTTCGATGGCATATACTCACATAATTCAGTCACTGAGTTCCATTTTGGTTGCAGGGATTCATAATTCCTTCATCAAGAACATGTTCATATATTACACTTGCTCAATTCAATAAAGGCATAGACAATACCAAGATCAATCCCCAACATTGATCCCAATTTACCTTCAGTATTATATTCAACGAATATATATAACTCCATTGTATACCAGTTTGGGATACAAAGTCGACCGTATTAGAATCAGTTCCTCTAACTACATACAAAGCACCATTAATCCCCTCATAGGGTTTCTTACTTATCACGGATTTCAATTATCCTCCATCAGGATGCATACATGAATTAATTCCACAGGGACTCAAATATCCTTCCTACTGAGTTCAATTTTCTCCTTGAATGATACTTCTCTGTGTAAATGCACTCTTTCTCTGTTCTTCTCTGCTGACCTTTGTTCTCTGCTACATTTCTTTTCTATGTTCCTAGTTACTGTTTTGGATGCTCCTTCTTTTCCAATTCCTTTTTCCATCAATGACAACATTTCCAACAATCTCCCCCTTTGGCATTGATGGAAATAATCTTCCTCGTTTTGTCTTATAGAAGCCCCCCCCTTTTTTTTTCTTTTCCTCCCCCTTTGACATCAATGGAAGAAGGTTGATCAAGATCCTCTATACCGACAATACCATGCTCCCCCTGAGATTATTCTGCATCTTCAAACATAATATTCAATGAAATAATAGAAATGACTCATTCAATCAAGATCAAGGATTCTCAAGCATGATATCAAACTACAATAAATAATTAGAATGCCAACAATGCATCCTTGCCACATGACCAATGCTCCCCCTTAGCCTGTGCATCCTGAACACTTTCAACAGGAGTGAATCCAATTTAGTCTTCTGAATTTAAGTAGATCTAATCTTCTGCATGGCAGAGACTACTCCCAGCTTCTGTCTGAGATATTCGAATGCTTCCCTACGTAAATTTTTGGTAAATATATCAGCAACTTGTTCTTTGGAGGGAACATACTCCAATTTCACCTTTTTTTCAAGCACTTGTTCACGTAAGAAATGATACTTAATGGGAATGTGCTTGGTCTTGGAATGCGTAACAGGATTCTTTGAAATACTGATGGCACTTGTATTATCACACATAATGGAGATAGGAGGTGAAAATTTGATTTGAATGTCTTGTAAGGTCTGCACCATCTAAAGAAGCTGAGTGCAACATGATGTGGCAGCCACATATTCTGCTTCTGTTGTAGATAAGGCAATAGAGCTTTGCTTCTTACTGAACCAAGATACTAACTGGGGCCCCATATAGAATTCACCACCACTAGTGCTTTTCCGATCATCAACATTTCCAGCCCAATCTGCATCAGTGTAAGCATGAAGAGTAAGATCAGCATTCTTTGGATACCATAGTCCAAAGTCTTGAGTTCCTTGTAGATATTTGAATATTCTTTTCATAGCCTAAAGGTAAGACTCTTTTTTATTAGCTTGGAATCGTCCAACAATCCCAACTTCATGCATAATGTCTGGTCTTGTCCCAGTGAGATAAAGTAGACTTCCTATCATAGATTTGTATTCTGGTTGATTCACCATGGGGGAATCATCATTAGAATTGAGATTACATCTCGTTATCATTGGTGTACTTACAGGTTTGCAATCTTCCATGCCATACTTTTTCAAGATTTGCTTAAGATATTTTTCTTGTGATAAGAATATGCCATATGTTGCTTGTTGCACTTGCAAGCCAAGAAAGAATGTTAGTTCCCCAAGTAAAGACATTTCAAATTCTTGCTGCATATCAGAAGAAAATTTCTGACTCATAGACTCTTCATTACTTCCAAAAATGATATTATCAACATATACAACCACAATCAATAGTTTATCATTTTCAATTTTTGTGTATAAGTTGCTATCAGCAGACCCCTTTGAAAAACCTTGTTGATGAAGATATTTGTCAAGACGATAGTAGCATGCCCTTGGAGCTTGTTTGAGACCATATAGAGCCTTTTTAAGTCTACAAACAATTTTTTCATCATTTCCCAAAATGAATCCTTCTGGTTGTTCTATATAAACTTCTTCTTCTAGATCACCATTGAGAAAAGAAAATTTAACATCCATTTGATAAACTTTTATTTGTTGGAAGCTTGAAAAAGCAAGAAACATTCTTATGGCTTCAAGTCTAGCTATAGGGGCAAAAGTTTCTTCGAAGTCTATACCTTCTTATTGAGCATACCCCTTGCAAACAAGTCTAGCTTTATTTCTTATAACATCCCCATTCTTATTTAACTTATTTTTGAATATCCATTTAGTTCCAATGACATTTTTGTCATGAGGTCTTGGTACTAATTCCCAAGTGTGATTCTTTTCAATTTGATCAAGCTCCTAATTCATGGCTTGAATCCAACATTCATATTTTCTGGCTTGATTGACATTTTGAGGTTCAATAGTGGATAGAAATGCCAGATAGCTAGAAGATTCCACAAGAGTCCTTCTTGTTTGTACACCTGATCCCTTTTCTCCCAAAATTTGAGATTCTGGATGATTCTTTTGAACATATCTGGATGGAGCTTTTTCAGATAAACCATCTTCTGGTTCTTCATTGGGTTCATTGTCTATATCATTCCTATTTGATGTAGAAGGATATATGTCATCATCGTCTTCATCTGTTGTTTGTTTTTCTTCATTTGTAGATGCAGGAGACTCATCAATAATAACATCAATACATTCAACAATATTCCAAAGTCTTTTATTATAACATTTATATGCCTTACTCCTAGAGGAGTAACCAAGAAATATTCCTTCATCTGCTCCAGGTTCAAATTTTCCATGTTTTTCATCATTATTTTTGATAAAGCATTTTCTCCCAAAGACTCTAAAGTGCTTCACAGTGGGAGGATTACCATACCATAGTTCATATGGAGTTTTATCACTATTTACACGAACATGTGCCCTGTTAAGAATGTTTACTACTGTATGTGCTGCTTCTCCCCAAAATGTGTCAGGTGTTCCGGAATCATCAAGCATAGCTCTAGCCATTTGTTTAACTATTCTATTCATTTTTTCTACTACGCCATTTTGTTGTGGAGTGCTAGCTACAGAAAATTGTCTTTTTATGCCATGTTGTTCATAAAATTCAAGGAATTCATCTGATATATATTCTCCTCCTCGATCAGATCTAAGACACTTGATTTTTAGATCTAATTCATTTTCAACCAGTGCTTTGAAGATCTAAAATTTCTCAAATGCTTCACCTTTGTGTTTAATCAACCCAATCCAACACATTCTAGAGAAATCATCAATAAACAAGATATAGTATTGTTCACCACGTGGTGAATTTTTCTTCACAGGTCCACATATGTCAGTATGAATGAGTTCAAGAGGCTTACTTGATGAACCTTCCCTGGCATTAAATTTCACTCTGGTTTTCTTACTGAATTGGCAAGATTTGCATATGATACTTTCAGGTGGTGTAATGTTGGGAAGATCATGAACAGCTTTAAGTTTGCTTGATTTTCTGATTTGAGAGAAGCTTAGATGCCCCAACTTTCTATGCCATAGCCAGTTTTCTGAACATTTACTCATGTAACATTGTTCTTTGCAGTTCTTTAATACATACAAGTTGCTTGGAGTTATGTTTCCTTTTATAATTGTTTTACCTGTATCAAGATCACGTACCACACATTTTCTTGAACTAAAGACAACTTCAGTTCCTTGATCACACATTTGACTTACACTTAATAGGTTATGCTTTAATCCATCCACATACATGACATTATTAGCTTTCACCTTTTCTTTTAGAAATACAGATCCTTTTCCCTTAATGACAACAGGAGTGTCATTTCCAAATGTAACATTCTTTTCTTCTTCTAGAGAACTATATGCAAGAAGTTTGTTTTTGTCACCTATCATGTGTTTTGAGCATCCACTATCAATGTACCATTAATTTTCTTCTCCTTATGCAAATAAGGCTATGCCACAATTTTCAACCTGTAATTCCTTCTTTTTCCATACTTTGGAGCTTGAAGGAAGATGCTCTTTTGGCTGGACTTTGCTCCTGCATTCAGATTCTTCATGGCCAAAGTTATTGCAATAAGCACATTCAACTTCATTTGAAGAGGAGAAAAGTTGTTATATGTATTATTCTTTGTTCCAATATCAATACTTTTCTTTCTTGCTTCTATTGTAATGATGGTTTTATATGCAACACATTGAACAACTTTATGACCAAAATTGTGACATGAGAAACATTGTCCATTGAAGAAGAAATTTCTGCGATAATAAAATCTTCTACTTGAATTTACCTGTTGATTGGTGTTTCTTTGAAAGGTACTCCTGTTAGTGTTCTTTGAATTGAGATGATCATGCTTTATTTGTACATATTCTCTATTCCCTTGCTAAGGGGCAGAATGTTGTGTACTGGTTGTAGCTGCTTTTAGATAATTTGGTGCTGAAGCTTGAGAAGATTCTCCGATATATCCAAGACCTGTCTTTAGAAGAGGAGAACGTTGTACCTTGATAATCTCATCCAAGGTTTCAGATCCTTTAGCAAATCTAAGATTCAAAATCTTTACTTTCTCAATTTCCTTTCTTAGACTTACTATTTCACATTCTAATTTCTCATTATGTTTCTCCTTTTCTTGAAGCTGGTTCTTCAGAGTTTCTATGGATATTTTACTTTCTTCTAAGCATATTTTGAGTTGATTGATTTCATCAAGAAAATCATTGTCCTCTAAAGCATCCATAAAAGTATCTTTTTCTTCTCTAGACTCTTTTTCAAATGCCATGAGAAGTCTAAGATCTTGTTCACATTCTTCCTCACTATCTGATAACCCATCATTGTCTTCATGAGTATAGTAACTTTTTCTAGTGCTAAACAGATTCTTATTCCTTCTTGCTACTTCCTTTCCTTTTTCATGTGTTTCTTTGTGAGGACACTTAGCAAAATAATGACCAACTCTTCCACAAGAAAAACATTTGAAAATAAGCTTACCTTTGAACCGTCTTGTACCAAGTTGGAGTTTCTTTACAAAATTTACCTCATCTTCTTCTGAGATATACCCTGATCCTTCTGTCTCTTATACTTCTTTCCCTTTTGTATAATCTCTAAAGATGGCTTCTTTGACTTTAGATGGTCCTCCTCTTCTCATTTCATATGCAGTTAGTATGCCATGAAGTTGCACCACAGTAAGATTTTGAAGATCCTGCTTTTCTTCAAGAGCAGAAACTTTTGACTCAAATTTTGTCGTTAGTGATCTTAAAACTTTCTCAACCAAAGTAGATTCAGTTATCATTTCTCCCATATTTCTCATACGATTTACAATATCATCAAGATGTAAAAATAAATTAGCAATGCTCTCCTCATTATGCATTTTTAGGTTCTCATATTGAATTCTGAGAGTTTGGAGTCTAGCACTTTTTACCTTTGTATCACCTTCATAACTTAGAATGATTTTGTCCCATATTGCCTTTGTTGTATTCAGCTGCATGACTTTGAAAAATTCTGATTCAGTTAGACTTCCCAACAGAGCATTAACCGCCTTTGCATTTTTTTCATAATTCTTTCTTGCCGTTGGATCTATTGGTACTGCAGTTGGATATTGATATCCTGCTTCAACAATAGCCCATAAATCTGCACCCAGAGACTGAAGATAGGATCTCATCCTTGTTTTCCAGAAGATTAAATTGTTTCCTTTGAAGAGCGGAGGCCTGATAGATGTTATTCCATCTTGATTGCTCATCTTGATTGATCTTCCTTCTAGCGGCTAAGCTTTTCAGAAGGACCTGCTCTGATACCAATTGTTAGGAAAAATACTAAGAGGGGGTGCTGAATCAGTATTTAGATCTTACTGAAATTTTTTTATCAGAGACCTTATTATTTAATTCTTTACTTAGATTATTGCATCATTCATTCATCAGAAGTTTAGTAAGCAGTAAGCATGTGCAGTAATAACAGAATTAGCCATCACACATAAGAAACACACATGAACACTAGTATTTAAGGTGGAAACCCAATTTGGGAGAAAACCACTACTGCTGTCATCTCTGTCTTCAATATTTATTATAAAGAAAACTTCTTACAATTTTTGTGCTGGCGCAGACTTATACCAGCACACAGGCACCCACCTGTAGAAGGATACAACCTTCTCTCATTCTCTAGTAACTACTAGAACGGAGCTCCAACCCCCTAATTTTAACACCGGCTTGTACTGGCAGAAAGCTTCCACTTTCATGCTGAAGACTTCAATCCTCATATCTACCAAATTTCTTCAATTTCTTCATCAGAATTGCGTCAGGTCCTCATTATTTCTTTGGAAATCTTCCTAGAGATTCATCATTTTCTCGATCTAGAGGTCTTGAACCTTCATCAACTCCATAGGTGCATCATAGATTCAGCTTTATCAGAGAACAAAGTTGAATCATGCAAATATCTCTTAAAGATATTTATTCATTGACAATCCCTCCACATGCACACTTTGAACTATAATCCTCTTCTCCTTATATATTTTTTGCCTTTATTAATAACATGAGTTAAAACCACCAAACCGATGATGGTATTCGTGGACAGGATCAATTATATAATCCAACGGGGTCTACCTAAGCCCCAAACAATTTCTTATTGTTCTATTTTCTTTGTTCGGCAATTAGATAATTAATCTAAGGCTTTTTAATATCTCAATCTAAGATTGAGATATTAATCCAACTCCTCCTTTAGTTATGAACTCCCCAATGCATATATATGTATATCGACCCCAGGTCTATGTGTTCGTGAGATCCATGTTCATTACATCACATGTTTCATATTTCACCAACTTCACATATTCAACATCCTTTATTAATCCCGCAAACCTTAGTTTAAAAGGTCCCAATTAATATAATTTAGAACCAGGCCCACATGTATAATCAATGACCCAATCACATACTCACATCGTACCGTGGTTATCCACCGTGCACCTTTCTCATACAGCCACCGTCCGATGGCTCCCCTCCAGATCAACGACACACAACAATATCGCGCGGCTTCCTTGGTCGAAAATTAACGTGTAATGGCAGTTTTGCAAATTCGTTCAGGGACGTGTTTCACTCATTCTATGGAATCGCTCCCAACCTCTTGAATACTGCTTGCCCATCGAAAGCGATGCGATGAAAACTGGAAACCGCTTGTATTGTTCCTCCTTCATGGTTCCACCCTTCTACTCTAGGTTCTGTCGCGCTTCTATTTGTTAAGATCCACCACTTCCCTTCCAGGTTCCATTCGTAATTCTGAAGTGTTATTCCAACAAAATTTCGACGGCCTATACTGACATAGTTCAGTCACCGAGTTCCGTGTTGGTTGCAGGGATTCACAATTCCTTCATCAAGAACATGTTCATATATTACACTTGCTCAATTCAATAAAGGCACAGAAAATACAGAGATCAATCCCCAACATTGATCCCAATTTAACTTCAGTCTTATATTCAACGAATATATATAACTCCGCTATCTACCACTTTGGGATACACAGTCGACCGTATTAGCATCGGTTCCTCTAACTACATACATAGCACCATTAATCCCCTCATAGGGTCTCTTAATTATCACGGATTTCAATTATCCTCCATCAGGATGCATACATGAATTAATTCCATAGGGACTCAAATATCCTTCCTACTAAATTCAATTTGCTCCTTGACTGATACTGCTCTATTTAAATGCACTCTTTCTCTATTCTTCTCTGCTGACCTTTGTTCTCTGCTACATTTCTTTTCTCTGTTCCTAGTTACTATTTAAAATGCTTTTTCTTTGCCAATTCCTTTTGCCATCAATGACAACATTTCCAACAAAAAGTATTGACACTTTCAATTTGGAAATTTTAGTTTCTAAGCTGAAAGGAGTGGATCTGTCTACCCCTTTAATGATGTGTCTTTTGTCAGCATGATCTTTTGATGCAAACTTATTTCCTTTGGGTGTACTTTTCTTTACTTGATGAGATTGTATATGGTTGATCATCTTTGTACTGATTTGCAACTGCAGGTTCTTTTCCTTTACTCTGACTACCTTAAGAAATTTGTTTTGGTTGAGCATCTTTTTGTTGAGATTCTCATTTCTTAATAGGAGTTAATGGGACATCTCTACCTCTCAATTTATATTGCCTTTGCTGTGAGCTGAAGGCATTCAAATATCCTCGTTGATAATCATCATATTCAGCCTCCAACTAGTGATCCTAAGCTAGAATGTAGTCTTCATCCTTAGGTACATACATCTTCTAGAAATACTCTTCATCTTCTGTCAAAAATATGGGTTGGCCATTAGCTGTAAAAAATTGGTTCCCTTCAACAATATGATATTCTTCTTGTTATTCACCTCCTTGAGCATAATTCTGCTGCAAGGATGTCCAAATTCACTGTGGCTATGTTGGTTTCTCAGGTGCCCTCTGTTCCCATTGCTTAATTATGAATTGATTTTGCTGCTACTTTCCTCTGAAGTTATGATTTCTAACTTGTGGTTCCGACTGCCTTTTGGTGATAGACATCCTGCCAACCATCCTTTCTATTTTTCTTATCAAGGTGTCTAGTTTTACATCAGAAGATGATGATGCTTCTTATTTAATAGTCATTCTCCTTTCACCCTTTATTTTTTATTTCTTTATGGAAAAATTAGCTTCTACACTAATTTCATTTATCTGCATGTCTTCTAATGTAGCAGGATTCCTTTCTTGCAATTGATAGGCCATGTCTTGATCAAAACCATCTGGGTAATGCAAGAGGGCCAACCCTGGAGGAGATTTGATCTCATTGGGAATGGAACTGTATACTTTGTTGAATATGAAAATGTAGTCTTGTACTGATTCCTTTGGTTCATTTTCCAGATTATTGTATTTAGAAAGGATTTGTAATGGATTATTATTTACCTCCCATTGGGCTATGAAAACATCTATCAACTGGTTTGAAGTGGCTATGGAATTTTCATTTAATGATCTGAACCATACTTTAACTTCTCTTGAAAATATCTATACTATGATTCTCATTTTAGCATCTTCTTCATCTACTTCTTCCAGATCAATAAATTTTGTGACTTTTACTATGTGTTGTTTTGAAGTGATTGAAGAATTTTCATCGAAAAGTCGGAGTCTCTGGACATAACCTTGTGGTAAGGCATGGAGTTGACTTGGTAAGATGAGGGGTACAAATCTGGCCATAATTCCTGCTGAATGAACTACATGAGTGAAACAAGGAAGTTAGTTCTCAATAGATAATGAAGTAGATGGTGTGGAAGAGGAAACAACAGCTGACCATGAGTCTGTCAGGATGGGTATTGACTCTTGTTGATATTGGATGATGGTGTTTCCAATTGATACTAAATTTTTCTTGGTAAAATTTCAAGTCTATAGAATTGACTCCAGAATTTAGTGTCAAAGTCTGATTCAGACTTAGCTTCTTCAAAGGGAAAATTTTCTTCAAGTTTTAAGGAGCTAAGATCTAACTCAGATAATGATTTTACCTCATAAATCCTTAATGCGTCAAAGAATATGTAAAATAATGAGGTTTCAGACATAGATCAAAACAAATAAGACTCAAATTTTAAATCAAATGGTATATATTCGAGAGATAGAACCTTTTCAAGTAGCGAAGAATATATTACCAATGGGATTGGATTTGATTTAATTTATGTAGCTTGATATCGATGCTTCCAAACAAGCGTTTATAGATCCTCGATTGGATCAACTAGGTGAGGATCAAGATTTGATATGGTGTATCTCCTCGAAGCCAAAATTTTTACTGTTAAGCAAATTGGTTCTTTGGAACCTTTTCGGATCAACCTCAACGAAATCTTAGACCTATCATCCATAGGTTGATAATTCGAAGCAATAACGGTACAACTACGGAAGACCTGTTACTTTCTTCCCAAATATGGTCACCAAGATGTTAGAACTCCACCAGATCTTCGAGGCTGAGAAGAGACCATCAAAGGTAACCACAGGCCAAGCTCTCGCAAAGTAGCTAGCCCTACTATGCTAGAGAGGGCTCTCTCCAAGGGATCAAATCCAAGAAGGCTGGATCAATTATGTTTTAGGCTAGGTATAGTAGCACATGGGTTTTTATTGGTCCATTTAGGTGGTGGATGAGTGATTTAGGTTAGGGGGGAAGGACCAGCAATTACAGACATCTGATGGGGAAAAGTAGGTAGGAGCTTTAACACTTTAAGGAGATTTGATAGAGTGCATTAGACTGGTGAGGTGCTAAACAAAGCATGATATGCATGAATTATACTTATCTCACTTAAGAATAAACCATATTATAGAATTTAAATCATCATGAAAAGTACAAAACATTCACACATATGTAAAAATAAGAAGAAACTATGTCAAAATAGACTACCACAAGAATCCCACCAAAATAGTTGCAACTCTGTCAATAAATTCCTACCAAAAGTCTGATGCAATAGTGTTATTTAATCAATGCAACAACATCCAACCATTGTAATGAGAAAAAAGGTGGAATATATAGGCAAAAACGGATTCTACGAAATGGAGGGGTCAAATCCTTATCTTGAGGAACTAATCCCCAAAATACCGAACTGAAAACACAAAGACTAGGAAGTTCAACAAACTCATCTGTGACTTTGGTGAAACTAATTCATCTTAGCCAAAAATCCACTTTTACATAATGTATTTATCCTATATTAACTAAAGGTAATTTAATTACATTTATACCATCAAATTACATATATAAATTCATGATTTCTTTGACCAAAATGAGAAAATCTAGAAATTTTGGATAAAATCAGCAAACCAGCAAAAGCGCAGTGCCTTTGGCAGGAGTGCAACACCAACTTCAAGGCTTAATGTGAGGGACTTCCTGAAGTCCAAATTGAGCTCAGGATAGCTCATTGGAAATATACTCCTATCTATTTTCCACAACTACCCTTGGTTTCTAAAAATTATGAGTCTAAGTCCTCCAAAATGGCAATCGCCCAACACTGCTTCAAAGTGCAGTGCTAGCGTGAAAATGGGGGCAAAAAGGTGATGTTTTAGGTGTTTTTAGAGATTCCCCCCTGAAATATTGTCTAATGTTTGAATTCCAATAGTTAAAATTGAATGTAGAGGGCCTTCTAATTCTAATCGTGGTGGCCATTTTTCATTTGGAGGCTCGTAAAGAAAGCTCAGCGCCATAGGCGTTGTGCTTTTAACAAGCTCATTATGCTCAATTTAAGTGAAATTTTGTCAAAATGCACAAAATTTCCAAAAATCACACAATTTTTTTTCAAATTTGTGGATAGAGTGTTGATGATGTGCCTCAAATAATCAGGGAGGCATCAGTAAGGATCTCAAGTTTATATTCCTCCCTTTTCTTGATTACGGTTTGCTTGTGTTTTTCCTCCAATTGCTTAAGTTTGATGTTAGAGATCTTGCTTCTAGTAATGTACCTATTGGAAATTTTTATGAGACTATTATGATCTTTTTTTTTCCTTATGAAGGAGCTTCTCAAGGTGGAGGTTTACCCTATCTAGCCATATCTCTCTATCATCTTCAACCTCATTGGCAGTCCTCTCCTCAAAATAAAGGTTTTCAACTTCAAGTTACTGCTAATGTAGATCCCTCTTAACACCTCTTTTTGTCTTGTCTTGTCTTTTTGGTTTGAATGTCATCATGGTTAGGATCATCAAGTGACATCATTGTCTTACCTTTCGTATCTTTTCTTTTTTCTTTGAGCAGCTCTAGCTCTATGAGTACTTACTAATCTTTCAACTTCTTGTTATCCTTTGCAAGGAATGATATGAAAAACTGAGCTCAAGCCATGTTATCCTGAAATTATTTGATCATGAAATACTTCTCTTTGATAATCAGCTTTGAGGTCTCATGATCATCTTGATCATCCAAATCCATCAACTCAAAGTTTTTTTCTTCCTCATGAAATTCTTCCTCTTCATGGACAATTGTCTCCTTTTTCTACTCATCCTGGTGTACCTGATTTCATGATGAGGAAGGTAAGGCCCCTTCCAAAATTTTTGGAGAAAACACTTTCCTAGGTCCCCTTTGATAGTTTTTGACCTATTTTTCCTTATTGGTCTTTTTCACTGCAGCCCCGCTAGACAACCATGTTTCTTTTTTAGGCACTGATACTGGTGGTGGAATTGGTCTAGTAGGCTAATATGGTGGATTAATGAAGACATCATGCTCAATGAAGGTCTCCCAAGGAATTTAGGAAAATTATATTGATATGAGAGTGATGAAAAATGTTGTTCATCTGATATTCTAGCTCTATGCTCTGCACTTTGTAAGCCATCTTGTCAATTCTCTTGTACAAATAGTGAGGGATGTTGAGAAATTATACCCTTGTAAAGTGCATGAGAAACCTGATGTGATATGAGTATAGTCAGCAATATCTTCCCTCACAAGTGAAGTATTTCATGATGATATTCATCATGGGAGAAAATCTGCCAAGCAGGTTGCTGAAAGGAAAAACCTTCTTGTTCTTGTTTTTGTATCTTGGCTTGAGGAATGATTCATAATTTTGGGCATCTATGTTTATTTATTTGAACCATTTTTAACCCACATTGGATATCCCTATGGTTGTAGCAACAATATCTCTATATATGGTAAGGTGACCCCTGCAATGGTCACTTTATTGTCTTGACGATTGGAGATGAAGAATCTAGTCAATGTAGGGTGATCTTGAACTCTCTTAACTAGCTAACAGAAATCAAAGAAACCTACATGTTCGAAGCAAGTCATTTTCATGGATGGGGCTATTAAATATCTAGTATTAGATGGTTCAAGCCTCAAAATCATCCCTCCCTTGTGTGGTCTTCTTTCCTCTCTATCGTCTTCTATGAAATCGCTTTCCTCCTGCATGTGTTTGTTTTGTTTAGGAAACCATAGGGAATGGGAAGTAAAAGGGGGTAGGAAATAGGTTTAGGGAGTGGGAATGAGTGTAGGAACAATTAGGGAAGTAGGGAAGGTAATTAGGGAGGCTTCCTACGAAATTTGCAGCCTAGGGTTAGGTTTTTGGAAAATGGGGCTTGGGAATGAGGGATAAAGTTATGTAGGGATAGAGAAAGTGTTTACTTAGATGTGGGAAGGATAAGTTGTCTACAGGAAAAAAAATTAGGATATGGGAGTAAAATTATGGTTTATTAGCTTTAAGACATGAAATTTTATAAATTATATAACATATGCATGTATATATCTAGATTCTCCTGATCTAAAAATATTTATCTTCTTGCTAAATACAAAATCCTTCCACTGTTAATATTTTTGGAAATCTAAAACTCAATTGCAAACACATGAAGCAAAAAAAATAGTCTCACATAACACAGTTGTTTAACGGGAAATCCTGAAGCTAAAAACCATAACTATCATATATTATGTATCATGGAGATCATGTAACAATATCATATAAAGCTTAGTAGATCAAGCTCTCAATACAATACTATCGTCACACACTATCATGAAGAAATCTGCAAATCCATGCACTAATTTCTTGCCTCCAGATAGCCTACCTCCACTGCGCAATCCCTACTGAAGAAGACCCCTGAACAAATTTGAATTGGCCTTTCTTTGACTACGCATTCCTCATTGGTAACTCCAATGTGCGTGTGATGCAATCAATACATCACTATAGTCACAACGGATAGTCCATCACACCCTTTCACCTACCTCTCCACTAGGTCTCCACCAGAATTGACATGTACTGTAGTTAACTATTGTATTTGTTCACTTGATTAGTGAGTTATTATTTGTGAATTAATTAACTAATTAATTCACTGCACTCTCACTAGTGTATCATTCAGTTAGACTAGATACAACTAGCTCAACTGACTTTAACTCCAATAACTGAGTTAAACTGAATAACAACTCCATGAAATACTCTTCCAACTATGTCATAACTTTTCCACTTCAGTTCTAACTGAGTTCTCCATGCATGAACCACTAGTAAATCCTAGGAATTATGTAATTCCTTCAGCCCACTGATTTTCCAAATCTGTATACTAAAATAAAGTGCTCCAAGAGAATAAGTTGATATTTAGAGTCTAATTATTATTAAGGGCTAATAATAATCGACACATCTATTTTTAGATCAACGATATATAAATAGAATTCGCCCAATCTTCTAAAAGTATAATTTCATATATTTTTCAAAATTGACCAACCATCCACAAATAACATTCTGCAACTTCTGAAATATGATCACCATGTCTAAAAATAGACTTGCACCTAAAAATAACATGCAGGCCCACCTAGTGAAGGTGACTAATTTTCACTAAGCTTCATCATCTTGTTGAATCTCAACAGTCCCTCTCAACAAGATAGGGATTATCTTTCACCCCGATCCTTCCTCTATGGTATTCGAATTTTCTCTTGGTGAGCACCTTCATCAGAATATCTGCATCCTCATCTTCCGTAGGAATCTACTGAAGCAACATGATCTTCCACTATACACAATCTCTGATATGAAGATACCGGATATCAATATGTTTAGATCTATCATGAAACACAGGATTAATTAAGAGTTTAATGCAACTCTGATTATCACAATGTACCACTGTAGGATATAAATGTGAACCAAATAAACCGACTAGAATCTTCCTCATCCAGATAGCCTCACATGCAGCTTGAATTGCTACCATGTATTATGTTTCTGCTGAACTGAGTGCCATGGATCTTTGTTTCCTTCTATACTAAGAAACCACTATAGATCTGATACTAAAAACCCCTCTTGATGTGCTCTTTCCGTCCATTGGGATGCCTGCCCAATATGCATCAGCGAAGCCATGCATCTACACCTCATCCATCTATCTGTACCATAAGCCATACTTAGATTTTCCCTTGAGATACCTCAGGACATGCTTGCCTACCTTCCAAAAGAGCTTGGTAGGCTTAACCATCGCTTGTGAAAGCTGTTTCACCACATAGCATATGTCTAGTCTTGTATTGACTAAATACATGAGTGAACCCACCAACTATCGATAAACAGTGGCATCCACTACCTCTGCCGATGTAGCATGCTCTTTCCTCCAATTTCCTAGAAGAGGAGTGTCCATAGGCTTGTAGCCTTGCATGTGAAACTTCTCCATCATATCCCGGGCATACTTGCCTTGAGACAAAAACAATTCACCTTCCTGCTGCCATATTTCCAATCCAAGGAAATAATGAAGGAGGCCCAAATCCTTCATCTCAAACTACTTTGCAAGATCTTCCTTGCATGAGTGTATCAACTTCTCATCACCCATTAGTATTAAATCATCAACATAAAGAAAAATGATTAAAAGCGTACCCTCCACCACAATTTTGTACAGGTTTGCATCCACCTCACTCTTGGTGAAACCATGTCCAGTGAAATAGTTGTTGATCCAAGTGTACCAAGCATCAGGTGCTTGTTTTAGCCCATACAATAGTCTTTTGACCCTGCACACATGTGACTCACTACTAAAGATTTCAAATCCTTCAAGATGCTCAATGTACACTTCTTCCTCAATGATCCCATTAAGGAATGCAGTGTTCACATGCATCTAATGAATGTGCCAACCCATCTGCCTAAGAGAGAAAGGATGGTCCTTATGGAAGAATACCGTGTGATAGGTGTAAAGGTTTCATCATAATCAATCCCCTCGATCTGTGAGAAGCCCCATGCAACAAATCTTGACTTATAATTCTTGACGCTCCCATCAGGAGCTTGCTTTACCTTGTAGATCCATCTTGATCCTAAAACTTATTTACCCGCTGCCCTTGGAACAATCTTCCAAGCACTATTTATGACAATGGAGTCATACTCCTCCGCCATGGAATCTACCCATACGGGCTCCTGCAATGCTTCTTCAAAATAATATGGCTCTGTCACGACACACTTGCTCATAAGAGCCATGTATCTAGTAAATTGGTTACGTGACTGTCTTTCTCTGCGATGTGATGTAGGGACTCCTACATTCTGTGCCACATCAAGCTTCAGTCTCTTAGCTTCTGTGGTACGCTTTCTACTAGTTTTGATGTTTGATTCTACATGAGTGGACTCCTCCACTACATGAATCTCCTCATGTGGATGATCCACATCTGGAGGCTCATCTATTGTAACAAGTCTCACCTCCTCTTCATGTAAGCGTAGCTCCCTCTCAAGCAACAAATTCATTGCTTTCACCTCATTTAATTTTATATCCCGCCACACCACAATAATCCTACTGTCTAGCAAATAAACATGTTAATTATCGGGTGTTTTTATGTACCCCATAAATATCACAACTTCTACAGTTGGATCCAGTTTCTTCCTAGCATCTTTTGTCACATGAATGTAAATAGATGAGCCAAAAATCTTCAAATGAGAAATATCAGGCTTCTTACCAGTAAAAGGTTCTTTAGGAGTACTCATGCCAAGTATTCTATGAGGACAACGGTTTTTCATTTAAACCATAGTGTTGCATGCTTCTACCCACAAGTGCATTAGTAGGCCCTGGTCATAAAGCATAGCTTGTGCAGCACCCACAATCTTTCTGTTCTTCCTCTCAAAATGCCCATTCTACTATGGGTTATGAGGCATTATGATTTCTCTTCGAATTCCTTCTTTGCTACAAAATTCTTTGAATTTGTTCGAGATATATTCGCCATCATTATTGCTCCGCAGAGCCTTCACTTGCTTCCCCGACTCCTTCTCCACCAATTCTTTAAACTCACATAACTTTGAGAATGTTTCGCTCTTCTTTTGCATCAATAAGATCCAGCATCTACGAGAATATTCATAAAAAAAAATAACATAGTACCTGTGTTTTTTGTTGAAGCAACTGAGAAAGGTCCACACATGTCTGTGTGAATTTTCTTCGGGATCACCGAAGCATGGTTCTCCTTCTCACGAAAGGTGGTCTTCACAAACTTACCCATAGTACATCCCTTGCACTGATCTGACTATGCAAGAGTACCCTTGGGAAGTCTAGTAGAAATCTGCTGCAGAATCTTCAAGGTGCCATGCTGAAGATGGCCTAATATCTTGTGCCATAATTTTCCCTCATCTTGGCTCACCACTTCTTCTGTTTTTCCCATCATTGTAACATGACCATATACCTCCAGCTTGTGGATATTCTTAACTTGAATCCTTATCCTCTTGGTTTGACCTATTGTTTTATGTCACAGGAAATATTTTCCATCGCTGAAAACAATGTCATAACCTCTGTCTTCCAACATTGCGACTGAGACCAAGTTATTCTTCAGACCTGGAACATGCATAAAATATTTCAACAGAAATGGATTACCTAAATCCCTCTCAAAGGTAATGGTCCCAATTTTGGTCGTACTTTATCAACCATCGTCGCCCATCTCTATATGCATTTGGAGGTCTTTCTCCTCTAGATCATTAAACAACTCCTTATCTCCCGTCATATGGAAAGAGGCACCACTATCAAGATACCACACCAATCCCATTTCGCTTGTAACCAAGCATGTGATCAAGGAGAAATCAAGTTCAACTTGTGAGGCTATGGCCTCACTCACTGCAGCTCCAACAACCTTCTTGTTCTTCTTCTTCTGTGGGCAGTTAGTGGCGAAATGCCCATGTTCGTGACAGTGAAAAAACTTCACATTGGACAAATCCTGCTTCTACCTTTTAGCCTCAGATTTGGAGTGAAATTTCTTCCCTTTCCTTTTTTTTGATTTTTCAGCCAAAGTGAAATTCTCTTCATCTTCATTCTTCGATGAAGAGCCATCCCTGGTACTTCACCTTATCTCCTCCTACAAAAGATCTAACCAAAGTCGCTCCCAACTCAAAAATTTCTCTCATCGATTGACAGAGTCTTCATAGCTATGCCAAATATTTGGAAGCCCAACGAGAGGCAAGATCACCAAGTCATCATCATCAACATTAATCCCCACACTTCCTAGTTCATCCCTACAATGGACAAACTTCGTGAGGTATTTTGGAATACTGTCGCCCTTCTCCATTTTTATTTTTCTGAGCTTATCTTTCAGTGCCAACTTCCTCTGGTCGCTGCTGCTTTGGAAAAGACTTGACAAAGCCTTACACATTGCAAATGGAGTGGCTTTCCCATGAATTCTTGACACAATATGGTCTTTCACACCTTACAACAAAATCCTTCTTGTCTTCGCTACCTTCTTTTTCCATGCATCAAGTAATGCAACATCGCTAGAAACGGGCTTATGAACATTGCTATCGATGAACTCCTTCAGTCCATTATCTTCTAGCACCTCCTCCATCCTATCCTACCAGGCTATGTAATTCAAGCTTCCCTCATGGGTATACTCCAATCGCAACCCATTGAAAGACATTTCAATGTATACTCAACTGTCACACCAAGAAATTTCTGCAGCAAATTCGAATTGTCCACAAGCACAAACTTAGAAATTCTTCACAATTGCAATCTTCAAAAACTAACATTACTTCGATACGATGTAGAAATTATATAACATATGAATGTATATATCCATATTATCCTGATCTAAAAATATTGATCTTCTTGATAAATAAAGAATCCTTCCACTGTTAATCTTTTGCAGAAATTTAAAACTCAATTGCAAACACATGAAACAATAAAAATAATCGCACATTACACAGTTTTTTAATGGTAAATCATGAAGCTAAAAACCCCAAATATAATATATTATTTATCATGTATATCATGTAAAATCTCATACAAAGCTTATTACATCAAGCTCTTAGTACAATACAATCGTCACACACTATCATGAAGAAATCTGCAAATCCATGCACTAATTTCTTGCCTCCTGATAGCCTTCCTCCACTGCGCAATCCCTGCTGAAGAAGACCCTTGAATGAATTCTAATTGGCCTTTAATTGACTGCACAATCCTCATTAGCAACTCCAATGTGTGTGTGATGCAATCAATGCATCACTATAGTCACAACGGATAGTCCATCTCACCCTTTCACCTACCTCTCCACAAGGTCTCCACTGGAACTGACATGCACTGTAGTTAACTATTATATTTTTTCAGTTGATTAGTGAGTTATTATTTGTGAATTAATTAAATAATTAATTCACTCCACTCTCACTAGTGTATCATTCAGTTAGACTAGATACACTAGCTCAACTGAATTTAACTCCAATAACCGAGTTAAACTTAATAACAACTCCATGAACTACTCTTCCAACTCTGTCATAACTTTGCCACTTCAGTTCTAACTGAGTCCTCCATGCATGAACCACTAGTAAACCCTAGGAATTTTGTGATTCTTTCAGCCCATCAATTTTCCAAATCTCTATACTGAAATAAAGTGCTCCAAGAGAATAAGTTGATATTTAGAGTCTGATTATTATTAAGGGCTAATAATAATTGACACATCTATTTTTAGAGCGACGATCTATAAATAGACTTCACCCAATCTTCTAAAAATATAATTTCATCTATTTTTCCAACTTGAACAACCATCCACAAATAGCATCCTGCAACTTCTGAAATATGATCACCATGTCTAAGAATAGACACAATCTAAAAATAGAATTGTACCTAAAAATAGCCTACAAGCCCACTTAGTGAAGGTGACTAATTTTCAATAAGCTTCATCATCTTGTTGAATCTCAACAGAAATTATGCATGAAGAGGGTCATCATCAGACATTAATTATAATGCAATTATAGGAGGGTATGAAATGATGTAACTTACTTGCTAGGAGCTGTAGATAACCTCAATTGATGATTTGAGTACTTGGAAGAAGGTTTGATAGGTTGTAGGAGCTCGTAGGAGAAATTTGACAGTAGTTCGGTGCTCTACACAAGAGAATGGCACTGAACGCAACAGTGTAGATCCAAAATTCCAAGAGCGCAGTGCCAAGCCCAAGGGTGCGGCGCCTCCAAAACAAATTAGCCTTCTTCGCTGAAAATTTGATTTTTTGGCTGGGGGAAGTGAGAGCTCGATGGATGAGAATGAAAGTGAGCATTTCCTCAGTATCTGATGGCCTTTGTACCTTGATGAAATTTTCAAATTTTCTCTTGGCACCCACTTTCCTTTTCATATTTCGACTTAAACATTGCAATTTTTACCTTTCATTTGATCCTTTGAATTTGATCAGTTGGTGGATTTTTTGAACACTGAGACTTTTGGAAATTAGAATTTCTTGGAAATTGGAACCTTGAGTTTGCATCTAGCTTGGAACCATGAGTACTTATTACATATAGAAAGCATGAAATTACAGATTTAAATTGAAATAAAATTTACAAATTAAGCTTTACAAAATCAAAATGTGTTTATTGTCACTCTCTTACTTAATGGTCTTTTATTTATGCAAATAGTAGTTTAATGAACCTTGAAAACCCTAAGACCTAATGGAAACCCTGATTGAATGAAATTCATGGTGAAATGACTAAAAATGTGATAAAAACTCATGAATGATAGAAACTCAGCATAGTGATGAAATGAGCCAGTAGGCAATGAAATTTTTTGAAAAGAGTGAAACTTGATCTAAATCTGCACAAAGTGACAAAATTTTTGCATGACCTAATGGAATGACAAAAAATTCAAAATGGGACACTTAGCATGACATGAAAGGTTAATTTGATCACTAGTGGAAGGATGCAAATACTGACACTAATAGAACAACCAAAGGAAAATTTTCGGGGGACACTATTGTGTATAAATTTATTGGGGTCAAGTTCTATTGGGCCACACTTTTTAGATATTCTCATGCTTAAGCCTGAAAGTGTCCCGTAAGTCAGAAATGTGTCGGCTAAGAATAGAAGTCGGCATCCCCATTACAACCCACCGATGTAGAGTAACCATTTTAACAATGTCGCCTAGATGTTATCGGTGAGAATTTTTTGCACTCATCAAAGTAACATCGTTATATCCTTATTGCTAAAAAAAATTTCATGTGGTGGAAAAAATAGTTTCCCCTTGACCAGGTGAATGATAAGGAAGTCATCAAATTCCTCAAGAAGAATATGATTAACAGGTTCGAAATTATGGATTCACCTTTTTTTTTTTACAATGAAACATATTTCTCATCGTTAAATATATATTATTTTCCATTGTAAAAAGGTATCATAAAAAAACATTCAGCTAATTACTACCCACAGGAAAATGATCTTGTTAATTCATATAATAAGAACCTTATTCACATAATTAAAAATATTTTCTTATCTGAACAGAGGAAATTGAAATGTGCTTTGGTGAATGCCTTATGGGTTGATCATGTCATGCCTAAATCTTTTCGGAATGCTTCTCCTTCTTGGTGTACTGAAGAGAATTCATCCTACCTATGAACATATACCTGTATGCACATCAGTTTTTATAAGAAGCCTAGGCTAACCATTGCATCTTAGTTCATAGTAGGATAGATAGCCTCCTCAAGCTATATGAAGAAATAAATAAATAAAAGGATAAATTTTATCTTCACTAGTGTCATATCAAGAGATTCTTTGATAAGAATTCTACAGGGAAAAGTAAATTTAGTGTGGGTTTCCTAGAATTAAAAGTGGGATAAATCAGATGACGAAAAAGGGAAGACCAAGTTCCAATCCCTATGGATCAGACCGTATGTTGTGCATGAGAATCTTGGCCATCATACATATCTCCTCAAATGTTTAGACGAGAAGACTTACTCTCTTCCTTTTAATGTCAAATATTTCAAACAATATTTTCGATGAGAGTGTACAGTTGTGCCCTCCCCTATGTACATATTTTTTTTTTGTTTTTTTGCATGTTGAGTCTTTCTTCTATTTGTTTTGGTTAATGTGAATAAACTTCATTTGTGAGTGTTTTTTTGGCTCCTTTATGGGTGACTGAATTGAAAAGAGTCTCCTGACCCTACAACATTTGGCTAACCTTTAATCCTTCTTCATATTGGTTACACCTTTTGGTTAATGATGTTATGATGGAAAATATGATCGTTGTGTAAGGATATATTTGTGTTGAGCCATGATATCGATACCTACTTTATAAACCTTACACTTACACTTATTTCATTATGTTTCAATGTTTTCCACTCTAATCCAATAAAGTAGAGAAGGATAAAGGGAATATCTAAACAAGAAAACCGATATCTAAGGTTTTACATATTCTCCTCTGAAGGAAAAAACTCCTCTTCTCTCAATAAGTTATGATCCCTCTTCTACCCATGAAATGAATAAGTGTCGATGTATAGTCCTATATATTATAAATAAATAAGGGGTAAAACAAGACAAATGCTTCTTACATAAGGAGGCGATGTAAGAAACTTCGTCATTGTATTATCCAAGTTTGTTGGGAATGGAGCAATGTTTGTTTTTCTGAAGTGACTCTAGTAGGGTACTATCTAGGATTTATTGTAGTGGAGCAACACCAGAGATGAAAAATTATACTCTAAAAATTTAAAGTCGATGGACAACATTACCCTTCTCCTAATTGAAAACATTGAGATAAGGTCGGATTTACGATTTTGTTCAACAAAGGAAGTGAAAAGGAGACTTTGTTTATGCAAGGGGTAAGTGAGTAAACCAAATTAATCTTAATGATTAATCAATAATCCAGGAGGACGTAAAATTTGCACAATCTTTTTTAACAAAGGCAAAGAAGCTGAAATACTACTAGTTTTAACAAAGGCAAAGAAGCTACAAAATTTCCAAGTGTTTTCACTGCTACAAAATCCTCCAAAATATTTTCCTACATCGAAATTTCATAGCCTAATTTTAGTTTTAATGCTTTTTTCACAAGTATTCAACATCATCACATGCTATTTTTTAAAGTTTTCTTGCCCCGTTTGAAATAAAATGAAAGTGTCACCTTTTGTCATGGGAAAATGTCCCACATGGAACGAATATAGTTTTGGAGTGTTTCAAGGGATTATATTTATGTTAATGAGTTCTTATTACCATGTAAACATGTATCACACTCATTTCCAAATTTCAAAGCATTATCGCACAAGTGTCGTCACTATCGTTGCAAAGTGTATCTTTAGTGTTGTGCTTGAGGTAAGTCAACACATTGTTGTTGCATTGAGGAATGTTTGTTGTTCATGTGGCTACGGGTGTCATGACCTTCCGCTATGATGTATTAATATCACCATGGGTGATTTTCAACATCAATTATATTTCGTCTCAATTACAACTACTGTAACCCGAACTATGCCTAACTTCCAACACTTTGTCAAATTTTCATTCAAGTGTTATATTATTGTATATAATGTGATTGAAATAAACTTAAATTCATTCACTTTAGTTCATAAACATTAAAAAATCATTTAGTTATGTGATATCGTAAATAGTAGTCATAAACAACAATATACATGGGAGGGGGAAACTCCCTAAATTAGTTTTCCCCTACTTTTATTAAAATTTAAATAATATTTACAATAGTTTTACATAAGGGCCAAAAATTCCTAAACTCATGCATTACACAAGTTTAAAGAGTGGAAGTAATTGGCCTAACCCAATACACTTGCCTAGAAATACCAATTTCATAGCTATGATGTGCCCAACATAAGGTTCAAGCATTGTCTAACATAAACCCTAGAATAGGTGCCCCAAACACCTCAAAAAACCAACTCTGGGCCATCCCTACAGTGTTCCTTAGTTATGTTTTCAACTCTGCGATGTGTGCCCCACTGATATGCAATATCACACCCCTTAAATTATTGTGATATCACAAACTTCACCCTTTCTACAATATACTTCTGTGATATACTTGTCTTTTGCGAACTTTCTTGCTTGGATATGCCCTTGGTTGAGCTTGTTCTCTCCAATACATATATATTTCCTTCCCTTGTCTAATTATATTTCCGATGCCCCTTCATTGGTTTGATCCGACCCATCAACTATTGTGGGCACCCCCTTCATGGGTGGGTACGCCCCTGTGCCGACCTGCTTCTGGGCATCCAGTTTCCCCTCAGTTAGGTGGGCATGCCCTTACCTAGTTGATCGACATGCCATGCTACCCATGCTATTCCCCTCAATTCATTGTACTATCTATTATGTGATGTTACATGCTCCCTTCTCAGTCCCACGTCACACCCCTCACTTTCCTAACTCATTGTTGCTGCTCACTTCCCTACCTCATCATTTCCACTCTTTTGCCTTTCCCACTACATGTCAACGCTCGAGCACCCCTCCTTATTGTGGGCATGCCCATGGACATGGCTTCACCGAGTTAGGTTTCCATTATAGGTTGTGATGTGTGTTCTCTCCCTTGAAAAATATTTTTTATGAGTGGTGCTCTCCCTTATGGATCTCCGCTATGTTATGTCATTGTGCAGGCACATCCTTGTATTGTACCCGCTACTCCTAAAATGATGCAACATCCAATGCCCCAACTTCACATGGGTTTTCCAACTCATGCAAATTGACACCATGTGGGCCTGGGTTCCCCTCCTCCATGAGGGTGCACTCATTGATTGAGTGTGGTCATCATGCCACCAAGTTTATTTTTCAGTACCAGGTGAGCATGGCCTGTCATGGGTGCCTATTGTCCTTGGTTCCAACTCAGGGCCATGACATCCTCCCCCACTTCAAAAACATTTTCATCATCAACAACACCATCATAGAAAAATTTAACACGAAGAACAACTTTCCTAAAGTTCCACCAGCTCCAGCGTTAATCACCCCTGCTCCATGAACCCTTTCCTTCTTCAAACAAGCCATAATCAAGGCTCCTAAATACACGTGGGTAAGGCTGCTCAATCTTGCATTCATTAGCCATAACTTGTCAAAACCCTCCATACTACACCAACTCATGGAAGGTTTCTTCATGCAACTTGTTTACAATGCATCACTGCAACTCATACTGTTCCAATCCACCATATATCGTCATCATGTGAAGTGTTGTTTCCATACTATATCTCAACTCCAAAATTTCTCATTGTAATTTCTAACCAGATGAATCAAGCTAGTTGGTTGATTAGTCTAAGCTTGCATTCAAACCATTAGAATTCACCTCCTGATGCCTGCGTCGGTTGTTTCTCCAATACTTCATCACATATGTAGATTTTATAAAGAACTCTTCCCATCCTCATGTAATATTACTTCAATCAATTCTCACCGTGTCATATTCACATCCATTAATAACTCTCCATCACATCTGTGATATGCTACTTATCAACATTTTCAAAGGGATAAATCTTCAGTTGCCTCATCATCTCATCCATGTGTTTCCCATGGTCATAAACAAACAACCTCCATTCCCATCAAAATTATTATGTCTCATCAGACCCAACCCATTCCTAAGGCACCCTCATCGCTGCAACTAACATCCAAATCCAAGGTGTCTCACCTCTATCGTATGCATCAAGTCCCTCCTCATGAACATATTTCATATTGTGCGAAAGGTATGCATCTCATGCGGCAACAAAGACAAGTCCACCACTAACCTCAACTCCTCATAAAACCAGATAATAGATGACCATAATCATACCAATTCTTCATCAACTAAAACTTCATTCAAGATGCCATAGGCTCCTTTGAACCATCGTCATCCCACACTTCATTTAGGTATACTTATCTCGGTCACAAGTCGCATGAAAGTTGTCTCTGCCTTCTTCATCTTATGAATGTTCTCATAGTTTTCCCATGCATTTCCCCAAAACAACCACAATTTTTTTTTTCAAATGTTCTCAACATCCTCATCATTCCATCAAAATATATTCATCTCGCACAACATCCTCACGTGAAACTTTTTCTTGATTCCTTTGTGTGACATCCTTTGTTGTCACTCTCATTTCATGCCCCTGCAAAAATTCGTCAATGACCTTCTTTCCTCATTTCAATGCACATAACTTTAGCTACCTAGCTCATCCACTTGGTGGGACCATCACACTTCACCCATAAAATCCTTCTCATTGATAAGGTTAGTTCCCTTGGTTGCCATAACTTAATTGTTTTCGTAGCTCCCTTCCATCATCGTTGGCTCCCAAGCTAAAGGTGTTCCAAAGAATACGCCTTGGCCCAAATGAAGCTCCAATTATAAATTCCACCCAAATTATATCATGTAGATTTGTTCTTCATTGTTCCATCCAATCCTTCTTTCCATGATTCATGTTGGTAATTTATCCAAAGTCCACTTGGCTAAGCATGACTCACCCATCACATAAGTTCATCACGTTCAACCTTTACCCTAGGCATTTGCGCCTTATTATATAATGTCACACACTAGCTAAACAAGTCTTGCAACAAAGAATATTCCTTATTTCCCAACTTCACAAGGATTCATCTGAACCTTCCAAGGAAGTCTTCCCATCTCATCGAAAACACATGATTCCTTTTTCCACCTCTGCATATAACTTATTTTGCAAATATTTAAATCAAACATAAGTTACTGCAATACTTACATCTTCATGTTGTCTCCCCATATGAGTGCCTCTTTCATTCAAGGGATGCATCATGAAAGAATGTGGTTCAACCTCGGAAAGCTCCATCACACCAAGTTCCTCATCTTTCATCAACATATATGAAAGACTTTCTTCTTCACATATTTTATCTTCTTCTTCCTTGTCGTAATCAACAACTTCAACATGCCAACCTACCAAACCAGGTTGAAGAAGCTCCCTTATAACATTTTTTTTCTAGAACATAAATTTCATCTCACAATGGTAGCCTTTCTTTGCTCATGTGGCCCAACCTATTCATAAGCTTCATAAGTTTATCATGACCCTCTTGTCAAGTTACGATGATGTTTCTCAACCTTCATTGCAATTCTTCTTCCAAAATTCTTCGTTAAATTGGATCTGATGTTGGTTTGTCTCTTCCCCTACAAAACCCACCATCATACATCAGCCAACCTTCAATCATGTTAGTTGATAAAGTTCCCACCCTTGCAAAGTGGGATTTGGTACCAACTGTAATGACCCCACGATGTGGTGCCTTAAGATAATGGTGGGTGATATGTGGTGCCGATGATATTTTGTCAAAATTACAACTTTTTTAACCCAAACTACACCTAACCGGAAACACTTAGTCAAGTTTTCCTTAAAGTGTTGTCTTATCAAATTATGTAGTGGAAAGAAACTTCAACTAATTCACTTTACTTCATTAACATTGAACAATAATTCAATTCAGAAATATCGTAAATAGTATTCATAAACAACAATATATATGCGAGGGGAAAATTCCCTGAAGTAGTTTTCCCCTAATTTTATTAAACTTCAAATACTACTTACAAAATTTTTACAAAGTGTCTAGCCATGTGAAAACTCATTCACTACCCATGTACAAAGACTGGAATTCATTTTCCTAAACCAATCGCCTTTCCCAAAAATACCAAGTTCATAAGTAGGGCCTACCCAACCTAAGGTTATCACCTTGACCAGTAAAAAACCTAGAATATATCCCCCAATCACTTCAGAAAACCAACCCTAAAGCATACTTATAACATGCCTTTGCTGCATTTTCAAATTTACGATGTGAACCCTACTGATATACAATATCTCACCCCTTACATTTCTATGATATCATAGACTTCTCCCGTTCTACAACGTGGTTCTACGATATACTTGTCTTGTGTGAACGTGTTTGATTGCATATGCCCTTGGTCAAACTCATTTTTTCTAATATATATGCTTCCTTTCCTTGTGAAATTATGTGGTCGACACCCCTTTATTGGTTTTATCCGACCCTTCAACTTTTGTGGTCACCACCTTCATGGGAAAGTGTGCCCCTTGCCCAACCTGCCTGTGGGTATGTAAACACCCCTCCACTGGGTGGTCGCACCCCTTCCTAGGCATTTTTCCTACCATGCTGCCCATGTTATGCCTCATCAGTACTTTCCTTTTCTATTATGTCATGTCACACACTACCCCCTCGTTCAATCATTGCACCCCTTCCTCACCTAACCCATCGTTGTCACTTTCTTGCCTCGATTGTCACTGCAGCTTGCTTTCATTGCCTGCTACGTCTCAAGAACTGGATGCCTCTCCTTGGTTTGGATGTGCTTGTGGGAATAGGTCCGCCGAGTTAGGTTGGAGCTATACCTTGTGATGTGTGTATTATCCCTTGCATGTTCTTCACTATGGGTGAGAATTGTCCCTCCTTCTGCTCTGCTATGTTATATCATTGGGAAATATTCTCCTCTTGTTGTTTCCGCTACTCCTAACCCAACGCAGTTCCTGGCAGCACTCCTTTATGTAGGAAACCGTAGGGTGTGTTACTCTCGAGCTAGTGCAAGATCCCCCCATGTGGGCCTAGGCACCCCTCCTGCATGTGGGTGCACTCGTCGCATTAGTGCACTCGTTTTGTCACCAAGTTGGTTTTTCATGAGCAAGTGTACATGACCCATCATGGGTTTCCATTTGGTATTAGTGTCAACTCGGGGCCCTGATATTTGGTGATTCATGTTGTGTTGTCAAGTATTATAAGTGTGTCATCATACGAAAATATTATCACTATTCACTTTGGTGTCATTGATCCCACAATTAGCCAAATATTGAAAACTACCTGACCAAGCAATTTAGCATCACTTATCCCTCATAAAATTTTCATTTTGAAGTATCATTCCTCAAGCCCAACCTTGCCTCTTGGAATTACGCAATGTGCGGTCCCTTCCTCCCATAAATTTGCACTATGAAATCACAGTGCTCAATCTTGACCCTTGAGCTCGAGAACTACACAATCCCTATTATGCTTAAGTTTTTCCTTGCTTTATATCAGCAACTCGAAATCCCTCATCTTTTTGTTTATTTGGAATGGTTATTGTCGTGTTTTTGTCCATTATCATGTATAATAGAGTAATTATTTTATATTACCTTGTTTTAACGAGATTTAAAACATTAAAAGTATCATTAATAATAGCTTATGTGTTTGTAGGTTGATATTGAGTAGATTATATACATATCCCAACAGGCCTTGATCCTACATTCACCTTTCTATACTATGCAGCGAGTTCCTGTACCAATTGGGATTCCTTCATGAATTTACTATGGGATTCCCACACTATTGAAGGGTTCCTACACCACCAATCAAATTCTTGTTGCAAAAGTACAGTTCCTATTCCAGTAACACAGTTCTTGTTCCATCAGTGCAGATCGTATTCTCACTTCCATGATTATCATACATCCAATTGTCATGATAGAAAAAGAGTATGTGGGTTTTAAAGAGAAAAGGTTCAATATGGTGGTGTATTCCCTTTATCACACCAAGGTCTTCTAGATAGCGCATAAAACGACCTTCAAAGCATTAGATCAAGCTATTTATAGAAGCCATTAATAGTAGTGTGATATTCACATATACACAATGGCAAGGATTCAATGATTCAATACTAGTTTTTATGTTTATTTATAACTTCATATTGATGGAATCTAGTTAAATAGGCAGACTCCCTATTTTGTCCAGAAATCGGTTCACAATTCTAAATTGTATGGGTTGTTTAACCTTCTATCCAGAAATAGGGAACGTTGTTGTTATAAATCTAAAGATCTTGTATTTCAAAAGGGGATATACACACATAATATTAGATTATATGAATTTCTTTTGACAAAAAGAGATCGATTGTAATATTCCTAAATTATCACACAACTAATTGGAATATTAAATTTTGATTTTTTTCTTAGATAGAAGAATAACAGGGTATAGAGACCCATAAATAGCCTTAGTAGGAATAAAAGACACTCCTAGTGTGAACGGAGGTCATATAAAAGTTGAATTGAAGACCCTTAGGTATGAAAAGGGGTTGGAGCATGTTGAATAGGTCAACTTTGACCAAATCAAACAACGTTGTTATGGAGGAATGGCATTAATGGTGGGACAACATAGTTTTGGAGGGATATTGATTACTGTTGGCAATATGATGCAGAGTGTTGTCCTTGATGGAAACCCACTTGATGAAGATGATGGCAACCTACTTGACGAAGTTGTTCTTGACTTGATGTGCTTGCTAAATAATGTAAATCTGATGTATCTACAATCAGTACAGAAGGTAATGATGAAAGGAATTTCAGCATGTGCCAGAACATTGATGAAAAGTGTGTGTCTCAAGGCATACGTGGGTTTGTCTAGGCTAAGTAGCGTATGCATGCGGGAATTAACGTCACAAGTCGCGTATGCTCAAATGCGCTCTAAATATGTAAAACAAGGGGTAAATACCATGGTTTTGACCCATTGTATTAAGCGCTGGATTGTCTATGAGATCCCGTCCAGGAATACCATTGGAAGTTTTGTGGTTTTGGCTCATGGTATTGATAAAGGGTAACCCTATATAAGGAGAAGAAATTCGTTGTGCAAGGGTGTGCATGTGTCTGGGCTTTGATGAATACTTCACTCTGAAGTATATCTATATGGTTGAACCTTGTTCCTAATTGATAGATCTCAATCTATGATGCACCTATGAACATGATGAAGGCTCAAGATCTCTAGGTCTAGAAATGGTGAATGTCAAGGATGATCTGAAAAGAAGTGAAGAAGACCTAGCGCAATCCTATTGAAGAGATTAAAGAAATCTGGGTAAGTTCATAGATCTGGTCTGTACTGCAAATTTTATCTTTTATAGATCTATACGCAGGTTCGTTTCATGAAAAGTGTGTGTATACGCGGGTCTGTGGAAAGAAAAGTGTGTATGCGCAGTTAGGGTTTTTCCCTGGAAAATGCACTGAAGTATATGTGGGTTCGTCTTCTGGAAAGCGCGTATATACGCGGGTCTGATTAAATAAAAGCGCGTATGATTTCTGATCTAATGGTTGCTGAAGGTTGAATGTGTTTCTGCATATCTATTCTGAAGTCTGGGTTATATTTGATATTCTGGTTACAGTGGTCTCACTGTTTTGTTTGAAGCAATGAGCAAGGTATGATTTTTGATAAGTGAAGGGTTGTGTTGAAGCTATTTGATCCAGTTTGAAAATTGATGAAACGTGGTCTTCAGTGGTGCTGAGTGTTGAAGCCTTCAGTTAGGGGGTTGTAGCTCCCTTCCAGGAGAGGCTGGTAAACGAGTTCAGGGGGTCGTAGCTCCCTTCCAAGAGAGGCTGGTAAATGAGAGCAGGGGGTTGTAGCTCCCTTCCAGGATAGGCTGGTAAACGAGAGAAGGTTGTAGCCTTCTGCAGGTGGGTGCCTGCGTGCTGGTTTGAGTCTGCACCAGTACATGATTGTAAGAATTTTTCTTAATAATAAATTTTGAAGGCTGAAATGACGACAGCGGTGGTTTTCTCCCGAATTGGGTTTCCACCTTAAAATCCTGGTGTTCATGTGTGTTGCATATGTGTGATGATTATTCTATTCTATCTGCACCTGTTTACTATTTCTGAAATATCTGATGAATGATTAAAGAAATGATCTGAGTTAAGATTCAAACACATAATTAGATCTCTGGACATACGTGAGTTCTGTAAAGGATATCCACGTATATACGCTAGTTGCCTTCAGTAAAGTAGCGTATGGATTTTTAGAAAGGAAAAAGTAAAATTTTGATTGTCTGCACTAAATATTGATTCACCCCCCTTCTCAGTATTTTTCCCAACAAATGGTATCAGAGCAAGTCCTTCTGAAAAATCTTAGCCACTAGAAGGAAGATCAAGCAAGATGAGCTATCAAGAAGGAACAGCATCTATCAAGCCTCTGCTCTTCAATGGAAGTAATTTAATCTTCTAGAAAATGAGGATGAGATCCTTTCTTCAGTCTATGGGAGCAGATGTATGGGCCATTGTTGAACAACGATATCAATATCCAGCTGCTACACCAACAGATCCAACTGAAAGTAAGAATTATGAATCAAATGCAAAAGCGGTCAATGTTATAACAGGAAGTCTAATAGAATCGGAATTTGTCAAATTCATGCAGCTAAATACAACAAAAGAAATATGGGACAAAATCATTTTGAGTTATGAAGGTGATGCAAAGGTAAAAAATACAAAACTCCAAACTCTCAGAATTGAATATGAAAATTTAAAGATGCATAGTGATGAGAGAATTGCCAGTTTCTTTTTACGTCTTGATGATGTTGTAAATTGTATGAAAAATCTGGGAGAAACAATAACCGAAACTACTTTGGTTGAGAAAATTTTGAGATCACTAATGGAAAATTTTGAGTCAAAAGTATCTGCTCTTGAAGAAAAATAGGATCTTCAAAATCTTACTGTGGTGCAACTTCATGGCATACTGACTGCATATGAAATGAGAAGAGGAGGACCATCTGAAGTCAAAGAAGCTATTTTTAGAGCTTCTACAAAAGGAAAAGAAGTACAAGAAGTAGAAGGATCAGGATATATTTCGGAAGAATATGAGGAAAATTTTGTAAAGAAACTTCAACTTGGTACAGGACGGTTTAGAGGTAAGCTTCCTTTCAAATGTTTTAACTGTGGAAGATTTGGTCATTATGCTGCTAAGTGTCCTCACAAAGAAACACCTACAAAAGGAAAGGAAGTAGCTAGAAATAAGAACCGGTCTAGCACTAGAAGAAGTTACTATACTCATGATGACAGTGATGGGGTATCTGATAGTGAGGAAGAATGTGAACAAGATTTTAGACTTCTCATGGATTTTGAATCTAAAGAAGAAAATGATACTTTTGTGGATGCTCTAGAGGACAATGATTTTTTTGAAGAGAAAAATAAACTCAAAATACGCTTAGAAGAATATAAAATTCTCTTAGAAGAAAGGAAAATAACCATTGAGATTCTGGAAAAGCAGGTTGAAGAGGCAAAGAAACACAATGAGAAATTAGAATGTGAAGTGGTAAGTGTAAGAAAAGAATTTAAGAAAGCAAAGAATCTGAATTTCAGATTTGCTAAAGGATCTAAAACCTTAGATGAGATTATCAAGGTACAACGTTCTGTTGGAGAATCTTCTCAAGCTTCACCACCAAATTATCTAAAAGCAGCTATAGTTGGTTTACAAAATTCTACCACTCAACAAGGGAATAAATAATATTTACAGGTAAAGCATGATCATATTAATGCAATGAACACTAACAGGAATATCTTTCAAAGAAGCCCCAATCAACAGGTAAATTCAAGTAGAAGATTTCATGATCGTAGAAATTTCTTCTTCAATGGACAATGTGTCTCATGCCACAATTTTGGCCATAAAGCTGCTCAATGTGTTGCATATAAAACCATCATGACAAGAGAAGCAAGAAAGAAAAGGGTTGATATTGAAACAAAGAAGAATACCTATAAAAACTTTTCTCCTCTTCTAAATGAAGTTGAATGTGCTTATTGCAATAACTATGGGCATGAAGAATCAGAATGCAGGAGCAAGGTTCAGCCAAAAGAGCATCTTCCTTCCAAATCCAAAATATGGAAAAAGAAGGAATCACAGGTTGAAAATTGTGGCATAGCGTTATTTGCAGAAGGTGAAGAAAATCAATGGTACATTGATAGTGGATGCTCGAGACACATGACAGGTGATAAACACAAACTTCGTGCATATAGTGCTCTAGAAAAGGAAAATAAAGTTACTTTTGGAAATGATACTCCTGCTGTAATTAAAGGAAAAGGATCTGTGTTTTTAAAAGAAAAGGTGAAAGCCAATGATGTCATGTATGTGGATGGATTAAGGCATAATCTGTTAAGTGTAAGTCAAATGTGTGATCAAGGAACTGAAGTTGTCTTTAGTTCAAAAGAATGTGTGGTTCATGATCTTGATACAGGTAAAACAATTATAAAAGGAAAAATAACTCCAAGCAACCTGTATGTATTGAAGAATTGCAAAGAACAATGTTACTTGAGTAAATCTTCAGAAAACTGGCTATGGCATAGAAGGTTGGGGCATCTACGCTTCTCTCAAATCAACAAATCAAGCAAACTTAATGTTGTTCGTGGTCTTCCCAATATTTCTCTACCTGAAAGTATCATATGAAAAATCCTGTCAATTCGGTAAGCAAACCAGAGTGCAATTCAATGCCAAGGAAGGATCATCAAGTAAGCCTCTTGAACTCATTCATACTGACATATGTGGACCTATGAGGAAAAATTCACCACGTGGTGAAGAATACTATATCTTATTCATTAATGATTTCTCTAGAATGTGTTGGATTGGGTTGATCAAACACAAAGATGAAGCATTTGAAAATTTTCAGATCTTCAAAGCACTGGTTGAAAATGAATTAGATCTAAAAATCAAGTGTCTTAGATCTGATCGAGGAGGATAATATACATCAAATAAATTCTTTGAATTTTGTGAACAACATGGCATAAAAAGACAGTTTTCTATAGCAGGCACTCCACAACAAAATGGCGTAGCAGAAAGAATGAATAGAACAATTCAACAAATGGCTAGAGCTATGCTTGATGCTTCCGGAACACCAGACATTTTTTGGGGAGAAGCAGCTCACACAGCAGCAAATATTCTTAACAAGGCACATGTTCGGGTAAATAGTGACAAAACTCCATATGAACTCTGGTATGGTAATTCTCCCTCTGTGAAAAATTTTAGAGTTTTTGGAAGTAAATGCTTTATCAAAAATAATGATGAAAAGCTTGGCAAGTTTGAACCTAGATCAGATGAAGGAATACTTCTTGGTTACTCATCTACAAGCAGGGCATACAAATGTTAAAATAAAAGGCTTCGAAAGATTGTTGAATGTATTGATGTTGTTATTGATGAGTCTCATGCAGTCCCTAAAGAAGAAAGACAAACAACAGAAGAAGATGATGGTGACTTTTGTCCTTATACATCAAATAGAAATGATATAGACAGTGGATCCAATGAAGAACCTGAAGATGATTTATCTGGAAAGGCTCCATCCAGATATGTTCAAAAGAATCATCTTGAATCTCAAATTTTGGGAGACAAGGAAACAGGTGTACACACAAGGAGGACTCTTGTGGGATCTCCTAGCTATCTGGCATTTCTATCCGTGATTGAACCACACAATGTCAATCAAGATAGCAAAGACGAATGTTCGATTCAAATCATGAATGAAGAACTTGATCAAATTGAAAAGAACCACACTTGGGAATTGGCACCAAGACCACATGATAAAAATGTCATTGGGACCAAATGGATATTCAAGAACAAGCTAAATGAGAATGGGGACATTATAAGAAACAAAGCTAGACTAGTTTTCAAAGGGTATACTGAACAAGAAGGTATAGAATTTGAAGAAACCTTTGCTCCTGTAGCTAGACTTGAAGCCATAAGAATTTTTCTTGGTTTTTCAAGTTTTCAACAAATCAAATTTTATCAAATGGATGTCAAATCTACTTTCCTCAATGGTGATCTAGAAGAAGAAGTTTATATATAAAAACAAGCTCCAAGGGCATGCTATTATCGTCTTGACAAATATCTTCATCAACAAGGATTTTCAAAGGGGTTTGCTGATAGTAACTTATACACAAAAATTGAAAATGATAAACTATTGATTGTGGTTGTATATGTTGATGATATCATTTTTGGAAGTAATGAAGAATCTATGAGTTGGAAATTTGCTTCTGTCATGCAGCAAGAATTTGAAATGTCTTTACTTGGGGAACTAACATTCTTCCTTGGCTTACAAGTGCATCAAACTACAGAAGGTATATTCTTATCTCAAGCAAAATACCTTAAGCAAATTCTGAAGAAGTATGGGATGGAAGAGTGCAAACCTGTAAGTACACCAATGGTAACCGGATGTAATCTCAGTTCTCATGATGATTCTCCCACGGTGAATCAACCAGAATACAAATATATGATAGGAAGTCTTCTGTATCTCACTGGGAATAGACCGGATATTATGCATGCATTTTGGATTGTTGGACGATTCCAAGCCAATCCAAAAGAGTCTCATCTTCAGGCTATCAAAAGAATATTCAAATATCTACAAGGAACTCAAGACTTTAGACTATGGTATCCAAAGAATGCTGATCTTACTCTTCATGCTTACACTGATGCAGATTGGGCTGGAAATGTTGATGAACGTAAAAGCACAAGTGGTGGTGCATTCTATATGGGGCCCCGGTTGGTATCTTGGTTCAGCAAGAAGCAAAGCTCTATTGCCTTATCTACAGCAGAAGCAGAATATGTGGCTGCCACATCATGTTGCGCTCAACTTCTCTGGATGATGCAAACCTTACAAGACTTTCAAATCAAATGTTCACCTCCTATCTCCATTATGTGTGATAATACAAGTGCCATCAGTATTTCAAAGAATAATGTTATGCATTCCAAGACCAAGCACATTCCCATCAAGTATCACTTCTTACGTGAACAAGTTCTTGAACAAAAGGTGAAGTTGGAGTATGTTCCCTCCAAAGAATAAGTTGCTGATATATTTACCAAACCTCTGCCTAGGGAAGCATTCGAATATCTCAGAAAAAAGCTGGGAATGGTCTCTGCCTCTCAGAAGATCAGATCTACTTAATTTCAGAAGATTAAATTGGATATGCGGGTTTCCTGAAAGACAGTCGCGTATATACGCGAGTTCATACACAGAAAACCTCGTATGGGTGGTTGCTGACAAATTTTCTGGGTCAACATTCTTCAGCACAAGCTATGGTGCTGTTTGGTATCTCTGATGATGTATGGCTTCTATGGTGATGTTTCAGCTCTTATATTTTTGTTTCATTCTTTGATATTGGGTGAATATGCCTTGATGATTGGCTGTTGAAAGTGTTCAGGTTACTCAAGCTAAGGTGGAGTTTTGGTCATATGGAAAGGATGCATAGTTTCAAGGGGAGCATTAGCCTGGTTGAGAATAATGCATTGTTGGAATTATGATGGTTTTGAAACTTGATCTCTCTCTTGAGGTCTTTTTGGTTTTGGTTGTGAAATGTCATACTTGTAATTTGATGAAAAGGTCATGTTGAGACCCATGATGTAAATTGTAATATTCAGTCATGTAAGGACTTGTTCAAATTTGTAAACCCACTTGGTTGGGTAGTTGAGTCAAAATGTGTAAACCCACTTGGTTGGGTATTTGAGTCACATATGTAAATCCACTTGGTTGGACCTTTGATGTAAGTATGAGTCTTGGTGATAGGAATGCCATAGAGTCATGTACTTCATTGAAAAATATGTTTGAAGATTCAGCATGAACTCAGGGGGAGCATGGTAACTTCAGTACAAATCAGATATGCAGAGCTCTTATGTCTACATGAGGAGAAAAACCTTCTGTTGGTTTTGATCCGCCCTTTTCCCTTGATGTCAAAGGGGGAGAGTAACATGGTGTTTGAATCAGGGGAGAATAATGGTTGTGCTTAATGTATCTATCTGTTATGGTGATCAAACACCATCGTGGTTGCCATCAAGTACAAAGGGGGAGATTGTTGGCAATATGATGCAGAGTGTTGTCCTTGATGGCAACCCACTTGATGAAGATGATGGCAACCTACTTGACGAAGTTGTTCTTGACTTGATGTGCTTGCTAAATAATGTAAATCTGATGTATCTACAATCAGTACAGAAGGTAATGATGAAAGGAATTTCAGCATGTGCCAAAACATTGATGAAAAGTGTGTGTCTCAAGGAAAACGCGGGTTTGTCTAGGCTAAGTAGCGTATGCACATGGGAATTAACGTCACAAGTCACGTATGCTCAAATTCGCTCTAAATATGTAAAACAAGGGGTAAATACCATGGTTTTGACCCATTGTATTAAGCACTGGATTGTCTATAAGATCCCGTCCAGGAATACCATTGGAATTTTTGTGGTTTTGGCTCATGGTATTGATAAAGGGTAACCCTATATAAGGAGAAGAAATTCATTGTGCAAGGGTGTGCATGTGTCTAGGCTTTGATGAATACTTCACTCTGAAGTATATCTGTATGGTTGAACCTTGTTCCTAATTGATAGATCTGAATCTATGATGCACCTATGAACATGATTAAGGCTCAAGATCTCTAGGTCTAGAAATGGTGAATGTCAAGGATGATCTGAAAAGAATTGAAGAAGACCTGGCGCAATCCTGTTGAAGAGATTGAAGAAATCTGGGTAAGTTCATAGATCTGGTCTGTACTGTAAAGTTTATCTTTTATAGATCTATACGCAGGTTCGTTTCATGAAAAGTGCGTGTATACGTGGGTCTGTGGAAAGAAAAGCGCATCTGCGCAATTAGGGTTTTTCCCTGGAAAATGCACTGAAGTATACGCAGGTTCATCTTCTGGAAAACGCGTATATACGCGGGTCTGATTAAATAAAAGCGCATATGATTTCTGATCTAATGGTTGCTGAAGGTTGAATGTGTTTCTGCATATCTATTCTGAAGTCTGGGTTATATTTGATATTCTGGTTACAGTGGTCTCACTGTTCTGTTTGAAGCAATGAGCAAGGTATGATTGTTGATAAGTGAAGGGTTGTGTTGAAGCTGTTTGATCCAGTTTGAAAATTGATGAAACATGGTCTGCAGTGGTGCTGAGGGTCGAAGCCTTCAGTTAGGGGGTTGTATCTCCCTTCCAGGAGAGGCTGGTAAATGAGTTCAGGGGTTCGTAGCTCCCTTCCAAGAGAGGCTGGTAAACGAGAGCAGGGGGTTGTAGCTCCGTTCCAGGATAGGCTGGTAAACGAGAGAAGGTTGTAGCCTTCTGCAGGTGGGTGCCTCCATGATGGTTTGAGTCTGCACCAGTACATGATTGTAAGAAGTTTTCTTAATAATAAATTTTGAAGGCTAAAATGACGACAACGGTGGTTTTCTCCCGAATTGGGTTTCCACCAAAAAATCCCGGTGTTCATGTGTGTTGCATATGTGTGATGATTATTCTGTTTTGTCTACACCTGTTTACTGTTTCTGAAATATCTGATGAATGATTAAAGCAATGATCTGAGTTAAGATTCAAACACATAATTAGATCTCTGGACATACGCGATTTATGTAAATGATATCTGCGTATATACGCTAGTTGCCTTTAGTAAAGTAGCGCATGGATTTTTAGAAAGGAAAAAGTAAAAGTGTGATTGTCTGCACTAAATACTGATTCACCCCCCCTCTCAGTATTTTTCCCATGAGTGGGACCCAAAGTGAGAAGTCTCACATTTTTTAAAAGGAAGAGGATGGTAGCCATAAGAGGTTATGTTATTGATTACTGATTTTGTGGTTTGCATGACTATTTGCATTCTTCAACTGTTTAGTTGAGATTTTTGTGATTTTTAGCACCGGGTGTTTCTGAGCGGGAATCCCACCTCTTTCCTTGAGAGGCCTCTTGGGAGATTCTGCACTATCATTTCCACTTTTAGGCATTTTTTCCCAGCTTTAGTCTTCAGCTACAATGCAGTTTCTATTCATATTTTTGTTGTGTTGCAAGGTGTTGTAGTGGAGGGTTGAGAAACCCACTTTATGGGCTAGGTTTTTAGGAGGAAGAATTCCTTCTCTTGGGAGATTAGCAAGGAGGTTTCTTGAGCTTATTTCAGAAATTTGGCACCATACCAACCTATTTCCATCATTTACATCACAGTTTCAATTGGGAATTGCGTTATTCTGGAGGGCAGTTTCAGAGGAGGGTCTAATGGCTCTTTTATAGTGTTTTCTGTTAGGTGAAAGGGTTCGGCCTTTTATTGGAGGATACCTTTGGAGGAGATATACATAAAATCCCTATTATTTCAGCCTTATATTTAGGGGGCTTCATTTTTATTTATTCTTCATCCCTAGGGCTATAGATCACCATTTGTATTTGGGTGTATTTCCGGAAACCCTTCACGAGTTACCTTGGAAAGGGGTCTAGGAAGCTAGATCTTCACTCCTAGCATTATTTAAGCTATATAAGAACAGATCTACATAGATATATCCTTATGCAGTATTTTATGGCCTAAAATGGTGCTATCATGGCTCATGACACTTGTATGGCAGTGTTTTGACATGTATTGACATATTTGCTTAAAGGAGGCTTGTTTTGTATTTCTTGAGTGACTAGATCCTTAAGATATTTTTCCTATTATTTGCTGATATGTTTAATAATATGGCTGTAAATTTGTCTCATATCATGGTGTGTTGATTTATTCACCATTCTTTACATTATTGTGTTCATATATTGTTGCTTCCCCATTTGGGAATATTACAGTGGAACCAGAGCATAATCTTGGTTCAACCTATGGATCTCAACCATTATGCTATTGGAAGATTAAGAAGGATGATGGAAAGAATGAGTTTAATATAATCTCTTTTTAGATATAAGAAGGACCTCACCAATGAGGTCAAGAAAAGAAAATTAGAGAAAAGAAGTGAAACCATATTAGGGTTTCAATATGAGGAAGGTCCATGTACTTCCTATTAGCAAAAAGAAGATCCGGTATTACATAGAGCTCCAAAGAAATGTGCTATGCTCTTTTATTTGGAAGACACGAGGCATGGATATGGAGGAAACTTGTATTATGAGATTCTAAGTGAGTATCTTGCAGAATATAAATCTCACTGTAGAGCTTTCAAGGAGAATCTCACTCTCCCACAGTTCATTCAGCTCAAAGAAGAAAAGAGACCTTGTAGCAATAGAAGAATAGAGGGCAATGATTTCTATTGTATACCTTTGATGGGTCATCCTCATGCACAACAAGAGCTTGGGGAATGAAGTTGGATTCATTTTTCCTACTACATCTAGTAGTAAAGAAAGAAGCTGTTGAGATTGTAGGCTACACCTTGAGGGTGAAGAAAAAATTTGGTGGTTCAACCATTTGAGCCATGCAAAAGTGACTGCATATGCATTTTTCACTCAAAGATTGATTAAGAAGTTTAACAAGAAGAAACCAAAGGAGAATAAGCCTTAACCACCACTTTCTGCAGGAGCACTTGCATCAAGAGAAAGAACACTTGCACCTTGGCAAAGTGATCTTGATCTTTTGACATTTAGAGTCCCATGCACTATTCTGGAGATGCATGAGGAGTTGCAAAATTGTACCAGCACTGATGCAGCGATAGAAGAGTAGCCATCATCATCACTAGTTGGGGAAGCCATCACACCGGAAGGAGGAACCCTTGTATCAGTACAAGATGTTCCCAAGTTTTAGCAAGGTATTCACATGTTTCCATTTTTTGTTACTTCAGCACATCATATGCAAGATTGTGGGAATATACCGTTGCATGACCTAGGGTCAAATTATATTGTCAGTTTGGAGTATCAGACTATCAATGCATTGAGGACCCTTGATTTTTTCAAGGAGGAGATATACAATGATCCCATTATATCATTGTTCAACTGCAAACAATTCTTGGGGTTGGAGTGTAGAGTTTTAGAGGATGGGATGAACATTGTCTTCAGTAGAGGAATGCAGAATTATGTGTTCAACATTAAGCATAATCTTGAGACAACATATGCACCATCATGGAGATCATCAACACTATCATTGAGAAGCAGAGATGAGTTGGGGGCCCAACCCTTATTGGAGAATTCCAATGACCTTCCTACATGCATAGCAGAAGATAGGAAGATGATTGATGGATGGCATCTTATGAGGGATGACATCTTCCATTATTATGATGGGTAATTCTTGAGGAGCACTTCAAATTTTTATGAGAAGTTTTTTCCTACCACTTATTTGGATCCTTATGGGGTCAACTTGGTCATTGATGAGTGGTCTTCATTTGGAGATCTCTTGGAGATTGGATTTCAGCATCCCATGAAATGCAAAGATAGAAATCTGATTTGGGAGGATGGTATTATCCATTGGAGAAATACCAATTTTGAGCATGATGATAGACACTCACCATTGGTTGGATGGGTGATGTTGATGAGTAGGAGGCTAGAAATCCACTTGCAAATCTATGACACAGGGCAACAAGAGGCAAGGCTGTGTTGGTTACTCTTGAAAGAGTTTGGTCATCATATGACACATTCTGTTTCAAAGAGTAGGTTGGTGGATGGAACTTGGCATGGTACTTACATCATATGGCAGCAAGGAGTTTGGGTGTATTGGGGTGATGTGATATCTTTCATGTCGACCATCATGTTGTTTCTCCATATTCTATATGGTGATGGTTTGGGGAGGCAACAAGAGTTGTTGTTTCTTTGGTTGTTCTTAGGAGAGTATGGAGTGATTTTCTTCCATACTTTGCATAATGTTGTAGGAGTAGGTGATGGCACTATCATGGTGCAAAGGGGCTACTCCTTAGCCTTAGAGGATCAAGAGGTGTTTCCACTTTGGAAGGGATGTCCCATATATGGCAGCATTGTGATTGATGACTTTGACATGCGGTATGCCAAAGGATGGAGCTATGAGATGACAAGGGCCTTGTCACAAATGCCAGCAGTGTTGTCACTTGGGAGCTTGAGTTTATTGATGGAGTGTTCACATGATCACTTCACATATGATGCAATTGATGGAAAAGTAGGAGATGAGGGTGATAGAGTAGTGGGTGGAGACATATATTACCATGATATGATCTTCTTGACTTGGATTTCCAAGTATAAGAAGAAAGATCTTCATGCAACACATATTTCATTCCTCTTCATGGGAGTATGTCATACCACTATGGAGGGCTCATTCATGGATATTATTATCATCTTACTATCAGTACATGGTAATAATTATGTTTTTGCACTTATTGATTATCTAACATAATATTTTCATTCTCCTACCATCACTATACAATGCATTGCTCCACAAGAAAGCAAGTCCCTATTTGGGCTTCATGGTCATTTTTGGACCAACATCTATGATGGAGATAGCCATTTCTTGTATGGATTTGGGAAATTTTTGTACTATTTCATGTCTTCTTAGTTGATATACAATGTCATTTACTACTTATTAGTAGATGATATGACATGCGCAACTAGCAAATTATTTAAAGACAACTTGCCACATCATGTTCTAAAATTGCAGTTGGTAAAGTTGCATTGTGACTACTTGGGAGACTTTTGATACCTTCCATAACTATGTAAAACCTTTATTACATCTCTCATTTGGATTCCATATGATGATAACGTCATATTCATTTTGTATGGGATGATCTAAGCAATAACCAAAGAGTGGGACTTTGAGGATCCTATTGTTGTTTTGCTTCATGAAGGCAACATTATTTCAGCCCATATTCAGTAGCATCTCTACACTTATCATGAGTGCAGAGAGAGACAGCTTGGGATGGAAAATTTGATCCATCATGTTCAGATATGCATCCCACCTTTATTGTAGGAGCCTAAGGTGGAGGATATGTTTCATGAGTTTCCATGTTGGAGGGCGACTCAATTTCTTTGCATGATAGCTTGTGGATGGAAGCTTCACATGGGAATGATGGTTCCTAATATATTTTCGACTCCATGCCTCAAGAATGCCTTTAGACCACATATAGTTTCTTCCCTGGATGTCCCACTTGTTCATGATGAGAGCCATTTGGGAATTTCACCAAAGGCATAGTTATACACTTGGGAGGATCAGCTTGAGGACATATTGATGAGAGGGCATCTTGTTATTTGGGGTAAAGTATCATATGAGGATGCTACAAGAGGAATATGAGAGGCTCTTTAGTTCTATCATTGCGGTTGCTTGAGTACAAGCAACATTTGGAAGGGGCGGACTGTAATATTCCTAAATTAGCACACATCTAATTGGAATATTAAATTTTCATTTTTTCTTAGATATAACAATAAGAGGGTATGGATACCCATAAATATCCTTAGTAGGAATAAAAGACACCCCTAGTGTGAGTGGAGATCATCTAAAATTTGGATTGAATACCCTTAGGTATGAAAGGGGGTTGGAGCATGTTGAATATGTCAACTTTGACCAAATCAAACAACGTTGTTATGGAGGAATGACATTAATGGTGGGACAACATAGCTTTGGAGGGAGATTGATTACATGATGATGGAAACCCTAATGAGTGGGACCCAAGATGAGAAGGATCACATTGTTTATAAGGAAGAGGATGGGAGACATAGGAGGTTATTTTATTGATTATTGATTTTGTGGTATGCATGACTATTTTCATTCTTCAGCTGTTTAGTTGAGATTGTTGTGTTGTTTAGCAATGAGTGTTTCCAAACGGGAATCCCACCTCTTTCCTTGAGAGGCATCTTGGAAGAGTCTTGCACTATCATTTTGACTTCTAGGAAGTTTGGCCAAGCTTTAGTCTTCAACTATAGTATAGTTTATGTTCAGATTTGTGTTGTGTTGTAAGGTGTTGTAGTGGAGGGTTGAGAAACCCACTTTCTGGGCTAGTTTTTCATAGGAGGAAAGATTCCTTCTTTTGGGACATCAACATGGAGGGTTCTTGAGACTATTTCAGAAATTTGGCACCAGGCCAACCTATTTCCATCATTTAAAATGCAGTTTCAACTTGGAATTGTGTTATTCTAGAGGACAGTTTCAGAGGAGGGTTTATTGGCTCTTTTAGAGTGTTTTCTATTAGCCTTTCATTGGAGGATACCTTTAGAGAAGATCTACATCATATACCTATTATTTTCAGCCTTCTATTTTAGGGGCTTCAGTTGCAGTGATGCTTCTGCTCTAGGGCTGTAAATCACCATTTGTATTTGGGTGTATTTTCGGAAACCCTTCCCGGGTTATCTTGGAAAGGGGTCTAGGAGGCTAGATCTTCACTTCTAGCATTATTTGAGATACATAACAGCAGATCTACATTGATCTATATTTATGCAACATTTTATGCCCTAAAATGGTTTTTTCATGGCTCATGACACTTGTATGGTAGTGTGTTGACATGTATTGACATATTTTCTTAGCGCAGGCTTGTTTTATATTTCTTGAGTGACTATATCCTTAAGATATTGTGCCTATTATTTTCTGATACATCTAATAAGATGGCTATACATTTGTCTCATATCATGGTGTGTTGATTTATTCATTGTTCTTTCCATTACTGTGTTCATATATTGTTTCTTCCCCATTTGTGAATATTACATCGATTTCATATAGAGAAGGAAGGGAAGGAGATGGTCCCATTGTAGCATCACGCATAATTAACCTATATATCACTCCCTCTATTTGCTCGAGGCCACTCTTTTCTGGCACCATGTAAACAATGAGATTTCAAAGATTAATCAAAGTGTTTCCAACTATTATATGTTTAGTTAATTTATGTGTTTTAGGATTATCATCATTGCGTTAACTAAATCATTGACAGAGGGTGCGAGCTAGCTGGGTTGGCCACGAGACTAGCTCAACACCACTCTTAATTTTTCAAGATTAGTTTGGATTCTGGTTTATAGAGTGAGTGCATTTAATTCTCTATTATTCGATTTTAATTTCACAACCTCTTGTTATGAATGTTTATTAAATACCCTTCGATATGTCAATTTTTGAATTGCATCATGATGCACAAGGGAAGAAATTTGTTCAAATTCCAAATTCTTTGTTTTAGGAGATTTTTCCACTACAAGTTTTTATTGTGTAAAGAAATGATGGGAAATTGTGACCTCATATTCCATAAATAAAATACTTACTTCTCTCTTTAGAATTCAATTTAATTATAATAATTTTGATATGAGGTAAATATATATGGGTTGAGAATCGATGCATGAATAAATTGAAATCTAAACAACTCTGAAGCCGCATACTCATACTTGTCAGTACATTTGGAACATATGTCTCATATTTCTATTGTTTGATAATTTATGATCATGGTTGAGAGAATTTATTGATGGATGAAAAATATATCATACTTTAGACTGAAATATCATGGTTCTATTAGTCATTTAATTCCTTATTTTATTCCCATAAATGAATATTTTCTTCCCCAATAGTATTTTCAATGCATTTGAGAGTAAGAGTGTTTTTTTTTTACCTTATCCACACACAGTGAATGTATTTTAATTTAATAAAGGGTTTTTTTACACAGAGGTGAACTAGGAAGAATTAGTGCAGACTTGTTAACTCTCATTCTTAATTTCCTTTTACACAAAGAATGATTTTGAATTGATATTTTAGCATTTACAAACTTCCTAGTTTCTAGTCAAAGAATTGTTTGTTTATCGATAAGTAGGATTTCCTTTTAGAATCACTATTATTTCATTTTTTCCTTTATTTTTTTGAATGTTTGATCAAAGCTTGTTTTTAATTGTCAGGATTAGTGTTTATTATTTCTAATGTTTCCTTTGAATTTCACAATTCAATTTAATTTGTTTAGATTGATGTGCAAGTTAGACTAGAGTTTTATTTGCAGGTTGCCCGGGGCTCTCTCTGGAATTTCCAATTCTGTGCCTCGAATTTCACTAAGTCAATGATTGAAATTTAAATTTTGGTCCATTAATATTCCCTATTCTATGCCCAACAATCCCTGCCTCCAACCATTCTCCTTTGTGTACAACAAAGTCTCAAGAATAAAACCTCATCCTTGATCTCTTGAACTATGCAACTACGCAATCCACTGAGGTTAGTCTCTCTAGAACAACACAATGGGAAACCTCATTGCTAAGGCCCTTATCCTAACCTATTAAGTCCCTCAACTTTGCAGTTGAAAAGCCTAACCCAACATGACCTATTCACTACGTATTCTCAAGGGTCATTCATAGCCCATGTTGTAAAATTCCCAAATTTTCTCATGATATTTGTAATATTAGAGTTCTTAATAAATTTAATTAATTAAATAAATAAAAGGGCAGAGGGACCCATAATCTTCAAAGATGAATTAAATCCACTTTTCATGTGTATATGTGGATATTCTAGATCTCGATCTAAAATCATGGAGTAGTGGAGCAGCTCCATTAATGGAGATCATGTCTCATTTATGAGATAGATTATGGAGGATTAAACAGTCAAATAAGATCATGGATCTTAAATGCAAAGTCATGAAGATCTTTGATAAGGTCAACTGAGATCATAGTGCATTCAAAGAAGATCATAAGGAACTTTTGATAAGATAGTGGAGGAATTGAAGCATTTAATGCACACATGATGGAGAGGGTAATCACCCCATATGAACATGATGGAGGACATGGATCAACAACACAGTCAACCATGGAGACTTTTTTCCACATGTACAATGCATTTTTGGAGTGGGCCTAGGTTATGGAAGGCTCATATCTATATAACGAAGGTGAAGGCATATTAGAGAGGAGGATTTGGATTATTGATGTCTTGATCTGTTTAGATCTAGATTTTTCTTCGGACATTTCTATGCAGGCTTGGGCTGCTTAGGAGAGTTTTTAGTGTTGTTTAGCGAAGGGTGTTCTCCAGTGGGAATCCCACCTCTTTCCTTGAGTGATATCTTGGAAGAGGGTTGTACTTCATTCCTTATCAGGCATTGGTGCCATCTTCAGGAGGTTGTTTCTAGCATTCAGCTAGGAAACCAGTGGAGGATTCATCCTACCACTTTTTTCTTCACATTCAGTCTTTGAGGAGGAGCAGATCTACATCTGGCATTTAGGCCATTGGGTTTTACCTACATGCAGTAGCAGTCCCTTTAAGGATTGCGTAGTCCAGTCCTGTAGATCTACTGAAGGACAGAAGTTTCCAGTATTTCAACTGTAAATCCTATGAGGGATAATCTCCTCACATTAGATCTATTATTTCCATCATTCAGGAGCTTATTTGACATATTTAGCTGCAGGCTATTGAGCCTCCCTCTCTGATAGTGATTTTTTCTAAATTTTTTGTTCATCCAATAGCTATTTTCCATGGAGGAGATTGGAGGATCTAGATCTTGAGCTTTTAGCCCAAGGATCTAGTGAAGGGATCAACCCTTTTTGCATAGATCTGATTGTGCATCATTGCAGCCATCATATCATCAGATCTAGCTTAAGATTTTCATTCCCAACAACATATATGTGAATCACTAAGAGGGTGGTTTTATTAGATTGACAGATCTGAGAAAACCTTTTTGGGTTATTTTTGGAATCCATCATTAAGCCCTGATTTACAATTTCTACATCATCGGAGCTCGAATTCTACCTAGATCTGACTTTCTATCTTTCAGGTAGTTGTAGTCCCAATAGTTGCAGTAGGGACATCATAGTTTACCTTTCAACAGTTCAAAAATTATGCAGTCCCTCTTGTGGGATCATTGAAGGGTCATTATAGGCCATCCTTTTGGCTTGAGTGTCTCATATTTTGAGCATTGTTGTACTTGATTTTTCACCTCCTATATAATAAAATGGCTTAGCTATTTTTGTGCATTCTCATGCGTATTTAGGTTTATTGTTTACTTTTCTGTAGTTCTTATATTTTTTTTTAGTATTACTTCATTCTTCCCTTTTGGGATATTACAGTGGTATTAGAGCATGATCTTTGGCTCAACTTGTGGATAATTCATCTTTTTCATCAAAATAAGAAGCATATAGATGAGATATATCACGAAGGAGGATTGTAATTTTGCCACTCCTATCCTTAGATCCATGTAAGATCTCTCCAAAGAGGTCAATCAAATGAATAAGGAAAGGAAAGAGGAGGATCCAAGAAGAAGATTTGAAGAGGAAGGTCCAAGCACTTCCTATAAGCAGAAAAGGGAACTAGAGAATCATAGATCTCCTCATAGATCCACTATGCCCACTTTATTTGGAGAAGGTGAAAGGTGTAGAAATAAAGGAAGAATAGAACCTAAGACTCATGAGACTCTTAGTCTATATCTTGAAGAGTACAAAGAATAGTCTAGAGCATTGAAAGAGAGTCTAACTCTCCAAGAATTCTTCCAAATCAAAGAAGCAAGAGGATCCTATAGCAACAATAGAATAAAGATGCATAATAGATTTTATTTTCCTACATTTGATGGATGATCCTCAATCAATGTTATGGCTTGGAGAAAAGAGTTACATAAATTTTTCATGCTACATACTGTGGCTGAAAAAGAGGCTATCTAGATTGCAGCACTTCATCTTTATGATGAAGCCAATGATTGGTGGTTTGGTCACATAGAGCATGAAAAGGTGACTAAATATTTATATTTCTTTCACAAGTTGAGGAAGAAGTTTGATGTGAGAAAACCAAATATGTGTCACAAAGATACATTTCCTAAGGAAACAAAGGAGGATGTCAATCTTGTAACTCTGGACAAGGAGTTACTACATTCACCACCAACTGCAAAAGTACTTTCATCTAGAGAAGAGACACTTGCAACATTGCAACATAGTCTTGAGCTCTCAAGACATAGAGTCCCATGCATTATTCAAGAGATGCATGAGTGAGAGGAAGAAGATTCCAGTGCTGGTACATTGGTAGAAGAGTTGCCATCTTTCTTACCAGCAGTTGGAGACACCATTGTTCCGGTAGGAGGAACTCTTGTGTTCTGGCAAGAGGTTCCCACACATCAATTGATCCAAGGTATGCATGAACATTCATCACATATTTTTTCAGTAGATCTTACTGAAACTTATGAGGACATGCCATTAGGGCCAATTCATAACCAAGGGTTAGAACAAAAATCTGATTTGAAGTAGAAAACTATCACAGTGCAGAGGACCCTTGATATAATCAAGGAGGAGATGAAAAGCTATCCTAATTTTTCATTGAGGGACTACATTCAACTCTTTGAGTTCAAGTGTAGATTTTCAGAAAATGGGATTAGCATGATCCTATGTAGAATTACTGGTTATGAGATTAGTATTGTGCATTTCTTTGAGACAACACATGTATTACCATGCAGAGCTACAACGTTGTCACTTAGTAGCAGTGATAATAAAGAGGCTCCATAATTCTTGGAGAATTCTAAAGGTAGCTTCAATCATGAAGAAATGGAGGTAAAGATGGTAGATGGTAGACATATTGAGATGAGGAATATTTTATCCTTTCTAGATGACACTTTCTCAATAAGAATATCACATCTTAAAGAGAAACTTCTACCTGCAGCACATCCAAAACTTCATTGGTTTTGGAGGGCCTTTGGTGAAAAGAGAATCTCATTAAGGGATATCATTGGAGGTGCACTTCAAAATTTCATGAAGTGAAAATTTATTCATCATTTTAAGGTGGATGCTATTCTACAAAGGGAGGATACCATGTTTATGTAGTATATCATTCATCATCCACATTGGGATGAGTGTGTGAGAATGATAAGAAATGGGATACATGACCACTTGCAGATATATGACATGGGCCAACAAGCTTGGTTACGTTGGTTGCTATTGGGAGAGTTTTGTTACTACCCAAAGGCTCCTATTTCTTTTATCCATGCCTTGAAAAACACTCATGAAATGAATAAGGAGGCATGGTCGCGGTGGATTCTCTTGGGTGAGTATGGTTACCACCCAATAGCTCATATTTCTTTAACTCATGCCTTGTGTATCCATGACATAATAAAGTAAAGGAAGGCATGTTTCCTTTGGTTGAGATATTTTGGCCATCACATAATATCTCCCATTTTTATGTGCTTTTTATTGTTTTTAATATGGCATAATAATCTCATGATATGTGATAATGGAGTTTGTTTGTATTGGGCCGATATGACATTACATATGTCCTTCAGTATGCTGGTTTTACTCCATGATTCACATGATGGTGTGAAGAGGCAACAAGAGATATTTTTTATGGGGCTTTTATTGGGGGAAATTAGTCCTACATACTCACCCAATTTTCATGATAGTGTTGGAGAATGGAAGCAAGAGGCACTCCTCTGGTGGATCTTACTTCAAGAGTATGGACACCATACTTGGTATCTTGATGGTGTGGTGTGGCAGCAGGGAGCATTGTTGTGTTGGCTACTATTGGGAGAATATGGTTTGACATCTTTGTCTACCCATATATCTCTACTTCTTCTTTTGTACAATGTTGGGATGATTCTTAGATCGAACAAGGCCAACAGGGCAAAGGATGGAGGCATGAAAAGCCTCTATTTACTTCATGTAGCATGGGATGGAGGTATACTTTGTGAGTTGGAGCTTTCCTCTTATGGAAGGAACCATCTATATTTATGTATCTCATGTATTGTGGAGGGTGTTGGACAACTTGTGCTTGTCACTTGGAGCTTCATGATGGATGAGGGGTATCTAGCTACACAGTTAGAGATCACTCTAGACATTCTAGAGGGGAAATATTGGTGTTTAGAATACATAACTCATTGCAACAAATGGGAAGGCCTTCCTTGTGTGGATGAAATTTGGAGGGGAACAGATTGCTCTAGCATCTATGATGCAGGGGCATTTGACACTAGCCAACAATGTAGGAGGTTTTGTCCACATGTTGTGGCTAGGAGGGTTCGAAAACATTTGAATTGTAACAGCTAGGTGTCAATACCTCAGCTGACTATTTCATTTAGATTAGTTAGAGTTTGTAGAAGTCAAATAGTTCAGCTCGATCCATCTGTCATGTTTCAATTAGTTGAATTATTGTAATTATGCTTTTGATTTTCTAAACGGTCCTCACGGAGGAACCGAAGAGACGCACTGTAATGTATATAATTTGTATTCTTTGGATGTATAGAGGGGAGAAGAGAAGGAGAAGAGAGATTTTCTGTAATAAAATCTCTGTGTGTTAACAATTGTTTCCAGTTAAATAATTTCAGTGCTCATTGGCCATTGAATTGTCTCGAGCTGTTAATTGTAAAGAATTTTTTAACTGTCAGGCGATTGTGTACTCGTAATTCTGCTTTTCTTTGTCTATTTTTTCCTGTGAATTTTTTGGATAAACTCTGCAAATTGAATTCTAGCATAGTCCTCTATCTATATTACTATGAAACTCCCCACCGAATGATCGGACCGAACTCTATTGAAATAAACACGAGTTGTGAACCTGATTTAAGGCATATGAAGGATTACGCAACCCGACGTGAACCGTGGTTAATCACTATACCAAAACTCGCGAGAGGATTGACGAAACCACCCTACCCATATCGCACTACCTTTCAGAGATAAGCGGTATTTCCTGGTTGGGGAGCGATTCCATAGTGTATTCGACACGTGGCGAGGTGGACCCACAAAATACCGTCGTTGTTGTGCACCATCGCACGTTAAAGTTCGTATAAGGAAGCCGAGCGATATCCTGGAACGCCGTTGATTTGGCAAGGAGCCATCGGACGGTGATCATTTGATAAAGATGCACGGAAGATAACCAGGTGCAGTACGAGCATTTGATTGGATCGTCCATTATGTATGTGGGGTTGGAACCAAAGGTCTATTTAAAAGTCATTTATTCAATAATCGTTGGTTGTTAATATAAAGTTCAATTATATAATTTAATTGCCAAAGGTAGAGGATAATGTGTGTTTATCAAATTCCATGAATTTGACAAATAAAAATCAAAGTAATCAGGGAAGGCCACGTGGAAGTAAATGAAGCTAATGGAAGGGAAAATGCTGACATAGCGATTACAGTAGACCAAACTCTCCTCAGAGGTGAATTTCAGTTTTGTTGCCGTCATTTTTGGTATCATAGCTATTGTTTTTGAGTTTTTTTTGCAGAGAGATGACATGGCAATACGAATTGGTAGAGGTGCTGGCAGAAGGAGACCTGTTGCCAACGCAGAGGTGTTGGAGATTTTGCAGAGGTTCGAAGCCAGAGTGGATGCCGTAGAGCGCAGACAGACCAGAGTTCCTGAAGAAATCAGTGAACCTGAAACAGAAGAAGCTAAATAGAATGTTGAAATTCCTCTTGACATGAGGCTCCTCAGAACTGTTCTGGGGTCTGCAGTTAAGCCCAGAATTGAAGTGTCAAGTTATGTAGGGGGACTGAATCTAGTGGAGCTGGTGGATTGGATAAATGAAATGAACAAGTGCTTCGATTATGAAGAAATAAGTGAAGATAAAAATGTCAAGTTTGTGGTGACAAAGCTGAAGGGACATGATGCACCTTGGTGGGATGGAGTGCAGGCAGAAAGGAGGAGAGTTGGCAAGCAACCTATCAAGAGCTAGACTAGAATGATGGCTAAATTATAGGTAAATTCTTGCCTAATGATTATTAGCTAACATTATATAGGCAAATGCAGAACCTGAGACAGAGGTTGATGACAGTAAAGGAATACACAGAGGAATTCTATAGAGTAAGCATAAGAGCTGGGCAATTTCAAGACACACCAGAGAAGACTGCCAGATATGTGAATGGTCTCAAGCTGGAGATCTAGGATGAGATTGGTCTCCTGTCTCCTAAGACAGTGGAAGAGGCCTACCAGATGGCCTTGAAAGCATAGGAGAAACTCCCGAGGAAACAGTCTGCCAAGAAGAGAGGTACTTTCTCTGGAAAGGGAAATCAGGGTGGTAGAGGAAAGCCTACTACACCCAGGGATGGAGCTAATAGTAGCTCACCTCAGAATGCATCTACATAGGATTATGCAAGGGGTAGAAGGGATTCTTATAGATGAAAAGGAAGAGGAGGCAGAGACAGAGGCAGAGGTAGAGAGTTGAGGTGTTATAGATGTCAGCAAGTGGGACATAAGCACTATGAGTGCCCAGAGAATGTGGTTGCTGGTCCAAGAAATGTTGTTGTTGCCTAGGCTGGAGAAGAGGTAGAAATTGAAGAATAAATTATACTAGAGAGGGGAGAGTCCTTGGTGGTTAACAAGGTCCTGTTGAAGCAAACCAAAGAGGTCACTGAACCTGCACAAAGGAAGAATTTGTTTAGGAGCATATGCAAAGTCCAAGGGAAATGTTGCCAACTAGTCATTGATAGTGGCAGCACAGAAAATATGGTTTCCACTGAGGTGATAGAAAAGTTGAAGTTGAATACAAGGGAGTGTCCAACTCCCTACAGGGTGTCCTGGCTGCATAAAGTGCACTAGCTGGTTGTGAAAGAACAGTGTGAGATAGAGCTACAAATGGGAAAATACAAAGATAAGGTCCTGTGTGATGTAATGCCCATGGATGTGTGTCATATACTACTGGGTAGACCTTGGCAGTTTGACAGAGCAAAAGTGCATGATGGAAATAAGAACACTTACAATTTCTTCAAAGATGGGGTACATCATACATTGATACCCATGGAAGAAGGAGAACCATCCAGCAGAGTGATTGATCCAAAGACCTTGTTGCTGAGTGGGAAGGAATATCTGTAGCAGATAGAAGAAGAAGAGGTAAGTTTTGTTTTATTTTTCAAACCTAAAGTAGTTCTTACTTCTACAAATATTTCTAATTTGCCAGTAGAAATCCAAGAGATGTTAGATGATTATTGTGACATTATTGTGGATGATTTACCTAATGAGCTGCCACCTGTGAGAAAGATCATCCATCAGATAGATTTTATCCCTGGTTCAAATATGCCAAATAAAGTAGCCTACAGAATGACTCCTAAGGAAAATGAGGAAATCAGGAGACAAGTACAAGAATTGGTGGACAAGGGACTGATCAGAGAAATTTTGAGTCCATGTGCAGTACCAACAATATTGAGCCCAAAGAAAGATGGAGGCTGGAGGATGTGTAGTAACTCTAAAGCAATCAATAAGATCACAATCAGGTACAGATTCCCTTTGCCCAGAGTTGAGGATTTAATGGACTGTTTGAGTGGTGTTAAATATTTTTCAAAGATAGATTTAAAAAGTGGATATCATCAGATTAGAATAAGAGAGGGTGATGAGTGGAAAAATGCCCTTAAAACAAATGAAGGACTGTATGAATGGATGGTAATACCTTTCGGGTTGTCAAATGCACCTAGCACTTTCATGAGACTTATGAATGAAGTATTGAAAGAATTCATTGGGAAATTTGTGATAGTATATTTGGATGATATATTAGTTTTCAGCAGAACTAAAGAAGAACATTCAAGGCATCTTAACCATGTCTTGAAAATGTTGCACCAAGAGAAACTGCTGAAAAATTTAAATAAATGTTCATTCATGAAAGAAGAGTTGGTGTATTTGGGTTTTGTTATTTCTACAAAAGGATTGAAGATGGACCCAGAAAAGGTTAAGGAAATTGTGGAGTGGCCTTCACCCAGGAATTTTTTTGAGGTAAGAAGATTCCATGGACTTGCTATTTTTTACATAAAGTTTATAAGAAACTTCAGTAAGATCAATGCACCCATAATTGAGACAATAAAGAAGAGAAAACAACCATTTAAGTGGACTGCTGAAGCAGAAAGAAATTTTAAACTTTTGAAGGAAAAGATAACTGAGAAGCCTGTTTTGATTCTACCTGATTTTACTAAACCATTTCAAGTAAATTGTGATGCCAATGGAGAGGCCATTGGAGCTGTGTTGAGTCAGGATGATAGGCCTGTAGCCTATTTCAGTGAAAAGTTGAATGAAACCAGGAGAAAGTATTCCTCTTATGAGAAGGAATTCTATGCAATTGTTCAAGCATTGAAAAGGTGGAGACATTATTTGATGTCCAGGGAATTTGTATTGTATTCTGACAATCATGCTTTGCAGTATATTGTACAGCAGCCCAAGTTGAAACATAAGCATGCCAAATGGGTTGAGTATCTCTAAGGTTTTAATTTTTTTTTGAAACATATAAGTGGCCAAGAAAATAAAGTAGTTGATGCTTTGAGTAGGAGGCACATGCTTGTTCAAGAAACTAATTTTGAAGTTATAGGGTTTGATTTTCTCGAAGAATTGTATAAAATAGATCCAGATTTTAAGGAAGCATTTGAGGCATGTAGTAACCCTGTTTTAACAGATAGAAGCCAGTGGCTGGATTATTTCTTGCAGGAAGACTTGTTATTCAAGAGAAGCCAACTGTGTGTACCAAAGTGTTCCATGAGAGAAAATTTGATCAAAGAGAAGCATAGTGGTGGACTTGCTGGACACTTTGGTACTGATAAAACCTATGAGCAGCTGAGTCACTTCTATTACTGGCCCAGGATGAGAACAAAAGTGGATAAGTTTGTGAAGAATTGCAAAATATGTCAATATGCTAAAGGAAGGAGCCAGAATGCAGGATTGTACACTCCCTTTCCTATTCCAGACAGACCTTGGGACATGGTGAGTATGGATTTTGTTCTAGGATTGCGCAAGAATCAGAGAGGGAATGATGCAGTCTTTGTTGTGGTGGACAGATTCTCCAAAATGGCACATTTTATTCCATGCTATAAAACTAGTGATGCTACCCATGTTGCTAACTTGTTTTTCAAAGAAGTTGTTAGATTTCATGGGTTTCCCAAGAGTATTGTTTTAGACAAAGACACCTTTGTGGGTCATTTTTGGAGGACACTATGGAAGAAACTTGGCACCAAACTGAGTTTCAGCTCAACTTATCATCCCCAGACTAATGGACAAACTAAGGTGGTGTTAGGTCCCTATATGACTAGTATAGTCCCTCATTGTTGTTAGTGTAACCCCCTTATTTTTATTATTGTACCCTTGTAACCCCCATTTTTTAATTATTGTGCCCCTAAATTATTAATGTTAGGTCGGCTAGGATTACATTGTGGCCCACTAGGATTACATTATGGCCCCATGGACTCCTATATATAGAAAGGAGGTTTTGTAAATTGTATCATCGAAGAAATATTCATTTATGTAATGTATTGGAGGTTTCCCCCTCAAAGTGGCTTATTTCTAAGGTGTTGATATCTCTTTTCTTCTATTTTTGGAGCTGGTTACACAACATTTGGTATCAGAGCTTTCGATTCTAGGGTTTCGCTGCTCCAAACAGGTCATCGTGGAATTTTCGCTATAAATTTTTTTCTACAAAGTTTCAGAAAATGAAATTTTTAGGGTGTGAATCAGAAATCTTGAGGAATGTTTTCTAAAAATTTCAGAGCATGGTTCGCAATATTTTCGGAGATATGATCTGTAGAAGTTAGGTATTTTTTAAGGCTCATAAACAGGTCATCATGGAATTTGTGCTATAATGTTTTTTCTACGAAGGTTCAGAATCTAAAATTATTATGGTATGAAGCTGAAATCCTGAAGAAATTTTTCAAACAATTTTAGAACTTGGTTTGCAATATTTTTGGAGATATGATCTGTGGAATGTAGTGCTTTTTCAAGCTCCTGAATTTCATCTCAAAGAGGTGATCGTGGGAAAAGTTCAATAACTCTCTCTTTGGGCATCATATTGGAGTGCCGTAAAAATTTGTTGCAAGTAAATGGATTGTAGTTTCTTGGCTATCAATTTCAGAGACGAAGGAGGAAACAGTGATACGTGGTAATTCATACAAGTTCGCTCTACTGAACCAGTCCATAATTAGGTCATTGTAGGAGATTGGACACAACTTTGTCTTGGAGAATCCAAATCAGGTCAGACCTGTGGCATTAGAAATATAATTCAGAGGGCTACTTTGGTACTGAAAATAAGATATTTAAGTGCTGCAATCACAAATATAATCCAATTTTAATATCAAGCTCCTCAAAAGCAAGAAAAAGGTGTGTATTTTTTTCTGAATTGCATAAGTCTTGTTTGAAGAATCAATTTGAATTGATTCCAAGGGCATATTGTAGAATATATATCAGTATTGAGTTCTAAAATATGCCCCATAAAAATAATTCAACACCCATTAAGCCTTCAGAAGGCTCTACTATGACTCATGAAGATGAATAATTGCAACATGATCTATCAAAATTACAAGAGCAAGTGCAACAAATTTCACTCTCGCAAAGGGCAACAAAAAATGAAATGGAAGTTTTGGAGAAAGGCGTGGAAGCTAATATGGATGGCGTGCAAGCTAAGATGGATGGCATGGAAGCTAAGATGGATGGCATGGAAGCTGGCATGGAAGCTAAGATGGATGGCATGGAAACTAAGATGGATGACATGAAATACAACATGGAAAACATGAAGAATGATCTAAAAACAGACATCGAAGGTTTGACAAAGTTGATACAAGAAATTCTTCCTAATGGTGAAAAAGATAGTAGAAGAACCTCATGATGAGAACAAAATCAATTTTAATCATGATTTCATAAACTCTAATGTTGGCAGGAAGAACCACCATATTCCAAAAATGGATATGAGGAAGTTTGATGGAAAGGATCCTATAACATGGATACTATAGATGGAGCAATATTTTGATCTCCATAACGTGCAAAACACACAAATGGTATGCATTGCAACTTTACATTTAGAACAAAATACATTTGTATGGTATCGATGGCTTTGCTCCCGTAAAACAATTTTCACTTGGTCAATTTTTACGGAAGAAATGATAGCACATTATGAGGATACAAAGAGAAACACCTTATTTAGCCAATTGATAAATCTCAAACAAAAGGGTTTAGTGGGGCAGCACATTGAGGAATTCCAAAAATTGAATATTAGGGTAACCGATATTCCAGAGGAACACAAGATCGATCTCTTCATAGGCACTTTAAAGGATAATATCCAACATGAAGTTCGCGTTTTGGAACCAGATTCATTGGAGAAGGCATTCAGGTTGGCAAGAAAAATTGAATGTAAAATAATGGCGACAAGGAAGCCTACCACTCAATTCTATAAATAAGGAAGTGTTTCTATGCCTAGATTTCCACAACCTACAAGGTTGACACCACAACAATTGGAAGAAAAAAGAGCAAAAGGGCTTTGCTACAGTTGTGATAGCAAATACACTATAGGTCATAAGTGTGCTGAGAAGAAATTATTTTACATAGATTGTGAAGAGGAAGAAGAAAATGAACAAGAAGAGGATATACACCAGGAACCAGCCCTAGAAGAGGAATAAATGAATCCGACCATATCGTGCAATGCACTGGAAGGAATTACCACTCCTCAAACTCTCAAGATAAAAGGAAAAATCAAGAAGAAAAAGGTAATAGTGTTGATTGATTCAGGTAGCACCCATAATTTTATTCATTGTAAGGTAGCCAAGGAATTAAATTGTTTCCTATACCCAGCACCAGAATGTCAAGTGATGGTTGCAAATGGAGGAACTATAAATTTCTCTGGAAAATGCCGTAATATCAAGCTAACCATGGGGGAATATGTATTGACTAGTCCAATGCTTTCCATTCCTATGGGAGGTGCTGATGTTGTACTAGGAGTACAATGGTTCCAATCTTTGGCGACAGTAGCTTTTAATTTTCAAGAACTTTTCTTGAAATTTTTTTCAGAAGGAAAGGAAGTCGAATTACGGGGTATTGAAGGGAAGCCGGGAAGGATAATAAGCTCTAATGTCATGACAAAGCTTCTAAAGAAAGACCAACGAGGCGTAATTGAACAATTATGCTCACTAGAAGTTCCGACATCAAAATCATCTCTTTCTGTAGATCTCCAACAAGTCTTGGACAATCATTCCAAGGTGTTTGAAACTCCCAAAAGACTCCCACCTATTCGTGATCATGATCATGCTATTCATTTGATTCTAGGAAGTTTTCCTCCAAACATCAGGCCTTATAGATATCTTTACTTCCAAAAGAGCGAAATTGAACGTATGATTACAGAAATGTTAGAGCTGGGTATAATTCAACCTAGTCAAAGTTCTTTCTATGCTCCTGTAGTATTGGTACACAAGAAGGATGGATCATGGCGAATGTGTCCGGATTATAGGGAGCTCAATAAGCTCACCATTAAAGATAAATTTCCCATTCCTGTGATTGATGAATTATTGGATGAATTACATGGAGCAATTTATTTTACCAAGCTGGATCTTCGTTCAGGATATCATCAAATTAGAATGAAGACTGAAGATTTTCCAAAAACAACATTTCGAACTCATGAGGGTCATTATGAATTTTTGGTCATGCCTTTTGGCCTTACAAATGCACCTTCTACATTTCAAGGGTTGATGAATTCCATTTTTAAACTCTTCCTTAGAAAATTTGTGCTAGTATTTTTTGATGATATAGTAATCTACAGTAGGTCTTGGAAGGATCATGTTGAACATGTTGACAGGGTGCTCAAACTATTGCAGGAGAAACAATTATATGCAAAAACATCCAAATGTTTCTTTGGAGTATAAGAGGTGGAATATCTGGGTCATATTATATCTCATGAGGGTGTTAAATTAGACCCTAACAAAATTAAAGCCATTAAGGAATGAAAAGTCCCCACGACCATAAAGCAGTTGCGAGGATTTCTCGGGTTAACAGGGTATTATCGCAAGTTTGTTAAAAATTGTGGGAGAATAGTAGCACCTATAACAACATTATTGAAGAAAGATGCATTTTCATGGACTCCTAAAGCAACTAAGGCATTTGAACATCTTAAAGAGGCAATGTGCCTAGCACCGGTCTTAGCTCCGCCAGACTTCACAAAACCCTTTATTGTGGAATGTGATGCCTCAGGAAATGGAATTGGTGTAGTTTTAATGCAGGAAGGAATACCCATTGCTTTTGAAAGTCGTCCAATCAAAGGAAAGTATTTACAGAAACCTATTTATGAGAAGGAAATGTTAGCAATATTGCATGCACTAAAGAAATGGCAAACTTACCTAATGGGAATACACTTCAAGGTAAAAACTAATCATGATAGTCTTAAACACTTTTTGGAACAACAACTATCTTCAGAAGAGTAGCAAAAATGGGTCACAAAGATTTTGGGTTATGACTTTGAAATAATCTACAAAAAAGGAAAGCTTAATGTTGTTGCAGATGCACTCTCAAGAAATAATGAAGAGGTGGAAGCATTCCTTTATACCATTTCTATTATCCAACCAGATTGGATAACTGAAGCAAGAGATGAATGGACGAAGGACAAAGATTTATGGACACTCATTCAAAAGTTGTAGCAATATCCTAGTACATCTGATACATTTAGTTGGAAAAATGATACCTTATGGTACAAAGATCAATTATATCTTTGTAATAATTCCCAACTAAAACAAAAGATTCTTCTGGAATTGCACACTTCTCCTTTAGGTGGACACTCAGGATTTTTAAAAACTTACCACAGGGTGAAGAAAGAATTTTTTTGGGATGGCCTTAAATATGATATTCAAAATTTTGTGGCAGAATGTTTAGTTTGCCAGCAGAATAAAGTGGAGACAATTAAGACCCCGGGACTTCTACAACCTTTATCCATTCCAAGTCAACGTTGGGAGGAGATTTCAATGGATTTTATCGTAGGTTTACCTAAGTTCGAAGGAAAGAATGTCATCATGGTGGTAGTTGATAGACTTACCAAGTATGCACACTTTTGTGCATTATCTCATCCATTTAAAGAAATTACAGTTGCGACTACATTTATGGATAGAATTTAAAAGCTACATGGAAGCCCAAGGGTTATTGTGAGCAACAGAGATCCCATTTTTACTGGAAATTTTTGGACGAAGTTATTTTCTTGTTTGGGTACTCAATTAGCTCATAGCTCATCTTATCATCCTCAATCTAATGGTAAAAATGAGATAGTAAATAAATGTTTGGAAGGATATCTTCGTTTGTTTGTATCTGATAAACAAACACAATGGGTCAAGTGGTTACCTCTCGCTGAATGGTGGTATAACACTTCCTTCCATACTACAGAAAAAATGACCCCATTTATGGCACTTTATGGATATCATCCACCATCGATCATATCATCTTTAAGGGAAAATTTGAAGGTTCAAGCAGTGGAAGATCACATCGAGCATTAGCAAGAAGTTCTCCAACTTTTAAAGGATAACCTGAATTTGGCACAAAATCAAATGAAACAACAGGCAGATCAACATCGCAGTGAGAGAAGTTTTGATGTAGGAGATTGGGTATTTTTATGGCTACAACCATACAAACAAATGTCCCTCAAGCAAGCTATGAAGGATAATAAATTATCGCCAAAGTACTATGGTCCTTACAAGGTGTTGCAAAAGATTGGTACTATGGCATACAAATTGGAGCTTCCTGCTTCTTCGCGAGTACATCCAGTTTTCCATGTTTCATGCTTAAATAAGGTTATAGGTGAAAATATTCCAGCTCAAACAATATTTCCAGAACTTGATGAGGAAGGAAAAATCATATTGGAACCTGAAGCGGTCATGGAAACAAGAACTCGACAGCTACGGAATCGATCAATTTCAGAGTATCTCATCAAGTGGAAGAACTTACCCACTTAAGATTCTACATGGGAGGATGATAATTTTATACAGAAGCACCCAGAGCTACTCAAGTGTTGAGGACAACACTTTTTTGAAGGAGAGGGGAATGTTAGGTCCCTATATGACTAGTATAGTCCCTTATTGTGTTGAAAATGGCAACAATAAATAGTGAAGGAGGCCTCCTGAAACATCTTTCCTGATCCTAGTTGGAGAGTGATCACCTAAACTAGGTGGGGACCACACATGCGATTTTTGTCGAAAAGTCTATTTTTAGACTATGTCTATTTTTAGACATATGGAGCATGGTCTAGGAGTTGCGGGATGCTATTCTTGGATGATTGGTCAAGTTGGTAAAAATATATGGACATCTATTATTAGACATACAGGTCGAAGTCTATTTTTAGACTGCCTGTCTAAAAATAGAACAGTCAAATATTATTAGCCCTTAATAATATTTGGACTATAAACATTATCTTATCCTCTTGGAGCACTTCAGTTCGAGCTACAGATCTGGCACATGCAGCTGGAAAAAGGAAATTCGAATTTCCTATGGGTTAGTTGAGCTATTGCATGGTTGACTTTAGTTAGAACTCATGTGGCAGAGTTTGGTGGAGTTGATGAGACAGTTGGTGGAGTTGTGTTCGGTTTAACTTAGTTGAACTAGTTGTATTTAGTCTAACTGATAAATACACTAGTGATGACTGGTGTGAATTAATTATTAATTAACTCACTAATTATTAACTCATTATTCAACTAAAGAACACATCAGTTAACTAAGTGCATGTACAGTTCAGTGAAGACTAGTGGAAGAGGTAGGAGAAAGGGTGGAGTGTACTATCAGTTGTGACTATAGTGTGCATGAGATTTGCACAATCATTGGAGGAGATTTCCAATGAGGATTGAACATATAAATCCAAGGGAATTCAAATTCATTCCATTTCATTCTCTCATCTTGGATTGCACAGTAGAGGCAGGCAAACAGTGGAGGAGTTTTGAACCCGTGACTTGTTCAAAACTGAGCTAGTTTGTCTGTAAATTTTGGAGACAGTATTGAGTACTTGTGAGGAGTATTGTACTGAGATTGTTACATGATTCTTCTTCATTATAATATATAGACAGTAGGGGGTTTTCAGCTGTAATATTTCCCTGGTATACATACTGTGCTATATGTGTTGAATTTCTATGTGCGCATGTGAATGTTTTCAATACCGCTTGTTGTTTTTATTTCCGCATGTGATGATTAATGCATACAAGAGATTATGTGTCATGTATGAAGCTCAAATAGTATGTGACCATGATAATATCAGTGAATAATTCAGAAAATTATTCAAATTTCTACATGGTATCAGAGCGAATTGATCATTGGGGTCTATTACAGTAATTACAATTATTTCAGTAGACAGAGTCTGTAACGGGCCAGGTAGCCTCTGGATCCATCCTTTCTATGAAAGGTAATATATCCAATAAATTCCCTTACAGTCGATCTCTGTGCTAGAAATAATTTTTTCTCACATATCGAGAAGCAGTTGAGTTTTGAGCTTGGAATTCGAATTTTGCAGCAGATTGTTTTCTTGGTGCCAGAGTTGAAATTTCTTTCAACGGTTTGCGACTCGAGTATGCCCTTGAAGGCAGTTCAAATTATGTTGCATGGAAAGACCAGATGGAGGCGGTATTAGATGATAAAGGGCTGAAGGAGTTCATAGATATGGATGTCCAAAAGCCTACTAATCCTGCTGAAGTTGAGGCTTGGCAAAAGAAGATGGCAAGATGTCGAAGGATTCTATTGGAGGGCGTGAAGGATCACATAGTATCCAGCCTACATGGAAAATATTCTCCATACTTGATGTGGAAAGCCTTCCGACAGAATTTTTCCAGAGCAAGAGCGACCAGAGGAAGTTGGCGCTCAAGGATAAACTCAGGAAAATTAAGATGGAGAAGAATGACACTATTCCGGTATACTTGACAAAGTTTTTCCACTGCAGGGATGAGCTTGGGAGTGTAGGATTTAGTGTGGATGATGAGGAATTGGTGAGCTTGGCTCTCCTTGGTCTTTCGAAGAGTTGGAATTCCTATGAGGATTCTGTCAATGGTCGGGAAAATTTGCCAGGATGGGAAAGACTGTGGTTTGATCTTGTGCAAGAGGAGATCTGGCGGAGTACCAAAGATGGATCTTCATCAAAAATATCTGATGAAGAAGATTGCACTTTGGCTGCCAAATCAAGGAAAGGGAAGGGCAAGGAGAAGGCTTCTAAATCCGGTGCGGATGGTAAAAATCGTGACATGTCCAAAGTGAAGTGTTTTCACTGTCACGATCATGGACATTACGCCACGAATTGTCCACAAAAGAAGAAGAACAAGTAGGCTACTGGAGCTGCAGCTGGTGAGGCTCTTGCCTCGCAATTTGAGCTAGACTTCTCATTGATCACATGCATGGTGTCTAGTGCATTGGGATCGGGGTGGTATTTTGATAGTGGCGCTTCGTTTCACATGACGGGAGATGCAAATATTTTTAGTGACTTGGTGGAGAAAGGTCTCCAGATGCATGTTGAGTTGGGCGACCGTGGACGATACAATGTGACCGGAATTGGTACCATAACCTTTCAGAGGGAGTCAGGTAAACTCATTCTTTTACAAGATGTATTGCATGTACCAGGTTTAACAAATAATTTGATCTCAGTCGCAATGTTAGAGGATAAAGGGTATGAAGTTTTCTTTAGAGAAGAGAAACTTTTCCTTCGGCACAAGGCAATGGGACAAGTCAAGAAGGTTGGGATTTGGGCAAAGAATCTCTACATACTTGAAGTAGATGGGATGTCTACGGAGCTTCCTACTGTTGGGAAGTGGGAGAAAGACATGCAACTGAAGCTTGAGAGGGAACAAGTTTTGCATGCAGGTGAAAGTGAACCTCACAGTATGAAGCAGCCACAAGAGGATCATGTAGTGGAAGAAACCACTCATGCAGATAAATTTCGTGCCAGATGGGCAGAGGGAGTGCATGCAGCTATACCACTAGGTGAGAGGTGGGGCGACATGCATGAGTAATCCCAAGAGTAGATTTCTGGGTAGGATTCATGAGATGGTGTGGATCTCATGAATTGAACCTAGATATGAGGTGCCCACAGCACAGTAGTAGCATGATTAGTTGGATTGATGTAGGTAGATCAAAGTGACAGTGTCGGATACTGGAGCGTGGATCAGAGTTGACGGCAAGTGCAGAGTGCATGGGTGCAAGAGTTCAACAGCGCAGTGGTTCCTGATGACATGTGCAGTTGGTACCAGCAGAAGTCGAAGACTTTGATGATAGATGCATCAGACTGATTAAGTTTTTTGGAGCCTATTCATTTTCGGAGATGTTGCATGCAAAGGGTGCATGGCGCATGCATGGATTTGCATGGTGCATGCATGAGTTTGCATGGCGCATACAAAGGTTGCAGGGAAAATGCATGGAGTTGCATGTCACATGCAAAGACAGTCCTTTCTTGTTGAGAGGGAGTGTTGAAAATGGCAACAAGAAACAGTGAAGGAGGCCTCCTGAAACATCTTTCCTGATCCTAGTTGGAGAGTGATCACCTAAACTAGGTGGGGACCACACATGTGATTTTTGTCGAAAATTCTATTTTTAGACTATGTCTATTTTTAGACATATGGAGCATGGTCTAGGAGTTGCGGGATGCTATTCTTGGATGATTAGTGAAGTTGGTAAAAATATATGGAAATCTATTTTTAGACATACAGGTCGAAGTCTATTTTTAGACTGCCTGTCTAAAAATAGAATAGTCAAATATTATTAGCCCTTAATAATATTTGGACTATAAACATTATCTTATCCTCTTAGAGCACTTCAGTTCAAGCTACATATGTGGCACATGTATCTGGCAGAAGGAAATTCGAATTTCCTATGGGTTAGTTGAGCTATTGCATGGTTGACTTCAGTTAGAACTCATGTGGCAGAGTTTGGTGGATTTGATGAGACAGTTGGTGGAGTTGTGTTCGATTTAACTTAGTTGAACTAGTTGTATTTATTATAACTGATAAATACACTAGTGATGAATGGTGTGAATTAATTATTAATTAATTCACTAATTATTAACTCATTATTCAACTAAAGAACACATCATTTAACTCAGTGCATGTACAGTTCAGTGAAGACCAGTGGAAGAGGTAGGAGAAAGGGTGGAGTCTACTATTAGTTGTGACTATAATGTGCATGAGATTTGCACAATCATTGGAGGAGATTGCCAATGAGGATTGCACATCTAAAGCCAAGGGAATTCGAATTCATTCCATTTCATTCTCTCATCTTGGATTGCGCAGTAGAGGCAGGCAAACAGTGGAGGAGTTTTGAACCCGTGACTTGTTCAAAACTGAGCTAGTTTGTCTGTAACTTTTGGAGACAGTACTGAGTACTTGTGAGGAGTATTGTACTGAGATTGTTACATGATTCTTCTTCATTATAATATATAGACAGTAGGGGGTTTTTAGATGTAAGCTTTCCCCGGTATACATACTGTGCTATATGTGTTGAATTTCTATGTGCGCATGTGAATGTTTTCAATACCGCTTGTTGTTTTTATTTCCGCATGTGATGATTAATGGGTAGAAGAGATTATGTGTTCTATATGAAGCTCAAATAGTATGTGACCAGGATAATCTCGGTGAATAATTCAGCAAATTATTCAAATTTCTACATATTCTTGTTAGTGTAACCCCCTTATTGTTATTATTGTACCCTTGTAACCCCCATTTTGTTATTATTGTGCCCTTAAATTATTAATGTTAGGTCGGCTAGGATTACATTGTGGCCCACTAGGATTACATTATGGCCCCATGGACTCCTATATATATAAAGGAGGTTTTTTAAATTGTATCATCAAAGAATTGTTCATTTATGTAATGTATTGGAGGTTGCCCCCTTGAAGTGGCTTATTTCTAATGAGTTGATATCTCTTTTCTTCTATTTTTGGAGCTGGTTACACAACAGGTGGTGAATAGGAGTCTGGGAAATTTGTTGAGAAGTCTTGCAGGAGAGCATCCCAAGCAGTGGGACCATATTTTTCCCCAGGCAGAATATGAATATAATGACTCACCAAACAGGAGCACAGGGTAGAGTCCATTCCATATTTCTTATGGAATTCACCCCAGAGGAATATCAAAGTTAAGAAATCTGGGAAGGGCAGAGCTAAGGAGTGCAGATGGTGAGGAATTTTCTTCAGAGATCCAGGCCATACACGAACAAGTGAAACAAAAAATATAAGGCAGTAGCATCAAATACAAAAGTTGAGTAGACTTGAGCAGAAAAGAAGTTCATTTTGAAGTAGGAGATCTAGTTTTGGCACACTTGAGAAAGGAGAGATTCCCAAAGAAGTAGTATAACAAGTTGAAGTTCAAAAATATTGGGCCATGCAAGATACTTAGAAAGTTTTCTGCAAATGCTTATGAGATTGAATTACCTCCTGATGTTGGAATATCTCCCATTTTTAATGTTGCAAATTTTTACAAGTATGAGGATGATGGTGCAGAAGAAATATCAACAGGCAAGGAACAGATTGAGTGGAAAGAGCAGCTACCTCCAGCACAACCATTGCAACCAGAGAAGATATTGGACAAAAGAGTGTTCGATTGGACCAGAGGACAAGAGTACTTTCAGTAGTTAATCAAATGGAAGGAAAAGCCAGACGAAGATGCCACTTGGATGACTGAAGGAATGTTGCAGAAGATAGGCAGATCAGTGGAAGAGCTCATGGAAAAAAGCCCATGAAGAAGATTGCCTTCGGGAGTCTGATGCAGGGGCATTAGACACTAGCCAGCAATGTAGGAGATTTTGTCCACATGTTGTAGCTAGGAGGGTTCGAAAACATTTGAATTGTAATAGCTAGGTGTCAATATCTCAGCTGATTATTTCATTTAGATTAGTTAGATTTTGTAGAAGTCGAATAGTTCAGTTCGATCCATCTGTCATGTTTCAGTTAGTTGAATTATTGTAATTAGGCTTTTGATTTTCTAAACGGTCTTCATGGAGGAACCGAAGAGACGCACTGTAATGTATATAATTTTTATTCTTCGGATGTATAGAGGGGAGAAGAGAAGGAGAAGAGAGCTTTTCTGTAATAAAATCTCTGTGTGTTAACAATTGTTTCCAGTTAAATAATTTCAGTGCTCGTTGGCCATTGAATTGTCTCGAACTGTTAATTGTAAAGAATTGTTTAACTGTGAGGTGATTGTGTACTGGTAATTTCGCTTTTCTCTGTCTATTTTTTCCCATGAATTGTTTGGATAAACTCTGCGAGTTGAATTCCAGCGTAGTCCTCTGTCCGTATTACTATGAAAATCCCCACGGAATGATCGGACCGAACTCTATTGAAATAAACCTGAGTTGTGAACATGAGTTAAGACATACGAAATATTACACAACTCGACGTGAACCGTGGTTAATCACTGTACCAAAAATCACGAGCGGATTGACGAAACCACCCTGCCCATATCGCACCACCTTTCGGAGATAAGAGGTATTTCCTGGTTGGGGAGCGATTCCATGGAGTATTCGACACGTGACGAGGTGGACCCACAAAATACTGTTGTTGTTGCATGCCATCGCACGTTAAAGTTCGTAGAAGGAAGCTGAGCGATATCGTGGAACGCCGTTGATCTGGGAAGGAGCCATCGGATAGTGATCATTTGATAAAGATGCGCAGAAGATAACTAGGTGTGGTAAGAGCATTTGATTGGGCCGTCGATTATGTATGTGGGGCCAGAACCAAAGGTCTATTTAAAAGTCATTTATTCAATAAGCGTTGGTTGTTAATATAAAGTTCAATTATATAATTTAATTGCCAAAGGTAGTGGATAATGTGTGTTTATCAAATTCCACGAATTTGACAAATAAAACTCGATGTAATCAGGGAAGGCGACATGGAAGTAAATGAAGCTATTGGAAGGGAAAATGCTAACAGAGCGATTACAGTAGACCAAACTCTCCTCAGGGGCGACTTTCAGTTTTGTTGTCGTCAATCTACTTTTGTAGTTGCTTGAGGACAAGCAACATTTTTCCGGCAAGGATTGTAATATTCCAAAATTTTATCATTATATTTGGAATATTAGAGTTCTTAATAAACTTAATTAATTAAGTAAATAAAATGGTGGGGGACCCATAATCCTCAAATATGAATAAAATCCACTTTTCATGTGTGTATATGGATATTCTAGATCTAGATCTAAAATCATGGAGTAGTGGAGCAGCTCCATTAATGGATATCATATCTCATTTATGAGATAGACTATGGAGGATGAAACAGTCAAATAAGATCATGGATCTTAAATGCAAAATTATGAGGATATTTGATAAGGTCAACTGAGATCACAGTGCATTCAAATAATATCATAAAGCACTTATGATAAGATAGTGGAGGAAGTGATGCATTTAATCCACACATGATGGAGAGGGTAATCACCCCATGTGAACATGATGGAGGAAATGGATCAACAGTGAAATCAACCATGAAGAATTTTTTCCACATGTACAACACAATTTTGGAGTGGGCCTAGGATATGGAAGGCTCATATCTATATAATGAAGGTGAAGGCACATTGGAGAGGAGGGTTTGGATTATTCATTTATTGATATGTTTAGATCTAGATTTTTCTTAGGAAATTTCTATGTAGGCTTGGGCTATTTAGCAGATTTTGCAGTGTTTTTTAGCACTGGATCTTCCCCAGTAGGAATCCCACCTCTTTCCTTGAGTGATATCTTGGAAGAGGGTTGTACTTAATTCCTTATCAGGCATTGGTTCCATCTTTAGGAGATTGTTTCTAGCATTCAACTAGGAAACCGGTGGAGGATTCATCCTACCAAATTGTTCTTCACATTCAGTATTACAGGAGTAGAAAATCTACATTCAGAATTCAGGCCATTGGGTTTTACCTTCATGCAACAATAATCCCTTCAAGGATTCCGCAGTATAGTCCTGTAGATCTATTGGAGGAAGGAAGTCTCCAGTATTTTAGCTGGAAATCTTGTCAGTGATCGTCTCCTCACATTGCATCTATTGTTTACATCATTCAGGAGCTGATTTAACATATCTAACAATAGGCTATTGAGCCTCCCTCTCTGACAGTGTAGTTTTATGAATTTGTTGTTCATCTAGTATATATTTTTAGTGGAGGAGATTGGAGGAGCTAGATCTTGAGCTTTTAGCCCAAGGATCTAGTGAAGGGATCGACCCTTCTTTCATAGATCTGATTGTGCATTGTTGCAGGCATCATATCATCAGATCTAGCTTCAGATCTGCATTCTGAGCACCATATATGTGAAGCCCTAAGAGGGTGGTTTTCTTAGATTGACAGATCTGAGAAACCCTTTCTAGGTTATCTTGGGAATCTATCATTGGGCCCTGATCTACAATTTCGGCATCATCAGAGCTCCCATTCTACCTAGATCTGACTTTATATCCTTTAGAAAATTGTAGTCCCAATAGTTGTAGTAGGGACAACACATTTTAGCTTCCAGCAGTTTAGCAGTTATGCAGTCCCTCTTGTGGGATCATTACAGGGTCATTATAGGCCATCGCTTTGGCTTGAGTGTCTCATATTTTGAGCACTGTTGTAATTTCTTTTTCACCTCCTATATAATAAAATGGCTCAACTATTTTTGTGCATTCTAATGTGTATTTAGATTTATTTTTTACTTTGTTGTAGTTGTTATATTGTGTTTCAGTATTACTACATTCTCCCTTTTGGGATATTACACATGTCCTCCTGAGTTGAGCAACTATGAAATACATGAGTCATTTTCCAAATCTGTCATGCAACTCTATCTCATTCGATTATTATCATGAAGCATGTAAGACTAGGGTTTTATTGGAATGATGTCTTCTTCTCATGAATGGATTTTATTTGCAGGTAGGCTATCATGTTATGAGAGGATGATGATGATGGATATGGAGAAGGAGACTCTACTAGAAGACACCTATGAAGATGCAAAAAAATTTGAACAATGAAGAGAGACAAAGGAGACATCATATTACCACAACAACAGAAGATCAAATATCATATTAATGAATCCTTACACTCAAGCCATACGGGGGATGGAGAAGAAGTCCATATGGGGGATGGAACAAAGAAAGACATAGAGAAGAGTGTCTTGACATTTCCATGTCACCATGTATTCCATGTCACCAGTGTCATGTCACGAGTCATCATGTGCCACATCAGTTGTGGATTATGTAAATTTGATATTTGAAAAATGTAATCTAAAGTGGAAGTCCAAGAGTCATCCATGTAATTTGAAAAGTCATGTGGGAGTCAAAAGGTCATAGAGGAGTCAAATAGTCTTGAGGGTGGTCCAAGAGTCGCAAGGAAGATGAATGATCACTGTATTTATTACGTATATATACAACCCCATTTTTCATGCAAATGAATTTTCACCTTAGCTCTTCCTACGAGACATTAGAGAGGAAATTAATTATTTTAGTAGCAAGTGGTTGATCTAATGCTCCACTATTGGAGATAGTGGTGTTCAATGTGTCGATGTATCTTGGAACTTTTTCTTAATTAAGAAGCATGTTTAGCTAGTGCATGTTCATGCATATGTCATAAATATTGTAGGATTATTCTTTGAAATTTTTTGATATATGTTGTTTTCTTTTGTAGTAAGGAAATAGAATTATTTCACTCGCTTTGGTACTTATCTTGTTTAAGGTGTGTTGTTTGTGTGTTCAGAATCTTTGCTTAAAAGTGAACTATTGTCTTAGTTGTCTAAAAATTCATTCATATTTATATGTTATTTTTATTTCCCTTTCAATACAAAGACTTTGATAAATTCCACAGTTGAACATTCCACAAGGAACTCCCACTTGCTAATCTGAAACGACCTATGCATACGTTCTAGTGTTGAACATTGAAGCCAAGGCATATCTTTAAGAACATATGGTAGTAACATAATTTTCATAAGGGATCCCACATGATATGGTGTGAAGTATAATTGGGAAATTTCATTGGGGAGAGAACTTAACCTGTTGCTGGTATTAAGGAATGTGAAGAGGTGGCTAATATAGTTCATGTCATGAAGAAAAATGGATATATTAGATTGTGTGTGGAGTTCAAGAACATGAACAGGGATACTCTAATGAATAATTATAATTTTCCCAAGATGAATTATATTTTACAAAGAGTGGTAGTTTTATCAAGGTTTTCCATGATTGATATGTTCCTTGGATATGTAATATCCCAAATTGGGAACTGCTAGCAAGGCATGACTAGAAAACACATTTTCCAGGAATGGTTGCTACAGGATTTAAAACCAGGACCTGGATCCCTTAGAAAAATGCATCTAAGTCTAAAATCAAAGAGGTGACTCAAATGAAATCCCTCTAGGTGGGTTAAATAGATCTCCCACACCTAGTTGCCTTCAGAAAATGCCCGATGAAGGGACTGCAAACAATTCTTGAACAAGAAGTGGAATGACAATGTTATTTTAAAACCATGAACTCATGAAGATATGAATAGCAAAAAAATGTTTTTATAGCAGTAAATAGGGTACAATTCCTTGAGGAAACATCCGCTCAAGCAAGGCAATGCAAGCCTCAATAGTACATGTACAAGGAAATGAAGAAAGACTGCTACACGTGTAGGGCTGTGAATGTGAATTTTATAGGATGCACTGCTACAGAAATAATATCAATACAAATATATGGCAATGTATGGCTCAAATAAAATGGGGGAGCAAGGCTCTAACCCATGAAAGCAATAATACATCAATCCTTAGAAGGATTTGCTGAAATATACAAAATGGCAAAAATGTCGGAGTAGCAGGGCTGAGGAGTAGTTGAAACTCTAGAACTGGATGGAGATGGTTGTAGATGATGCACCATCTGAATAGGCCTCCTCCAATGGATCTTCCAAGTGAAAGGCTAATCCTAACACTGAAGATCTAACCCTCCAAACAAATACTGCAACCCTCACTGCAGATGCTCTTTGAAAATAATGCAGTCAATGAGAGGGACTGCATTGTAGGTGATGAGAAATGGTTGTCCTGATGCCAAAGATGATGGGAATAAGCTAAAATTCTCCCTCACTGATACTCCAAAGGAAAGGAGACTCCCTCCTCTGCAAAATAGCTTTGGAAGTGGTGTTGTAGGACCTCCACTGCAACACCCTACAACACAGAATTATCCTGCTTCAAGAATAATGTTGTAGCTAAAGGAGGATGCTTTGCATCAAGCTTGAATGTGGAGAAAATAAATAGAAACTCCCTCAAGAGGCCTCTCTTAAATGGATAATGAATTCCTAAACAGGAATTCCTTATGCTAAGCAGCACTATAACTCTGTTGAAGAACAGGAGAATGCACAAAGTCTAAACAGACAAAGAAATCAATAATCTTCAACATGAGAAACAATGGCTGCCTTGCCCTCCTTTTAAACATGTGATATCACTCTTACCATCGGTCCCACTCATTAGGGTTTCCTCCACCAAAGAAACCTCTTCCCATTCATACCGCATTGTTTCTCTAAGTGTTTTCCACTTCCTATCCCAGCGTTGTTGACTTGATCAAACTTGACCTTGTCGACTTGCAAATGATCCTGTTCACACATGAGGGTGTAAAAACCAGCTCCAAAGGTGATCCCCTTTCATACTATGAGGGATTTTATTGAGATTTTTATTATACATGGGACTCCTTACCAATTTATTTTCCTCCTAGGTGGAATCAATAAAAATTAATATTCCAATTTATTGAAGGAAAATTTTGGAATATTACAATCCTCCCCTCAAAAATTTTGCTTGTCCTCAAGAAAATGAAATTATATAATTTATGAGTTATCTCCAAAGGCATGGATACTGAAAATTATTGGGAAAAGATCTCCCCCAAGCAATCATCCAAACAAAATTAGTCACCTCCCAACATGGCAACTCCTGAAAATCTCCTTCCACCTCAAGCTACACAAATGAAGGTGGGTTGAAAATATGAACATGGTAAGCATCATATCCTACCCCATGCTATCCTTCTCTCCACTTATGATAAATTCAGAGTGTGTGCTGATCCTGGACTACAAAAGTATTGCCCTCAAATGGAAAAGTGAAGAACAATCCTCCAAAGAGTTTTCCTCCAACATTGAAGAACAATATGGCCCAAAATATTTCATCCATGATGAATAGGACATAATCATCATAGAACATCATAATGATAATTTTACTGAAGGTTTTACATGATGATACATGATACAAACAATGACTCAGAAGGACACAATGCAGTCTCATTCACTGCAACTTTAGAAAATAGTATGGCAAGTAACATACAAAAATCATCACATCTACTAATGAATAGTAAATGGATTAATATGTCAACAATACATGATCAAATACTTTCCCATGGATATAAAATGTATGGTTATCAAGCTCATGTCCCACTTCAAAAGAAAACAAATAGGTGGTTGTGGTGGCCATATCTCCTTTCATGCTCCCATTAGAGCATGTAGTGCAGAAAATGGGGAAATTATCTCCCCTCAAGGACACACCCAACTTATGTGCCTCTCTCCTAATAATGCTTCCAATAAAAATCAGATCCATATCAGAAAATTAAGTCATGATCAGCAAAAAAATGAGGAAAATGTTGAATTTTCATGTGGTGCAAGAAGGTACCAACAATTTTCCCAATAGTGACAGCGCAGTTTCCCAAACTATTGCTTCAGAAAATTACGTGGAAAAATGTTTCTTGATACATATTTAATCATGTACGTCATCATATGGAAAATATTTGGATATAAAAACTTAACATACATGTAATGAGAAAACATATTCCCAAGGCCATATAAAATATGGCTGCCTCCATCATATGGTTTGGCCCAACATTGATCATGGAGCAATGTGAAAAGCTTTCCCTCCTATGAAGCAATGGACTACATGGTAATGGTAAAAGTATGCAAATAAATAAATGTAAAAACAAACTTCTCGCCATATTCCGGAAGTAAGATGGTACATAGATCCATGAGTGAGTCCTCCATAGTGTTTTGGCCTACTATGAAGAGGAATGAACCATGTGCTGCAAGAATATCATCCTTCCCATTCTTGGGAACCCAAGTCAAGAAGAATATGTCATAGTGATAGATGTCTCTATCCACTACTCTATCATCCTCACCTCCTCTTTGTTCACCAAGTTCATCCAATGTGAAGTGATCCTGGGGACACTCCATCCATAATTCCCTACTCCAAAGTGACAGTGCTGTGAGCTCATGCAAATAGGCTCCTGTCAATACAGAGCTCTGTTCTTTGACATGCTCCTTGTCAAAGACTCCTCTATTAATGTTGTTGTAAGTACGGAATACCTCCCAATATGGAAGTTCTTACAAATCATCTAGAGTCAAGGAGCAGCCCCTTTGCACCATGAGATTTCCCTCTTCTACTCCTGCAACATCCAACAACATGTGAGAGAAAATTTTCTCATGCTCTCTCAAGTACATCACAAGCAACCAAAGTGCTTGTTGCCTCTTGATGCTCCCATCATACAACTCAAGTGATGAATACATAATGAATGATATGTGTGTCACATCAACACCATGCATCCATACTCCATGTTGCCCAATGATGCAAGCATCCTACCAAGTCTCCTTTATCCCCATCCTCTCTGGAAGAGGACATGCCAAGTGATGGCCAAACTCCTTCAAGAGGAGCCAGCATAGCGAAGCCTCCTACTTACTGGTGGCATATATTTGCAAGTAGCCTTCAAGCTCCTTGCACATCAACCACATTCACTCAATCACTTGTGGATGCCTCCTTCTCTTCATCTTCGTACTCCTCCCAAGAGGGCTACCATCCTCCCAAATCAAAATTCTCTCTTTGCACTTCATGGGAATTTGAAATGCAATCTTCTCAAGGATAAATTTCATCCCATAAGGACCCAAATAGGTGGTAGCCAAAAACCTCCCATCATGATGTGTATGGCTCAAGGAATGTCCAACACAAGCATGAGAGATGTTATCCATCCTAATATGTCCTCCATCTTCTATCTACTCCTCCTTGAATCCATGTAGATTCAAGTGTGATAAAGGAAGAAAATCCTTGCACTCCATGATGTGTTGAAGTGCACCTCTAATGAGATCTCTCCATGAGATCTCCTTCTCATCAATAGTCCTCCAAAACCAATGAGGTCTTGGACCAGCTGAAAGTAGAGGTTTCTATTTAATTTGAAAGGTGCTCATTGAGAAAGGGTCATCTAGAAAGGAGAAAGGGCTTCTCACTTCAAGATTTCTACTATCTTCCATCCTTCTCTTCAAGTATTCAAACCCCAACCTCAAATGTGACATGCAATCCAACAATGGCTCATGAGGATGATGGTCTATTTCCTCCTTGAATTTTTCCATGTTGCACAGCGTAGTGCAATCTTGCTGCTCTAGGTTAGCAGTGTGATTTGACTCTTGGTCATGAAAAAGAAAAATTCCACAACTATTAAAAGAATTTACTGTAACAATAGATAGTGGAAATTTCTTCATACCTTGATGAGATTTGGGAATCTCTTATAGGGCTGCAAGCGTCCCTTCCTCCAATGTGTTGGCTGCCCCAATTGTTGTTGCATGTGGCTGCCCCTCTATAAGTGTGACAACATTATTATAAGGCTCCTCAAGCGGTGGTGTGAGCTCTTCTTCCCTTTTTCCTTCTCCATCAAAGGTTTTGATCAACCTTTGAGTGAACTTTGCAACCGTTTTCACCCTTGCATTTCTCAAGTGGCTGAACCACCAAACATAGGCTCTGCCCTCCAAGTGTAGCATTGAGATTTAAAAATCTTCTTCCCTTGCTGCAGGACGTAGTAGGAAAAATTCCTCCAAATTCCTCACCCAATATTTTGCTGTAGATGACTCATCAAAGGTAGAAAAGAGAAATCTATTGCCTTTGAATTCTCTTCAGCTGCAGGGTCTCTTCTCTTCCTTCAACTGGATGAAATGTGGAAAATATAGAGTCTCCTTGGAGGCTCTAGGTTGAGATTTTTACTCAACAAGGTACTTACTTAGAATCAAATGATCCAAGTATCTTTCATGCTTTTCTCTTTGTTCTTCATGAGAATAGGAAGTGCATGGTCCTTCATCTTGTTTTTGCTCCTATTTGGAGAGGCTCTTCTTATTTTTGAACATGGATGAGAGTAATATAATTTTATTCATCATTATTATATTCTGTTTTCTTCTTGGGCTGAGACTCAGAGGCTGATCCAAGAAAGCTGCTTTGATACCACTGTAATATCCCAAATTGGGAACCGCTAGCAAGGCATGACTGGAAAACGCATTTTCCAAGAATGGTTGCTACAGGATTTGAAACCAGGACTTGGATCCCTTAGATAAATTTATATAAGTATGAAATCCAAGAGGTGGCTCAAAATAAATCCCTCTAGGTGGGTTAAACAGATCTCCCACACCTAGTTATCTTCAGAAAATGCCCGATGAAGGCACTGCAAACAATTCTTGAACAAGAAGTGGAATAACAATGTTATTTTACAACCATTAATTCATGAAGATCTGAATAGCCAAAAAATTTTGTTATATCAGTAAAGAGAGTACAATTCTTTGAGGAAACATCCACTCAAGCAAGGAAATGCAAGCCTCAACAGTACATGTACAAGGAAATGAAGAAAGACTGCTACATGTGGAAATCTAGGGCTATGACTGTGGAGTTTATAGGATGCACTGATATAGAAATAATATAAATACAAATATATGGAAATGTATGGCTCAAATAAAGTGGGGGATCAAGGCTCTAACCCCTAAAAGAAATAATACATCAATCTTTAGAAGGATTGGCTGAAATATACAAAATGGAAAAAATGTCGGAGTGGCAGGGCTGAGTAGCAGCTGCAACTCTAGAAATTTATGGAGATGATTGTAGATGATGGACCAGATGAATAGAAATACTCCAATGGATCTTCCAAGTTAAATTATGATCCTAACACTGAAGATCTAACCCTCCAAACAAATACTGCAACCCTCACTGCAAATGCTCTATAAAAATAACGCAGTCAATGAGAGGGGTTGCACTGTAGGTGATGAAAAATGGCTGGCCCGATGCCAAATATGATGGGAATCAGCTCACAATTCTCCCTCACTAATCCTACAAAGGAAATGAGACTCCCTCCTTTGCAAAATAGCTCCATAAGTTGTTTTTTAGGACCTCCACTGCAACACCCTGCAACACAGAATTATCCTGCTTCAGGAATAACGTTGTAGCTAAAGGAGAGTTCTTGGGCTCAAGCTTGAATGTGGAGAAAATGAAGCGAAACTCCCTAAATAGGCCTCCCTTGAAATTATAAGGAATTCCTAAATAGCAATGCCTTGTGCTAAGCATCACTGCACCTCTGATGAACAACAGGAGAATGCACAAAGTCTAAACAGACAAAGAAATCAATAATCTTCAACATGAGAAATAATGGTTGCCTTGCCCTCATTTTAAATATGTGAGATCCCTATCACCATGGGTCCCACTCATTGGGGTTTCCTCCACCAAATAAACCTTTTCCCATTCATACTGCATTGTTTCTCTAAGTGTTCTCCACCTCCTATCCCAGTGCTGTTGACTTGGTCAAACTTGACCTTGTCCACTTGCAAATGATCCTGTTCACACATGAGGGTGTGAAAAGCAGCTCCAAGGTGATCCCCTTTCATAATATGACGGATTTTATTAATATTTTTATTATTCGTGGGCCTCCTTACCTGTTTATTTTCCTCCTAGGTGGAATCAACAAAAATTAATATTCCAATTTATTGTAGGAAAATTTTGGAATATTACAGGATATAACCAGATTGTTGTGCATCTTGATGATCATAAAAGGAATGACTTAGCCACACCCCGGGGAACATTCATGTATTCTATAATTTATTTTTTCCTCTTGAATGTTGGAACCACTTTTCAGAGGAAAATGCATATAAATTTTGTTGGGAAAAGGATAAATTTATGGTCATTTACCTGGATGATACAAAAATCTTCTCAAAGTTTGATGAGGAACACTTGCAGCACTTACAACATACATTTGAAAATTTTTTGAAATATGGATTTTCACTGAACCAATACAAATCCTAATTTTCCCTTAGAGAAGTTAAAATTCTAGGACACACCATTTAAAGGGAAGGAGTCAATATTGACCCCAAAAGGGTGGAAGCTATTAGTAGTATCCATTTTTCATGAAATAAAAAGGAGATTGAAATTGTCTTGGGTAGGATAAAATTCCTTAGAAGGTTTGTACCCAACTATGTTGAAAGCATGAGGGATATTATATATATACTAAAGAAAGATGAAGAGGTAAAATGGACTGCAAAAGCAAGATAATAATTTTGCAGAATCATAAATGCCTTTGGAGAGGCCCCAACTTTGGATGGACCTCATTATCAAAACCCTTTTCTTATCTTTCCATTTGCATGTCCGAAAATTTTTGTAACTATCCTATTGTAGAAAAATGTAGAAGAGAACCAACCAGTTGCATTTTTCAGCCAAGTATTGAGAGATGCATAACTAAAATTTAATATTTTTGGAAAAGAGGCATATGCTCTCATCAAACCCTTGAAGGATTTTCAGACTTACATTATGTAGTCTAAGATAATTTCTTATGTTCCCACAACAAATGTAAAGGACATTATCATGTAGGGAGAGAGTGAAGGAAAGAGAGACAAGTGGATAGATAAAATTGTGGAATATGACATGGACATCAATCCCACCAAATTGGTAAAAGGGAAGGGATTAGATAATATATTTTTAGAATAAAATTTCCAGGCATTGGGTATAAATTTTCTAGATAAAAATATAGGACCATAGTAGCAAGAAAAACAGGGAAATTCGAAAGGATAAGAAAATAAAACTGTTATGAAATACACTATTTCTGAGTGGTAGAAATTTATTATCCATTATTCGCTGTTTTTGTAATGGCCACCTAAGCTTGGCAGAGAAAAATACAACGCCTTGACGCTAAGAGCATGAAAATTTATTATTTAAAATGGTCAGTTGCATTGAAAATACCATATGGGATTTCTACTACTTTGTTTGGTTGATGGATGAGTCCCCAAAGTAATAGATGAATTTTATAGTTACATTTGTGGGGGACACTACAACTAGAAAGTAACAACTCATAATATTCTAAAGGTTGGGTTTTATTGGCCTAAATTTTTTGGTGATGTGTGTAGTTGAGTGAAATATTATAAAGAGTGACAAATATTTTTTGAGAAGAATAAGTGGGCACCCCTACCATTAATACTAGTTTTATGGAAGAAAAATTTAGACAATGTGGGTTATATTTCATTATGGAAATCCTCCACTGTCCAATGGGAAACATAAGTAGATCCTCACAAAAACAACTTATTTAACAAAGTGGGTAGAACTTGTCCCTGCTAGGAATGTAGATGATACAATGGTCATTAAATTGATGGAGGAAAACATGCTAGCAAAGTTTGGTTATCCATGGAAAACAGATACTGATAATAACTCACAAGTATTTAAATCTTCGAATTTTATCATTTTTTGTCATAGTTATAACATTATTCTAGGGAAAATGGGCTAGAAAAATCATCAAATAAGACCTTGGTAAGAATTATTAACAATACCATAGCACAAAGAAAAAATAATTGAGATTCTCAACTCAAGTTTGTGTTGTGGAAAAATGTACTCACCACTAAGAGATAAACTAGAAAGTTGACATTTGAGCTAGTATATGGGACTTTAGCTCTTTTTCAAACTCAATTGGCCTTTCCTATGGACAAAATAATTTAGGATGCTGAAGGGGAGCCTAATTCATTTACTAGTATTATCAATCATTTGGTTTAATTGCACAAGAATAGAGAATAAGTGACTTAGAATTTCATCAATTACCATGACAAGATGAAGGCGATATTTGGAAAAAAGGCCCAGGACATAATATCTCAGCTAGGAAACCTTGAACTCAAATGGGATGTCAGGAAAGAGGATAAAGGCATATATGGAAAATTTTATCCTTTGTAGTTTAGGACATTCAAAATAGAGGAAGTCAAAGGGTAAAACACATTCCTGCTCGAATATATTGATGGTGAAATGTTTTAGCTACATGTGAATGGGTAGTACCTCAAGAATTATTTTCATCACTAAATTCATTTATCTCCTTCCATTGTAAATAATAGTGAGCCATTTATTTGTTTTTTATTTTTATTTTTTCACATATTTTGATTCCATGCCCAAGTTGAATGCACTAATTTGCAAGTTCTCATTCCCTTGCCAGTAGGACATTGTCCCCAGTTGGAACCTATTTTTACTATCTGCATACTTTCTTATATTAATCCTACTTGATAATATTTTGATTTAAATATGTATGAAATTCCTGAAGGTTTTATAAAAATAGGAAAATATCAAAAGGGAAAATAAAAATAAGGAAAATTATGAAAAGGGAGAATGCAAAAGGATGTGGGCCTCTTGCACATTTTACACCGAATGGTTAAAGAGTAGGCATATTTCATGTGGATCACAATATATTTAAAAGATTCATGACCCTACTTGGACTCTAGCAAGGTAACAGGCACAACCATTAGGCCACCACCTACCCCCGAGAGAGTCAAAGTAGAAATGGGAAGCGTTGTAGATTAACAACTAGGATTAATTCCAGAGGATCAAGTCCCATTCCAAAAATCATTGAGACACCCCACCAGAGGATAGTAAATAGTAATTCCACATGTCATTCCAATGTGGTGGAAAGCAAGGGTCACTCATCAAACGAGTGTGGCAAGCGAGCTTGAACCCCTCGATAATTAGTCATCCCCCTCAACTACTTTTCCAATTTTATTATGCCACATGTCACATCCACATCACCCCTAGTTTATCTCACCTACACCCCTTCATAAATTTATCTTATCCATTCAAATTCATTGGTTTTTTTTTTTTCCACTTGTTCTCCAACGTTGTACATCTCACTCTCGACTAGTACTGGAACCTCTCACATCCACAATGTCCAACCACATCGATTTTCTAGGTAACATGTAATTCCCCATCATTATAGCATCATTATAATGATTCAAATGAATAATTCCACACCTAAGGCTGAAAAACACCAAGATAGAAAACCCTCAGGCTAGAAAGAGTCACTTATGGACACCAAAGGAGAAATTCATGACCCCCTTTTCCCTTTGCAACTTGCCGACCTCCGTTTTGATTTATATGGAAGCTATTTAAATAAAGAAGACATTTTTTGACTCATCGAATCATTGTTGCACTAGCTTATCACCCCAATTGTGTACCCTTTCCCTGAGTTCATGTCCTAGCTTATGACCACCTATATGTAAGAGAAAAAATGGTGCATTTCATCCACTGGGGAAATTATTCTAGAAGTCAACCCAAAATTGATACAAAAATCCCTTTGTTTACCCAAAAGCCCGAATTTGGAAAATTTTACAGACACCACTATTATTTTTAATTACAATGGACTCTAAGTTGTAGACAAATAAGCCCTGTTCAAAAAAATTTGAACTCCTTACACACAATTACCCTCAACTTTAGAAGCATTCCATATTTCCTCATTTTTAAAAATTTTCGAGCTTATATTAGCCATAATTTTTTTTCTTCTTGGTGAGGATGAAACAAAAAATGTGGCCAAATAATATTTAGGTTTTTTACATTTAATTATGCAACCTAACACAGTTCTTGACATCGTTGCATTTCTTGTTGAAGCTGTCATGTTTCATTTCCACCATTTTTTACTTGACTCTTATTTCAAATATTGTCCATATTGGTATACATGTTTCTCTACACTCATGTAGTGTAATTTTACTATCTAGGCTTGACCATCATAAACACTAACAAGGAAGTAAAATATGCATTTGACTAATACATTGCCTTAAAGATGAAATCCAACAATTAATGATTTTCTTTGTTTATTTCCACCTTTATCTCTATTGCATATGTTAGCCAGCTATAAAATTTGTTATATCAAATGATGGATAAAACATTTTTTTAGTCTTCAAGAAACAAGTTTTTATTGCTAATAAGTGTTATCTCTTGAACACTCTTGAAGGCCTCATGCCTCTGTCCAAATCTTCACTCACACTCTGAAATTCTGCTGATTTAATGAGAAAAGACTGCTGCAAAAAACCCCTTTTTCCCCCTCCTTCACTCAAAAACTAACCCCATTTTTTACCCCTTTATTTCTCCATAAAAATCCTTCATTTTCATTTTATCCCCTCATCCCTTCCATCAAAACCCCTTTGATAAGGTTTAAGACTCTTTCTTTTCCTTATCAAAACCCTCAAAATCCTTTGAAAACCATTGAAAATATATAAATAAAACCATTTTTTATTACAGACTTAAGCCCCCTTAGGCTAAGTCTTAAACCACTTCCCCTCCATGTGCCTCAGCGCTGGAACCAAGTGCTAAAGGTCACAAGCACTTATCACATCGGAGAAAATCACAAAGCGTTGTTGTTTGTGTTAAACAAAAAACTCTGATTGCGATGGTCTGATCGAGCAATCGCATCGTCCTTCCCCGATCACGCAAATCGCATCGGCCTTCCCCGCACATTATTGCATCGCAAATTTTTTTTGGGTGCGTTAAAATATTTCTCCACCTCCGATTGACTCCTCCCGATTCATTTCCCGTCGTCAATCTGATTTTTAGATCGATGGTCCACATGTGATCGCATCAGAGTTTTCCATCGGGTGCATCTAATTACTTTACTTTGCCTCCCTCCGATCGTCGATTCCTGATTTATTCTCCACCGTTGATCTTGTGGGTCGATCTCATTCGAAAACCCACGATCATCGTAAACCCTCAACTTCAATTTAAACTATATTTTCCCCCAAACTCAGGTTTTTAACCTTATCTCATCATATTTTCGCCATTTCCATATAAAGTGACCCCTTCGCTTTGTTTCCTCCCGGATCTCTCCCGACCATCGATATTTTGCAGATCGATGGTTCTGACTTAATTAACCCCCATTATTCTTCCAAAAAAACCCCCAATAGATCCCAACCATTGGATGATGCCATCCAACGGCCACGTTTCTCCCCACACCCTCTGAAGCAGATAACCCAAACGCAGGATTTCTTAATTCTTTTCATATTTTGCAGGTTTGAATGGTTTATTCCGTCATATTAAACAAAAAGCCGAAGGCCGTGAATGACGATTCCCACGCCTTTGATTTATCAAAGGGAACCATCCGTGGGGCTCTACTCCATGTCTCGTCAATGTTTCATGAGGCATTGATGCCATATGAGCCCTGCGCGGCCTGCACATCAACAAGACATAGTGAATGAAATCACAATCAAAGAGTATCAGTGTCGAAGAAAAGACGTACCAGAATAGAAGATGGAAGAAAAATTGGGGGGATTACGGCTAAGAATTATTTTCAAAAGCCTAATCCTCCAAATTAAAACACAGTTAAAAGAAAATCATAAGTGTTGAATGGACAGAAAGGCCTCCACCGCCTCGACAGAGGTGAATTGATTCCTCTCAGCTACCACAGTGCCACCTGTAGCCACAAGCATTCAAACAGAGGCCGGAGTTATTGATCAACATCAGATATTTGCCTCAGCACAGCCAGAGAGTTAATGCTGCCAAAGAACTTAATGCGAAAATATCAGCAGGGTTACTTTAACATAACACAGAACCTCAAAAGTCAATAAAAGCTCCCACCGAGCTTAAATATTAAATGTAAAACATTAATACAGACCAACACCTATAAAATTCTCCATCGAGCCCCTCAAGGGCTGAGAAGTCATTAATCTGTATTAATTATCTTGGGAGATCTTTTATCCTCTCCCACCTCCTCATTCTTCTATAAATACTGTTGTAGAATATGAGAAATTGTTGGTTGCTAAACTTTGAAATATACTTGAGCTTGAGACTTCTACTTGTAAATAGTGTTCATTGGCTCTTGAAGCTCTGTTTGTGATTAGATAAGTTAGGCTGAGAAAAGTGAAGATGATTGTTGAACTGAAACATTGGACCTAAAGACTGTAACTAGTTTGACATCAATAACAAGCTATTTCTTGGGATCCTGGTCTATATCACTGGTGAAGTGCCCCTTTCTTTGTTATCGTTCTTTCCTTCTATGTATGCCATATTGTTCACTATTCTCTGACAAAGAACAACAATTATAGAGTTAGGATTTACTATTTACAAGTACCCTTCTCTGACTGATAAGTTTTATCTTAATATGTTCCTCCAATTTGTTTATTTAAGAATGATTCAATACAGTCTAAGCAGTTAGGAATGATGGCGTTCCCTCATCCTACTGTTTGATTTAAACATTTTTCTTGAATGTGATTCCATTTTTTGCTTATTAAATTTGGACTAGAAGAGTGATGGTGAGCCCAGTTTTCTAGCTTCTGGCTCCAAAGGTAGATTCTAAAATTTTCCCTAAGTGTTTGCTGAAAGCAGAATAGGTTTAAAAGTACCTTATCTGATCTTAAGTCAGACATTGTTTTTATTATGTGTTTTCGTACTTTCTGAAGGTAATTATGCAGATTAATAGATTGTTTTTCAATTAAATTGCTTTAATACGAACTTGCCCAAGAAGTCTATGGTTAGCCCTGACCTTGGTTGGTTTTAAACAATTACTTAAGAGGCTTTTCTTGTTTGGACTGACTATAAATCCTTGTTGAAATTATTATCAGTTTCCACCCCTCCAACACTTTACTGTTTCCATTCCATCATTTTATCTCAAAAGATCTTGTGATATAGATGACTTTCCCCTTGGATCACTCTTGACGTTCTTGCTCAATTAAAGCCCTGTTATGACTCCATAGCCCAATGGACTAAAAACCAACATTATATCTATCTTTTAGCCAAAGATTACTCTGATTTTTTGCAACTTCTCACCTTTTAAAATCTTTTAATTCAGGACTTTCCACCTCAAATAATAATCATGATCAACCATTCAAAAAAAAAACAAAACCCTCAGCCTTCATAACTAGCCTAATATCATTACCATAAACCTTTCAAAGACAAATCCATATTTGCACCTCATTGGAGAGATCCCTCTCCGGATTCAGGAGGGCTAGATCATAGAATCCCAAAGTGGTTGAAACGATGTTGTTTCTGTAATTGGACTTTGACAATATTGCTAACTACATATTCCTAACAGCATATATGATAATTAACAATGTATCTCCCCATATATTCCTACACCAATATAAATATCACCTTTATGTGAGTAAAGATACCATGGTAGGTGACTATTACCTATTTAAATATTACACTGAAATCAGGGTATATGGGCCAGAACTACCTCCTTATCAATTACCTATGTTTATGCTTATGAGGATATTTTACTTAAATTTTATTAGCGAAAGATTAAATGTTGACCAGATTGAATTTGTTGCTACCAATAAAGGTTATATATTTAAGCTAGGAATAACTATGGGCCTTTTCATTGTGAACACTAGGAAATCCTTCCAACAAGTATAAGATATGTTAAAGGAACTAAACTTTGAAATAGAAGAAGTTTGGAACTATGATCCCCATGTAGTTATATATAAGAAGGCGGGGGGGGGGATAAATGAATCTAGTTCTGACTATAAATATAGAAATAAGTTAGAATGGAAAGATAATTCAAACTCTTGACCTATCAAAATGAAAATGGAGGTCGACACACCAACTTGAGCATCATAGATTCTAACAAGACAAGAAAATATGTAGCTAAATAGGACAGTGCCTTAAACAAGAAATCCATCAATGAATGGTTTTGACAGTTTATTTCCACATTTATGTCTACTGCATATAATATCATTAGCAATGTCTCTCTCCTGTAGTCCTACATAAACAAAAAGAGCTCCTTATGTTGAGTATAAATACCAATGTAGTTGACTAGTACCTATGTGCAGGTTACACTGAAATCAAGGTATATGGGCTTGAAACAACTCCTTATAAATTACCTTTATTTATGCTTGTGACGATATTTTCTTTAGAGTTTATCAAGAAAATATTAAATGTTGACCAAATCCACTTTGTCCCTGTGAAGAAAGCTTATATGTTCAAGCTAGAAATAACTATGTGTCATTTTGATTATGAACATTGGTCAAGCCCTCCAATAAGTAGAAGATATGTTAAAGGAATTAAAGTTTGAAATAAGAGAATTTTGGCACTTATATGATCCCCATGGTGTTGTATCTAAGAGGAGGAGATAAATCAAATGTTCTTCTTAGAAACATGAATCTAGACTTGGGTTAGAATGGAATGCTAATTTAGATTCTTATCTTGTCGACACTGAAATGGAGGTCAAGATAGTAACGACAAGAGAAAAAACACAGAAAATAAATGTTGATGAGGGTATAGATATGATGATGTAGGATGAAACTTCAACTAAAAATTCAAAACCATGTGAAAAAAATGATGAATCTATTGAGGTAAAATTAAATAAGGGAAATATAGACCAGACATGTTTCCATGTGCCCTTAGAATACCCTCAATAGGCTTCCACCTCCATCTCAACTAAGGTACAAGTAATTGGATCATTGGAAATCACATGAGAAAGAGACATTGAATGGGAGGAAGAGAAGATGACATACGAGAGGAACAAGAATTTTAAGGATGAAATATTATCACAACTAGCATCTCATTTAGTCCCAGATCAAACCAATATTTTGGTGGAAAGGGAACTGGAAAGAAATAAAATGAAATTTCCATTGTATCATCCTTTAGTGAATTCCACTCCATATGGACAAGAATCTAGGACAGTCGGTTTGTCATTATACATGTATAGTATTCCATTGAAAACAAGGTAAAATTTCATAGACAAGAATGGCAGATGATTGATGGGCCTCTAAATTAGACATAAAATAAGGCCCATCTAACCTTTCTTAAGCCCATATATCTTCCTTATGCACATGAATATATATATTAAATATCTCCTTCTACACTCAATAATGTTTTCTTATGCTTCAATATTTTCTTAGGAAGGTCTAAAGGTAACTGAATATTTGTGCCTAATATTAGTTATTTATGTTGAATATTGCGAGAATATTTGGAATATTATGCAGATTTAGAGAAGGAGATGATTTAGGGACTTGATCCCTGCCACTAGAAGACCAAGGGTCGAGAATAAATGAGCACAATATTATGAAATTAGGGAGAAATATTGGAGAGATTCAAAGGGGTTGTCCACTGTCCTTAACTCTCAAAGGAAAACAAAGGATCCTCATGAGATACCCTCCTACAATTTGAATTCCAGAGGCAGGCAAGTGACTCAAGACCAAGTGAAATCAAGCCATACTTCACTTGGAGTCAAGTGGACTCATTACCTATTTTTTAGTGAGTGTTTGGTAGCTACCCTTGAGGATAAATAAAGCTAATCAAGAGCTAATAAGGGTCGATTCTTCCATTCCATTATTTGATTCCATTCTGGTCCATTCGATGTAGTCCATTCCATTATATTTTCATTCCATTCCATCCCATGCCATTCATTTCCCATTCTATTAGGCTTTTGTTGTTTAATACCTTGAGGATGTAATAATATTTCATTTTTAATGCAATGATTAGAAATAATCCATTTTACTGATTTAATTCTAGAGATATGGGCTCGTGGGTTAGGGCCCAACCCATGCGCCTCAACATCTCTGTTGTTACTATCTTTTCCTTTCTGCCATTAAACTAGTTTTCTTTCTATCATTCAATTAGTTCCACTTCTCATATTTCATTGTTGTTTAGTTTTTTCTTTTAGCTGGCTGTTGTAGTTTTCATTTTCTTGTGATTAATAGAATAGAGGAGAAAAAACAAAAAGGTTGTGGATCAAGATCCCCTTCTCATCTCTGACAATAGACCTCGACGAGGGTACACCTTCCCACAGACACAAAAATTGATTTCTATTCACTATTTTATCATGCATTATTTTCTTTTTACCATGCATGAATCCACAGGTTTGTTTGGAGGAATCAATATTTAAATCCTGGAGAAGTTCACTCTCGCCTCATTTTCCATCTCTATCTTCCAAATCTGCACACTGTGTTACACCCCTGTGCATAGTGGTTATCCCTTCTATTCCTTCCTTTTCTCTTATCGCAGCTACCGTACCCTTTTATTATCTAAAACTCCCCCAAAACCTTAAATTTCACCTTCTACCACTTCCTTTCTCTTTGCGCATCTATCGCAACCATTCTAACATGAAAGCCCTCCAAACACTTTAAATTTTGAGCTCCGCCTTTCCTCCTCGAAATTACCACTATCACAATCGCACTTTACATCATTTCCCCTTTTCCTTGAACACTTACCACAATCCCTTTTCGCAATCACACTTTACAATCTTTATCTTGTCTCAAATCGCATCCCCTAGTTTTCATTTGGTTACTTTTAAGACTTACCACTCTCATTTTTCTCCCAATTTCAATATTGCGACATCGCATATCGCAGATCGTAGTTTTTACCACATTGCAAATCGCTCCCCACAACCTTTTCCCTTTTTCCTTTAACACTTACCGCTCTCGTCTGCTGATTGCGATATTGAAATTGTGCTCCACTGTCGATCCCACCGCCATGTCACCCATCGCAACCGCACTTCGCACCTTTTCCTTAATTCATTAATACTTACCTCTCTTTTCCTGCCAATTTCAATATTTTTATCGCACTCCATCACTGGTCCTCCCTCCACGTCACTGATCACAATCATAAACCAAAATTCTTTCCCTTATTTTAAACACTTACCACTCGCTTTCACTGATTGTGATATTGCAGTATCGCATATCGTAACTTTCACCTACATCACATCTCCGCCATCGCATATTTAAAATTATTCCTCTCTAAAGCATCTTTGTGCTATATTATATGGTTGTATAAGGTTTAAACCCATCTTTCCTCTTCTAATCCTTGTTTCATGTGTTTAAGCCCTCCATTAGCCGCTTAAGAAATTTTTCTTCCAAACTGGAATCAACACTTTTTTAGTTAGGATTAGATCATGAATAGTTGCATGGTTAGAAGCATAGTAGATAGATAATAGGATAAGTATAGTGTGTTTATCCATTTTCCCAAGTCAATGAAATTTAGTTTAGTTTCTTTTCTATCATTTCCTTTCTGTAATTTAGTTTAGTTTCCTTCCTGTCATTTCTTTTTAGCAATTTAATTTAGTTTCCTTCCGTCATTTACTTTTTGGAGTCTAGTTTAGTTTCCTTCTTGTCATTTATTTTCAGCAATTTAATTTAGCTTCCTTTCTGAAACTTAGTTTAGTTTCATTTAAGTGTGACAGACTTCACTGAGAACCCTTAGAAGTAACACCCTTTCGTAGAGTGGAAGAGGATGACTTGAACAGAATGCATCTGTTGTGTATATATCACTGTCGGGGAGGTGTCTGGCTGATGCTCTGATTTTTTGCTGCCATTTCTAGGGAGGTTTCTAGTAGATGCTTTGATTTTTTTTTAGCATTCTTTTCTGCTTTCTTTTTTTTTCATGCCATTTCAGAAATATTAAAAAAAATACAAAAATTTCTTATTTTAATGCCTCATAGGAGTAGGGATACTTATAATTTTTTTATTTTTTTTTAAATACTTCCCCACTACCAACCCCCCCCCCCCCCAAACTTGACCACGTGGTGTAGTAAGAACCACATCACCATACACTTTTGAAGGTAGAAGAGCTGGATGGATATGATGAAAATGAAGAAGATCATATTGGGTTTCCCATTCAAGATATGTACATCCATGTACATATGAAGCACATCCCTCCATCTTTCCTTCCCAACTTGCATGGTATGAGGAGAGAGGATCTGGAAACATTTCTCCTTGAATTTGAGATACTTTGTAGGTCTTATGGATACTTACCACACACTCAAAAATTGAGATTGTTTCCTGCAACATTGAAGGATAGAGCTCTTAAATGGTTCATGATTCTAGGTACTAATTCAATAATATCATGGAATGATATGCAAAATATATTTCTAGAAAAATACAACTATCGTGGTCTTAGAGAAGAAATTTTTAGAATGAACCAAGAAGAAGATGAGAGCCTCCAGTATCTAATAGAGAGTTTCATGTATAATTATAAGAGGGAAAATTTGCATCATTTAGGATTTGACACACTAAAAACCCTCTTACTTATAAAAATTAGGGATATGTGGATTGATCTCCTTAATCTCATGATTAAAGGAGATGTATATCAATTTTCATTTGAAGAAATTTTTGAAACATGAAGGCGCATATCAAGACGAAGGGAAAGAGTAAGTAAGTCAGCATCAATATTGGTAAAGCAAGATGAACTTGGAAATTTTCCTGATAACTTTAAAACAAAAATTCTTAGCAATCTAAGTAAACAAGTAGAAATGTTAAGAATGAAAAATGAACAAAAAGAATATGTTGATATTTTTGTTATCCATGCAGAATCCTATGCTACTAAATGTTTTTCATCATTCCCCGAGTTTAAAGAAGTTTACCAAGAAGACAATGGAGCAAGGCAATCACCAAAGAAGCTATGTCATGTAGCTCCAAGGATACCCTGGTAGCCTAGTCAACTTAATATGATGAAAGGACCCACTCCATAATTTTAAGCTTATTCACATCCATCTCAAACTAATTGGGACACACTCCCTCCTTAGCAGCCTTGGCCATCTCAACCCCAAAACCAATATTGGCAACATGGTTGGAAAAGACCTTATGGGGAAAATCCTCAACATCCGCAATATTTCCCTCAATATCCTCCATACCCAACTCCATGCTATCCTACCATCCACCTCCACCACAAACATAGCCTCAACGACATCCATCTCATATATCCAATGCCACTGAACTATCTGTACCACCATTTCCAAACCCACACCATGAATTATCTCAACTCACTTACAATTTTGAGGTACAACACTTCCAAAAATCTCCTCTTGATCTAGATGGTATTCATCTTAGTTCAAGAAATTTATTGTAAAGAAAGGATTTTATTAATTTCATTGAAGGAAAACATCAAGAAGAAGAAGATCCAAATTAAGGGATCAAAAGGTCAAGGGTTTCACTTGATGAAGAGCAGATATCAGAATCAGATGTTGAGAAAGTTCCCTCATGTTTACTAGCATTTCCTCCATGTGTTCAAGAGAAAAATCAACAAAAAGAAGAAGATTTGACTGCCATAATAGAAGAGGACATCCAAGGTGATCCAACTCAGCAAGCGAACCAAGGGCATCACAACTATATTGACATATGGTTCCAAATAGTCATTAAGTTGCAACAACACACTCTTTTCCAACAATACTTGATACAATCTGAGTCAAAGAAATTCATCTCTCATATTCAGGTACATGTCGAAGCATGTATTCCAAGTGTTCACATGATTTTATCTATCATCTTGATGTGTATGTGGCTCCATTGAAAGTATTCCTATACTTGAAAAAGGTTTTGTTTTCTTCAAGTAGAGTAGGAAAGTGAAAAAATAAAAAAAATAAAAAAAGGGAAAAATAATAAAATATCAGGTGAAAACCTCTTTTGAGGCGTCTAAGATTGGACCACTAATTGAAAACCTCCATGAGGCAGTCATTGGGTTGGGAAGAAAAAGAGGAAAATGAAAGATCCTAGGTGAAAACGTCCTTTGAGGCAACTAGATAGACCTACTAGTGGAAAGCCTCATTAAGGCAGCTAGTAGGCCTTAAACAAAAAAAAATAAAAAAAAATTGCATTTATCCATGTATCTCTCTCTAATGAATGGAGGTGCTCTCCAACCTTTGCAAGTAGAAAAACAACAAGTTCTCACAAAAATAAAATTCGGTCAACACCATGGTTAAAGATAGTCAAACTTGGACTTCCTCCTCCTGTGCTTAGAAGCTCCAAAAGGACCTCAAGCAGATCGCCACATGCAACGTCAGTAGTAGCTTCAACAGCAACTTCAATATCACTTGAAAAAAAAAAAAATGGTAAGGGTCAGGTATGCAATCATCTAACAATTTCCTCAACTGTATTTTAGCTGAAGAAAACATTAAAAAGTGTGAGAAGGAAAGTTTTTTATATAGCCAAAATCAGTAGCAGAGAAACCTCATCCTTATCTAGAAACTAGCCTCACTTTTTCCACCAAGGAAAGGAACAAGAAAAAAGTAAAAAGGACTTGAGAAAGTGGGCAGTAAGTAGTTCATTGTAATAAAATACAAGGAGTGCCAATAGATAACAAAGGGTGAACTCAACTCACAAAAAAAAACTGTTGTGAGTTTACTTTGAATGCAATAAAAAAAAAAGAGAAAAAAAAGAAAAAAATCAAATAAAAGGTCGATCAATCACCTCCTGGCATTCAAAATATATTTTATTAAGGCATCTGATGACCTCCATGAAGCACCTAGAAGAAGAAATTCAAGAATAATAGCAAGAATATTATCAGGAGGAGCATCGCATGGGCCAATAAACATAAAATGAAGTAAGCCAACATGCAGGAAAAACCACAAGGCAGGGAGGATGAATAGGTTGCTCAGAGGATGATCAACAGTTTCAGTAGCGGGTTGATGATGGGCCTCTAAATTAGACATAAAATAGGGCTCATCTGACCTTTTTTAAACCCATCTACCTTCCTTATGCACATGAATATATATATTAAATCTCTTCTACACTTAATAATGTTTTCTTATGCTTCAATATTTTCTTACAAAGGTTTAAAGGTAATTGCATATTTTTACCTAATATTGATTATTTTTGTAGAATATTGTGAGAATATTTGGCTATTTATGTAGATTTGGAGAAGGAGATGATGTAGGGACTTGTTCCCTGCAACTTGAAGATTAAGATTGGAGAATAAATGAGCACAATATCAGGAAATTAGGGAGAAATATTGGAGATATTCAAGGGGGTTGTCCACCCTCCTTAACCTTCGAAGGCAGCCAAAGGATCCTCATGATATCCCCTCCAGCAATTCAAATTCCAGAGGCAACCAAGTGACTCAAGACCAAGTGCACTCAAGCCATACTTCACTTGGAGTGAAGTGGACTCATTACCTATTTTTTAGGTAGTTGTTGGTAGTTGTCCTTGAGGATGCTAATCAAGAGCTAATTAGGGTTGATTATTCCATTCCATTATTTAATTCCATTCTGGTCCATTCGATGCAGTCCATTCCATTCCATCCCATGCCATTCATTTTCCATTCTATTATGATTTTTCTGTTTCAGACCTTTAGGATGTAATAAGATTTCATTTTTAATGCAATGAGTAGACATACTCCGTTTTATCGATTTAATTATAGATAGTTGGGCTCGTGAATTAGGGCCCAACCCATGTGCCTCATCTTCTTTATTGTTAGTATCTTTTCATTTCATCTATTAAGATAGTTTTCTTTCTATCATTCAATTAGTTCTGCTTCTCATAGTTTCATTATCGTTTAGTTTTTACTTTGATTTTGTTGTTGTACGTTTCATTTTCTTGTGAGTAATAGAATAGAGGAGAAAAACCAAAAATTTTGTGGATCAAGGTCCCCTTCTCATCTCTAACAATACAGCTCAAGGAGGGTACACCTTCCCAAAGACGTAAAAACTGATTTATGTTCACTATTTTATCACGCATTCTTTTATGTTTTCCCATGCATGAATCCGTAGGTTTGTTTACGGGAGTCAATATTAAAATCCTAGAGAATTTCACCCTCACTTCATTTTCCATCTCTGTCTTTACAATCTCCGCACTATGTTACACCCCTGTGAATCTTGGTTACACCTTATATTCCTTCCTTTTCTCTTATCGCAACCACTAGAATCTTTTATTCTAAAAAAATCCCCCAAAACCTTAAAGTTCACCTTCTATCCCTTCTTTTTGCTTTGCGTTGCTATTGTGATCATTCTAACTTGAAAAACCTCCAAACACTTTAAAGTTTGACCTCCACCTTTCCTCATTGAAATTCCCACTATCGCAGTCACACTTCACATCCTTTCCCCTTTTCCTTCAAGACTTATTTCAATCCCTTTTCGCAATCACACTTTACAATCTTTATCCTATCACAAATCGCATCCCGTTGTTTTCATTTGGTTCCTTTTCAGACTTACCACTCCTTTTTTTTTTCCAATTGCGATATTGCGACATTGCATATCATAGATCACAGTTTTTACCACACCAAAAACTCCTCTCCACAACCTTTTCCCTTTTTCCTGTAACACTTACCGCTCCCGTCTGGCGATTGCGATATTGCGATTGTGCTCCACCGGTGGTCCCACCGCCACATCACCCATCACAACCGCACTTCGCACCTTTTCCTTGTTTCATTAATAACTACTGCTCTTTTCCTACTGATTGTGATATTGTTATCACACTCCACCACCGGTCCTCCTGCCATATCATTCATCGCAATCGCAAACTGAAATTATTTCCCTTCTTTTAAACACTTACCGCTCGCTTTCGCCGATTTCGATATTGGGGTATTTCATATCGCAAATTTCGCCTCCATTGCATCTCCTCCATCCCATATTTCAAATGATTCTACTCCAAAGCATCTTTGCGCTATATTATAAGTTTTTATAAGGTTTCAACCCGTCTTTCCTTCTCTAAGCCTTGTTTCATGTGTTTTAGTCCTCCATTAGCCTCTTTATCCCTTTTTCCTCCGAACTGCAATCAACACTTTTTCAGTTAGGATTAGATCATGAATAGTTGCATGGTTAGAAGCATTTTAGATAGATCATAGGATAAGTAGAGTGTGTTTAGCCATTTTTCTAGCTCAATGCAATTTAGTTTAGTTTCTTTTCTATCATTTCCTTTCTGCAATTTAGTTTAGTTTCCTTAATTTCATTTCATTTCAGCAATTTAATTTAGTTTCCTTCTATCATTTCCTCTCTGCAATTAAGTTTAGTTTCCTTCTTGTCATTTATTTTCAGAAATTTAATTTAGTTTCCTTTCTGTCATTTTCTTTCTGCAACTTAGTTTAGTTTCATTGAATTGTGACAGACTTCACTGAGAACCCCTAGAAGTAGCACCCTTTCATAGAGCGGAAGAGGATGACATGAAAAAAATGCATCCGTTGTGTATATAGCATTGTCACCTCCAAGTTTGTACGAACCCCAAGTTGACAAAGTAAAGCAGGGCAGCCCCTTGGAGTTTCAGCACTCGTTCAATAACATGGCTCACCAATGATATACATTGATATGAGCAAAGGATATTTGAATATTAGCAAGGCAAAGAAATTATTAAAAAATGATACCATCAAAATAAAACCAGAGAAGGCCAACTTGATATCCCTTCATTTACAAAATTAAGGCTTCAAGGAGGTAATTATGAAACCTGGGTAGACCCAAATGAAAAAGTTTTTGTAGAGGCCATTATCGAAGGCTCATTGTCATAAATTCAATCATTGAGGAAAAAAATCAATATGCCTACAACAGAGCATGTGCAAACAAAGGACTTGGCCCAATTAGAGAATGAAAAACAAATCCTAGCCATAGAATTGATTAAGAGAAATAATAAGGTAGTGGCACTCGAGAATAAGGTTTCAAAGCTTAAACAGATAATTGATTCTCATATTTGTGTTGTGATTGTGCCAAACAAAACATATAACCCCAAAAAGTAGTTTCCCAAAGATCTTAATTATTTTCATCTGTTAGAGAACGAGCTCAAGAGAATATAGATTAATCTAGACAATACAAAGTACCTTCTCTAAAACTAGGAGAAAAAATGTGAGACAATTAGGGAAGCGTGGGGTAGACCAACAGTCAATCTCAAGCTGCATGTGATGAGATCAAAGATTTTAATAATAAATTGAAAGGTAATATGTCTCTCATCCAAGCCAAAAAAATAATATGGGATGAGATTATTTATGAGGTGAATAACATATGGGATAATATCCATTTAGTTTTAGAAAAAAGAAATATAGTCAAGAATACTGAATTTTTCATCTTGTCACTGAGGAATGAGGACGCTAAAAATGTCATGACTACAAAACAAATCGTCACATACCTCAGTAAAAAATTAGCCAATGAACTGAGAGCCATGGATATCGTATACAGGATAGGGGAAATTATTGAGATTACTAAAATAGTCTAGAGAGAGGAAAGGAGGGTTAGAGATGAGGAATGCTTAAATAATTTTACAAATATAGTAGCTACATTTAATTCTAATTTCAATTAGATAAATAGTTTAGGGTTGCCTGGTTGCTCGGATTTTCAAGGGAGCGTGCTTCCCTAGGAGCGGTATGAACAACTATTAGTTGAAGCCAAAATTAAGGTGGATTCCTCACATTAAACGACTACCACTCTTAAAGGAAGAACTATAGTCAATTATATATAAATGGATTTTCAACTACTCTATCTGGTGAAGACATTGTTCCCTTCCAAGCCTAATTGCACTTATCTTATGAATTTGAGGATAAACAACAAAAATATCATCCATTCTCATTCACCAAAATCAACATTGTGGTAGAAGTGTGACCAATTTATCAATCCACCATAGATATGGAAAGTGGAACCTGGATCCACCTCAAGACATTAAAGGATTCAAGATTGAAGATAGTTTGATGCATGAATCATGACATATTCATGTCATTTTTGTAGTTTTGTAAAAAAATTATTTTCAATAAGAGAATAAATTTTTATATGTAATCATAAAGATAACTAGGCTATTTGAACACTCACACAACTGATTAGCTTGGACATTTGTTTCCTTGCCAGATAATTTTGTAATTGTTATTGTTTTAATTTTCTCTATAAAAGGGAATAAAGACTCATTAGTAACGGTTCAATTTTCTGTCAAGGAGGCTATAATTTTCTGCAAATGTTTTGCTAGCTCTGGATCTATGAGAGGCATTTCATTTCCAATATTAGTGAAGATGTTTCACATTTCTTATGTGTTTTTCCTTCTTCAAAAACTGTGTAATTTTAGCTACTAGTTACAATTTTCAGTTGTAGATTTACTTATGTTATGTGATGGCCAACGGTACCTGTAATATGTTGAATTAGAAGCCTTAAATCCATTCCATGATTTTTTCACTTCATTTCCTTGTTCAAATTAGTAATTATACTAAATCATAGTGTATAGGATTCTCTAATCATCCCTCTACACTCGAGTTATTTCCTTAAATTCACCCCTTGACCTATACTACAACAGTCAGTTAAATTTTACTTTGCGTCTGTAGGCCACCATATATGAACATTAACTCTTTAGAATGATGTAATTTTATGTATAAATTGAATATTCCTTTGGATAGGGTAATTGGACTAGAACTCAACAATCTATGTCTAATCCTCGAGTAAAATGAATAAATCCCTACGACATACTAAGATGTCTTAGTCACAGACCTCTCCTAAAACCAAAGGTTGTCTCTAGGAACAAAAATAGAATGGAAAGAGGTGCATGATATATAGTAAGTGACTCATCATTTGTTAAATTTCTACATATAAACTATTCACACTAAACTTCATACTAATGCATATTTGGATCTCATATGCACTATATATTTTGGCTTGATTTCATCAACAAATTTAGAAATATAATCCATCAACAAATTCATACTTTAAAATATGGAAGTGACACAACCATGGGTCAGATTTTATGAGTAGAAGAGGATGAAAGGTGATAATGACAATAAATAATTCAAATAGTTGAATAGTAGAAGCATGCCTTATGCCTATCATTTAAAAGAAAATATGCCAATGGCATGCCCTAATAGCTCAGTTACAAACCAAGTTAGAATACGGTGCATCTGGTCATCACCCCCGTGTTGAAGATGATACAATAAACATAGGGATTGGGTTCAACAACTTGGTAATAATATGTTTATATACATTTTTAAATTCATAATGCACCTTTGAATTGTTGCATCTATATTTTATATTTTTAATTATGTTCAGGATATTAGACAAATGATACTGTGACTTTTTCAATTTTTTATAGGTTTATTATTCTCATCTATGTGGGCATAGGGACATAATTTTTTCATGGAGGGATGCATGCATTACATAAGATTTTGCAGTTGAAGTCGAGTTCTACCAATCTAGTCATTCTAGCCACCGTGATCAAGTCCTAATATAGGGGATGTTATGTTACATTGGAAAGATATAAGAGATAATTCAAATGGATTTCCCTTCGTTCCAATGTGTATTTTTTAGATGCATGTGGTGGGACACATTTGATATGAATAATCTAAAGGAATATTGTGACAGTGGGATGATATCTATCAACTGTAGAAGGATGTGGCATGAAGCTAGGGAGCCTTATGTTTTCCCAAAGCACTACGATCAGGTGTTGTATTACCCACATGTGTAGGATATGGATTGGTAGTTTTTATTAAAACACAACCCTATATCAAAAAAATATTTTTGAGAACAACATTGTTATCATGTCAAGTGAGGAAGACAATAAGGATGAAGACAATGGAGAGTGATATGTACTTGTGTTATTTCATCATTTGTATTATGGTTGTGCGTTTTTTTTTTCTTCATTTCACTAATCATATTGTTTTTTATTCATATTGTTGACATTTTCTATAATTGTTAACATTCACAAAAAATATTACATAATTTTTGCAGTGGAAATATTTTTACACTTAGAACTATATATTTTCAATTGTGTAATCTATAATTTAAATATTAAAATTTTAACATAATTTTTTAATGTGTTTAAATCTAATTTATAGTAGACTTATTCTATAGGCTTTGGATAAACAATATTATTAATCATAATATTGTAATTCTAAGAATCACTTATGAATTTATAACTACATTTTACTAAGATATTGTTGTGCTATACAACAACCCCCCATTTTTTCTTATAAATGGGGACCCTTTAGAAATAAATAGGAAATGTATTTTTTAGTTTTAAAACAAAAACTTAGGAAATAAATATTTTCTTTTAATTTTTCTGCTTTATTTCTTAAAGCGCGTCGCAAAACGTATAACTTATAACTTAGAATGACTCACAAATCCTCTAATCTATGCGAACTGCGAAGTGTGCTAATATTTTTTGAAGATATGATTTAAAAAGCTTGAAAAAAATTCAATTATCATTATAATCTCTTTATCGCATCACACCTTATTTAAACAATGAACTCATAAGGTAATTATGTATAAGTGCAATTGCGTGGACCCGACAAGTCAACAAAACATCAAAGATAAATCTTTAAAATCCTTTTATCACATCAACATGTTTTTTGAATGTGCGTTTCGCATTTCACATAACTTAACCATAAAACAAATCTATTATCACATAAAAGTTATCATGTGTGGTTTGCACACATCGCATTTCACAAAATTTAGCAGTAAACATTACAAACGATAAAAGTTATATATGAAAGCATGTGAATTCATGACATTTAATTTCTTGAGCATGCAAAATGGCTTATGTCATGTCAAAACAAAATTCTAGATCTAACGGCTTTAAGTTGATTGATATGAATTTCATGTGATGGTGTATGAAATATGACTTTGAAATTATTATTGATGATTGTTGTTATATTTGAAAATATTCATATCTATTCATGCATGCTTGATATAAAAAACGGATTTTACTCTCTCTTCTCTATAGTTTCAAATAATCTCCTTGTTCTCAGGAAATCATTTAATGAATCAAGGAAGACTGGAATGAGAAAGAAGGGAAAAGGGATTTCCCAAGCTCTGCCCACTGAAGACTTAGAGATGCCTCCCTTATTCTCAGACACTACCTTCAAAAAGGAATGTGACAGTTCTTCATGGGAAACAATGTATAAATTGTTTGAAGATAAAGAACCAAGAGTAATAACCAAAATCTCTATGACAGACACATCATCTACTTCAGACACAACCTACCTTGATGTTACATGTTCGTTCGTCCACAAGGTAGCACCAAGACCGAAAATTATCCCTTACATAGATATTGTTAAGTGGGTAATTGACCACTTAAGAATATATGAAAGGAAATTAAAAGATTCAAAGGGAGAAGACTTGGGATCTTTTGGGGCAGAAGAATTAAAAGAATGTATCATCTACCCTCCCCGCAAAAAAAATATGACAAATATTTTCTATAAAGCTTTAGAAAAAAGCATTTAGATCTCATGAAAGTCATCAAATAATGGAAGGAAGACCAGGGAAAGTTGAAGCAAGATAAACTTGGTACGTACCCAATTTCCCAAATTCCTTCCCCTTATTTTTATGCTACCGGTATGTTGTGTATATTATTTTCCAAACCTGATACCACTAGTTTTTCAATAGAATGGGTTCCATTGATTGACGCAATCATCAATTCATCAATTATGAATTGGGAAAACATCCTATTTGATAGTTTAGCTAAACACATTACTGAATATAGGAATAAGAGGAGTGCTCCATCTAAAGAGACACCTACCTTTTATATGTCTGCCTATGTCATGGATTCCATCAGTTTTAATTCTAGTTTTCCTACCATGGGATGGAAATGGACTACCCAAGACCCAACCCCAATCCACATTTACCATATGGAACTCTCGAATTCAAAATTCCACTTGCATTTCTATAAAATTTGTTATGGATTCATATTTCCTATGCACCAAATGATATTCAATAAAAGGGCTCCTAGGGTTTCTGAAGAGGCTAGTGCATATATTCTTTCTATGGCTAGGTGGTTTACAGGGGAGAAATTTACATATTCCAAAGTATTAAGGATTTATGATTATCCCCACGTCTTACCTTATTATGTTCCTGATAAGTTTCTTACACGAGAGATAGCTTACCAGCTTGTTAATGGTATCACTAAACAACAGAAAGATGCGAAGAAGTCTATTTGGCCTAATTTCCCTATATAGTGTGGCACTTTCACACTGCAGGATATTGGCCATACCTACAAGGAGGTTTCTAAGATCAATATAGTGGAATTGATAGAAATTCTAAAGAGGTTATATGATCCAAATGATGTAATTAAAAATTACACTACAGATCTCAAAATGAAACCTTTTGTAAAGGAAACAGATAGATTTGATGATCTCTTTCAAGGCATGGAAAATTTTTCATTTATAATCAATTTTACATCCATCCAATTGATTAAAGATGATTTAGAATATTTCCAAGTATATATAGATAAGATATTGCAGAGAGTTCCTCTCAATTTGTTAACTATTGAAGATGTCAACAGACCTACTCCAAGTATCAACTTCGATAATGAAACTAAAGACATGCCTGAAGATGAATTAGGTCAATCAAAACATCAATCTCACAATTTAGATCATTTCGAAAATGAATCTGAATCCAGAAACGATAATCCAGAAAATATAATTTATCAAGTAATCCAAGAGATAGAGATGCATGAGCAAAAATAAAGTAATGGAACAAAGTCAATGTCTGAATAGGTTCAGCATTGTCATGACACACTAGATCAGTCTAAGAAATCTCAAAAGAAGAATTTTAGTATTGAATGGGAAGAGTTTTCTGAAGCAATAAAAACTCCCAAATCTATTCCTAATACTGATTAAGTATATAGTTTTCAGACACGTGAACATTCTCAGAAGATAGTGGAAAGTGTTAATCCACTACAAAAAGTGCCAGAAACTCATGATCGAGAGATCATACTGGCCTATCCTACAGAAAATATAGTTTTAAAAAATGAATAAATTCCTTCACTGGACATCTTCTATAGTCCTAGCTATAAGGTTGTACTTAAGAGGAATAAAAGAAGAAGAATTGATGAAACAGTCTCAAAACTAACAAATGAATCAGTTGATGTACTATGGAGGGATTCCTTAGAAGACCCTACAGAACATCTAACTAAATTATCACAGTACACAGGAGCATATGCTGCAACTACCATTGATAAAGCTAATGAAGTTAGAGTTTTGCTAAAATAAAAGGAAGCCAGAGTACTAGATCTAGAGAGACTGTTAAATGAAGAAAAATCCAACTCTAGTGAGAAAATTAAAAAAAATATGGCCTAATTTCAAAAATATTTCGAAAGCCTTAAATTACAACATGAGACAGAGATCAATGAGAAACAAGCACAACTTGAAACAACAATGATCAGAATACAGAGCCAACCGCACTCGGAGCAGTTTATTAAAGAAGCACTGGATATAAATGATAAGTTAAAGAATGAATAGGAATTATTTTTTCATCAAGATTCTATGATTGACTCTTATTGTGACTCAAATAAAATACAGATCCAGCAGATAGCTATCCAAAAACTTGAATGTGAAAGACTTGAAAAGAAGATCAATGAACGCATTCAATGGCAATTATCAGACTTAGGAAAGGAAGTTGATCTACCTCAGGTAGATAAGTTACATAAGGAGATTGTATTTAGATACTAGGAAGCACAAATGAAGTAAGCAGAGAAAGCAACAGCGAAAATATCTAAGTTATGACACGAAATTGTGGAATTTGTATGTGAACAATTGGTAAAAGAAGAAATTCTCAAAGAGAACACGTCTGAAGTGTTTTCAAAATAACTACAGATAGAAGCACAGTGTAAATATAAAGAAGATACACAGGATGAAGTAATTAATAATGTAAATAAGTTTGATCGAGAAAATTATTTAAATTTTTTGATCAAACCTTACCATCAGTATCAAACTCTTCAATCCTTAACAGACTCAACAAAAAGATCGTAGTCCATACTTTCAAATGTAGTATTCAAGGGACAGCTCAGATCAAGAATTTTGTAGCTACCTCAGCTCAAGCCAATGATAGATATTTTTCAACTTCATGACCAACTCCAGAAGAAAGGGAAGAATTCATAAATCAAAATTGTTATTTTATTTTCCTAGATTATAGTTCAATTTAGTCCTACGAGGATGGTTGTTTGGAACCTCCTATATATTTTTGTAATAATCTATTATTAGAACATACTTAGTTTATTATTTAAACCCCTCTCATACATTTAGAGAAGGGTCCAAAAAAATTTCATAAACATTTGCAAAGAATGCACTATTGTAAGTTTGTGAATGCTTTGATGAATTAATGGAACACATCTATTATTTTTTCACAATTAAATCTGTTTAACTGATGTTGCACTACTATACTCTTTAAATTGCTTGGAAGTGAGAAGGAGTAGATCAATTATTTTTCAGTTTACATGAGTAGGACTTCGTACATATGGTACTTTTATTCACTTGTATTAAGTCCTTCTTTATAAATTGATAAGTCGTCTTTTATTGCATTATATATTTTAAACATTATTATAGATGAATGTTACATGCACTTCTGTTCTAATATTTGTCTGTAGTTTCTTATTGAATATATAATCACACATATATGAATGCGATATATTTTTACAATTCTTCTAGTCAAGCTATTCTATTAGAAGAATCATTTTAGATAATTTTCATCTCTTTTAACTATTAAATGATCTATATTACTAACAGTTGAAGGATATATTTTTAGATCGCATAGAGGAAAAACATCCCGAGTATATAATAGAATAAATAGTTTAGATAGATGCATATGATAGATTAAAATCATTTTTACTTGCATGCCATATAATCACACACCCTCAAAATCATCCTTATTGGGAAACTAGTCCCATTATGCCCAGTCGGAGCCACTACACTAAATTGAAAATGAGTTGCTTTAAGGTTTAGACCAGGTGGTTTTCCCCCATGTTTTGGAAGCAAAATTCTGAGGCCTCAACATTCTGGCATAGAAGGAGGGCCTAAACGTCCGTGCATGGCAAGAAGACCTGATCAATATAAATTTCAATCAAAGAGTCTCTCTCCCTCTATATCCCCATCAACTTCCAGAAAATTATCTAGATCTTCATCTTTAAAATCTGAATTTGATCATCCTTTTCCTAAGTCTCCTAGTGATATTCAACCTATACTATCTCATGATTCCCATAATCCTTCGCCAGAAGATCAATCTTTGATTGAAAAATTAGAACGAATAACTATTTCTGCTGAAAATCTTGAATCTTCTCAAATATCAGATATCAGTATTTTATCTTCTTTACAACCTCAAAGAATACTTACTCGATTAGAAAGTAAAAAGACATGAATTCTCCCGTTTGAATTTCCAATCGATAGTACTCGAAAGAGACTAAATAGGACCCAATCAGAGTTAATCTTGAGTGAGATATTATCCCATTCACTTTTATTACCTCCGCTCATTTCCAAAATTTCCATTCCAATAGTTAGTGTTACTTCGACTAGTTCTAGTACTCAAACTACTATCCCTTCAACTAGTCCAAGAACTCAACCTACCTCTTGTTCAACTAAAACTCCACCCAATAAATCTATCCAAAATCCAATGGCAGGTCAAGTACCTCCACCAAATGTAAACCCATGGAGCAATCCATGGGCTGTAAACATGCCAGCTCCTCTTCATGCTCTTCCTAAAAATCTTGAAATATGGCTACCTAAATTTAATCCCGATGATGGTCTTCCGATAGATGAACACATTCACAATTTTATGTTAGTTGTCAATTTAAATGCAGTATTTGAAGAGGATTGTGTTGTAAGATTATTTCCATATACTCTAAAAGGATCTTCAGGATCCTGGTATTTCTCACTGCCTGCCCGCTCTATAACTAGCTAGAATATGTTTGAAGAACAATTTCTAGCTATGTTTGGAGATGACAGGACCACTGCTACGCTCATCAATGATTTTTCAAATCTAAAATTTAAAACAGGTGAAAAGATAAAAGATTTCAACTCAAGATTTAATAAACTACTCCGTAAAATTCTTGCCACAATAGTTCCTGGAGAAAAATTTCAAATTGAGTGGTATATTTCATCTCTTCCATCTAATATAGCTATTTTTGTTGATAGAGAAAAACTGGAAACACTTGCAGAAAATATGAAAGAATCTCCATCTGTAGAAAAACACATAGCCACTCTTGAGAAAAATAATTCTCAAGATGATCGAAAATAAAAGAAGGTGACTTTCAAAGACGATTCCAAAAAGAAGACATCAAAATATCCTTTCGATGTAGAAGGTCTTCAAAAGGTTTTGTAAACCATGACCAATGATATGGAAGATATCAAGAAACAAGTTGTTGAAAATGCTAGCTCAAAGGAAGAAGAGGAAGAGAAAAGAGAGGAAGAAGAAGATGATGAAGAAGAATAAGTTGACCTAAGTGGAATGTGGTATTTTATCCTACCAAATGAAGAACAACTTGAAGCTTTACCTGTGAGCACATGAAGTAAAAAAACTACTGAAGCGACACAACCAAACCAACAACAAAATATTTCAACTCGTGCTAAATAAAAATCGGCAAGCAAGAAGTCTAATTCAAAGGCTAAACAAAAAAGTCTTGTTACTTCAGACACTTCACCTACATCTAAGACAATGGTTGTCTTAGAAGCTATTGAGTATAATATAGTAGAAGATATGAAGAAAACAAGAGCTAACAGTTCTATCCATGATCTTACTAAATTGAAGCAACAACAAAAAATCTTACTCAAAGACTTAAATGCGGTTCCTGATTCAAACTTACCGGCTCCAGTAATAGTACAAGATACTAATGAAATGGGTAAGCCACCTTCTCCTTCAATGAAAATTGAAGCTACAGACTTCATTATGATAGGTGATTGATCCATCTCTCATACTCCCCCATTTCTCCTCACGTATGAGATCTACAACAAAAACCCCCATAAATGTTTAATAGACTCAGGGGCTTCCTCAAACATAATGCCAAAATCAGTTTGTGCTAAGTTGAATATAACTCCTTAGAGTTTACCTATTCATATAGTACAAGTGGATAGAACCAGAGTAGAGGTGGTAGGAGAAATAATTTTTTTTTCCATCAGATTGACATCAAATCCCAAATTTAGTCAAATAATTGAAATACTAGTGGTTGATATTCCTGAATTCTACACCTTAGTTTTAAGCCGCGATTAGTATGAAAAACTACATGGTTATTTTGCAACAGACTGGTCACATATGTGGTTACCATATAATGGAAAGCCAAATCAGATTCAGGTAGACCGTGAAAATTTTATGAAGCATACAGTCACCGATCTTGAAAAAGTAAACGAGATAGTAGCGTTCAATAACAACATTATTGGAAACTACTCAGCAGGGTCATTTTTGGGAAATTTCAATGCTTAAATGTTTCCTTTATTTTATAATGTAGTTTTTTCTCAGCTTGAGAATCTTTCCTAGCCAGATAATTCCAAATGTATAAATTTTGCAGATAGAAAAAAATATAATTCCTTGTTTTGGATTCTTTATTTCAACAATTCGAAATCCAAAGATGGTGCAGCTGCAGGTTGTATTTTAATAAACCCAGAAGGAGAAAAGACCATGTTAGCCTTCAGATTATAATTTTACTGTAAAAACAATGTATCTGAATACGAAGAATTAGTTAAAATCCATTGATCTGAATATAAAATATCTGAAAGTTATAGGAGATTCAGAAATCATAGTTAGATAGGTAAGAGATAATATTCATTGTAATTCTAGACATTTAAAGCATTACCAATCATTATTCCAAGAATTAACTAGTAATTTCATAGCCTTCAACCTTTCTTCTGTACCTAGAATACAAAATTCTAGTGCAGATCTACTGGCTAAATTAGCCTCGAAGTTAATCCCATCCCAGGAATTTAGTCCCGATAGATTTTCTATTGAATTGATTTTTAGACCATCTATTCCTGATAATATTACCAAGTGGATAGTATTCAATAATGATTCAGATATCATAGATTTTTTAACATCTGAAGGATCCTATGATAGTCAAATTTTGGATGAAAATGAACATGACATTCAGATTAAGAAAAAACAAGATGAAAATCCTATTCCCAAATCTGTTTTCAAGTTAGAAGACCTATATGACCTAAAAGACATGTTTAAAAGAGTGACTAACTAAAAAACACAAAGTTCTACTTTAATATTTGAGTTAGTAAATCTAGGAAATAACGAAAAACCTCAAAATGTAAATCTAGGTTTTGGTCTATCTTCTGAAGAAATATTATCTTTCATCAGATTATTTAGAATGTACAAAAGTGTTTTTGCTTGGGATTATACTGATCTTAAACCATATGATACTTCTTTGATTCAACATACAATTCCTATGATATCAGAAGAAAATCATATACAACAGAAATTGAGGAAGATTCATCCAAGTTTCGAGAATCAAATTAAAAAAGAATTGAACAAACTCCTCAAGGAAAAAATCATCTTTCCAGACAAGAATTCTAAATGGGTATCAAATTTGGTACCTTTCAAGAAGAAGAATGGTGATATAAGAATTTTCATTGATTTTAGAAATTTAAACAAACCTTGTCAGAAGGAAAACATTCCATTACCAACCATGGAACAAGTACTGCAAACAGTAGTTGGTTCTGAGCTCATGTCCTTTGTAGATGGATTTTCGGGATATAATAAAATTCTCATACATCTAGATGACACATTGAAAAATTCATTTAGAACTAAGTGGGGAATGCATGCCTATGAGAATATGCCTTTTGGATTAATTAATGTAGGAACCACTTTTCAGTGAGCCATGGACACAGCTTTTAGGGGGGCTCAAAAACAAAACATTAGTTATTTATTTAGATGACATTACCGTCTTTTCTAAACAAGTAACCAATCATGTAAATGACTTAAAGAAAGTATTTGAGAGATGAAAATGGTATGGCATCTCATTCAATCCCCAAAAATCATTTTTCGCATTAGATGAAGGAAAATTTTTAGGATTCATTGTGTCAAAAAATGGTAATTATATTGATCCTGAAAGAATTGAATAAATCAAATGAATTCCTTTCCCTCATAACAAGAAAACTATGCTGTCATTCCTTGGAAAAATTAATTTTGCTAAAAGGTTTGTCCCTAACTTTTAACAAAATTTTTTACCTTTACAAAATATGATTAATAAAAATTATGCCTTTAAATGGGGACATAATGAAGGAGAAGCTTTTGATTTGATTAAACAATCATTTATCAATGCTCTATTCCTGACTAAACCCAATTTTCTTAATCCTTTTACAGTGTACACTTTTTCATCGGATACATCACATGCCATTGTTTTAACACAACTGAATGACCAACAAATTGAAGCACCGATATCATTTTTCGGTTCTAATTTACAAGGTGCACAACTAAATTATACATCTATTGAAAAGCTAGCATTTGCTGTCTTTTGTTGGAAATACTGAGAGGGGAGGTGAATCACTCTTCCTTTCATTTAGAGCATTAGATAATTTTCAATTATTATCACCATTTGTATAATGATAGCAGTTAGAAAAAGGAACACAAATGCACACAGTTTTGAAGGTGGAAACCCACTCCAGGACAAAAACCACCTAATGATTCTCTAGTAATTCTTTAATATTCAACTCTAATTGAAAATAAAGTTCCAACTTCCTAGAATATAGAAAAGAATTCTTCTCCAACTCCCACTGGATGGACGCTCCAATGCCCGAGATTATTCAGTAGTCAACTGAACGGATGCCCCAACACCCAATGAGGTACAACTCACCCTAGCACCACCCTACCACCCTATAGAAGAATAAAACAAGAATGGACTCTCGTACCAGGGAAAATGGTCCATTTTACAATGATATAGAATGATGTAGAAGAAGAAGATATACTAGACCATAACCCCAACTATGAAACAACCACCTAATGATGATCCTAGACCTCCCGACATTGCCTCTTCAACTCTTGGCAGATAGACACTTGTACAATTTTTACAATGATGCATTTACAATGACTTAGTATAATGATACCTTTACAATGACTATATGCAGTGTTTCCCACTTGAAGACTTCATGTGGTGAACGTCTTGCTGCTATTTTGCACCTTGGTTGCTGCTCTTGTCATGCTACCCTCTGTTGCACCTCACTTTGCTTTGCTGCCCTAGAAATTCTGGTCCTTTGTAGCCCTTGACAACACATGATCTAGATTTTTATTGCTTCTCGGAGCTTGATATTGAATCTGGTGTATCTCTGTTATTTCAGATCCCCAATATGTGAATTTTGGCCCTATGGTAGTCCTCTGCATCTTCTTTCCAATACCACAGGTTTGACCCAATTTGTATTCTTCAAGAGAGAGTTATGCCCAATCTCTCAGAATGGCCTAATTATGGATTGGTTCAGTAGAGCGAAATTGTATGGCGTGCCACATGTCACTATCTCTTGATTAGGCTCTAAAATTTATAAAGAGAAAATTGTAGCTCGTGCACTATCTGCCACATTTTATAGAATTCCAATCCGATACTCAGAGAGAGAGATATGATGCTTTTCCCAAGGTCACTTCTTTGAGATGAATTTCAGGAGCCTGCAAAAACATTGAATTCCACAGATTATATCTCCGAAAATTTTGTGCACCTTGATCTAAAATTTTTATAGAAGCTTCCTCAGGATTTCGGCTTCACCTCTTAAAAATTTCATCTTCTGAACCTTCATAGAAAAAGCGTTAGAGTGAAAATTCTATGATGACCTGTTTCAGAGGGAGAAATCCCTATATAAGGAGGATATGAGGATCACAATTTATATAAATGCTTAGGTTGAGAGGGGCTTCAACAAGTGAATGCGGGAGGGATTTTGGGAGCTTAAAAATTATTAATTATTTAATTTTAAATGACCCATGCGACAACCCCATGGGGTTTTAGCCCAGTAACTAGGGTTACAAACTTCAAACATGAATATCTCTCAAACGGTGAAGAACTACGTGGAATTCCATATATCAACGGAAACATCTAGATAAGTAGAAACCATCAAAGGATTATTGACCCAGAATATAGTAATTTGGTAGGCCAAAATTCCCATGCAATATTGGGGTAGCCCCTGGTGCTTCTTGGGTTGACATCAATAACAATCGTTGATCAAAAATATTCCCCTTTGGCATTGATGGAAACACAAGTACTCCCCTTGTGATCATGACACATCTTCATACAACATTCTCTCCCTCTTTGATATCAATGGCAAAGGGTAACTCCCCCTGACACAGAACCATCCTGCAGACCTATACACATTTCCACTCCCCATAACACACAACCATCCTGAGGACCTATACAAACTTCCACTCCCCCTTTATATTCTAAATAAGGAAAATCTAATGAGAACTTTGGAGAATCCCAAGCTTGTGGTAAAGATATTCAAATGCTTCACGAGGTAAAGGTTTAGAGAAGATATCAACAATTTGTTCTTTTGTACCAACATACTCAATTTTGATATTATTTTCAGTGACTTGTTCTCTAACAAAATGATATTTAATCGGAATGTGTTTTTTTTTTTAATGTTGAGATTCAAAAAGATGATTAGCTTAGTGAAAATTAAGCACCTTCATTAAGTGGGGTCCACGGGCTATTTTTAGGTGTATGTCTGTTTTTAGACATGGTGAGCATATTCTATAATTTGCAGGATGCTATTTGTAGATGGTTGACCAAGTTGAAAAATAGATGAAATTCTATTTTTAGAATATTGGGCGAACTCTATTTATAGATCGTCAATCTAAAAATAGGTGCATGTCTATTATTATTAGCTCCTAATAATAATTCAACAATAAACATCAACTTATTCTCTTGGAGCACTTTATTTCAGTGAATAGATTTGGCAAATCAGTGGGCTAAAGGAATTACACAATTCCTAGGGGTATTGGTGGGACATGCATGAAGGACTCAGTTAGAACTGAAGTGGAAAAGTTATGACAGAGTTGGAAGAGAAGTTACGAGAGTTGGTATTCAGTTTAACTCAGTTAAAGGAGTTAAACTCAGTTGAGCTAGTTGTATCTAGTCTAACTGGAAGATACACTAGTGAGAGTTAAGTGAATTAATTAGTTAATTAATTCACAACTAATAAATCACTAACAACTGAACAAATATATCAGTTAACTACAGTGCATGTCATTTGCAATGGAGACCCAATGGAGAGATAGGTGAAAGGGTGAGATGGACTATCCGTTGTGACTATAGTGATGCATTCAATGCATCTGACACACATTGGAGTTGTCAATGAGGATTGAGTAGTCAAGGCAAGGCCAATTTGAATTAATTTGAGGGTCTTCTTTAGCAGGGATTGTGCAGTGGAGGTAGGCTCTGAGGGGGGCAAGAAATTGGTGCATAGAGATGCAAATTTCTGCATGAGAGTGTGTAATGATTCTATATTGTACTGAGAGCTTGATGTACTAAGCTTTGTATGAGATTATTACGTGATTCCATTGATATACATAATATATGATATTTGGGGTTTTTAGATTTAAGCTTTCTTGTTAAACAACTATGTTATGTGCGATTGAATTTATTCACATGTGTTTGCAATTGAGTTTTAAATTTCCGCAAGTTTAACAGTGGAAGGATTATGTATTTAGAAAGAAAATAAATATTGTTAGATCAGGAGGATCCAGTAATACATTTGTATTAATAAATTTCTACATGGTATCGAAGCAGTATTGATTACTGGAGATTGCAATTGTGATTAATTACTGAGTTTTGTGCTGGTGGACAATTCGAATTTGCTGCAGAAATTTCTTGGTGCGACAGTTGATTATTCATTGAAATGTCTTTCAATGGGTTGTGATTGGAGTATTCCCTTGAGGGAAGATCGAATTACATATCCTGGAAGGATAATATGGAGGCAGTGCTTGAAGATAATGGATTGAAGGAGTTCATTGATAGTGATGTCCCAAAACCTACTTCTGGCGATGTTGCATTACTTGACGCATGGAAAAAGAAGGTAGCGAAGACAAGAAGAATTCTGTTGGAAGGTGTGAACTACCATATTGTGTCAAGCCTTCAGGGGATAGCCACACCATTTTAAATGTGGAAGGCTTTGATAGATATTTTCCAAAGAAGTAGCGACTATAGGAATTTGGCGCTGAAGATAAGCTCAGAAAAATAAAAATGGAGAAGGGCGACAGTATTCCAAAATATCTCATGAAGTTTTTCCAATGCAGGGATGAAATGGGAAGTGTGGTAATTATAGTTTTTTACAATGACTTGGTGAGCTTGGCTCTCCTTGGGTTACCAAAGAGTTGGCACAGTTATCAGGACTCTGTAAATGGATGGGAGAAATCGCCAGATTGAGAGCGGCTTTGGTCAGATCTTGTGCAGGAGAACATAAGGAAAAGTACTAGGGATTTCTCTTCATCGAAGAATGATGATGAAGAGAATTTCTCTTTCGCTACCAAAGCAAGGAAATTGAAGAGGAATAAATTCCACTCAAAATCCGAGGCTAAAGGAAAGAAGCTGGATTTTTCCAAAGTGAAGTGTTTTCAACGTCACGAACATGGGCATCTCACCACTAACTGCCCAAAGAAAAAGAATAACAAGAAGGTTGCTAGAGCTGCAACTGGAGAGGCCTTACCCTTGCAATTTCAACTTTATTTCTCTTTGATCGCATGCTTGGTTTCAAGCATTATGGGATCGGTGTGGTATCTTGACAGTGGTCCATCTTTCCATATGACGGGAGACAAGGAGTTGTTTAGTGACTTGGAGGAGAAGGATCTCCAAATGCATATAGACATGGGTGACGATGGTAGATATAGTGTGACCGACATTAGCACCATTACCTTTGAGAGGGATTTAGGTAAACCATTTCTGTTGAAAGATGTTATGCATGTTCCAGGTTTGAAGAAGAACTTGGTCTCGGTCGCAATGTTGGAAGACAGATATTATGACGTTGTTTTAAGTGATGAAAAAGCTTTCCTATGACATAAAACAATGGGTCAAACCAAGAGGATAGGGATTCAAGTTAAAAATATCCACAATTTGGAAGTATATGGCTGCACTGGAATGATAGGAAAAGCAGAAGAAGTGGTGAGCCGAGATGAGGGCGAATTATGGCACAGGAGATTGGGCCATCTTCACCATGGTGCCTTGAAGATTTTGCAACATATTTCTACTAGACTTCCCAAGGGTACTCTTGCACAGTCAAATCAGTGCAAGGGATGTACTATGGGTGTTGGAATAGGGTATCCTAACAAGCTGTGAAACTGGTCCATTTTGAATATTTTTTATTATATTTAGTCTAGCGCAGGGGTTTTGGGGTGGGTCAAAGCCCCGAAAGCATTGTAATGGGTGAAAGGGTAAACTAGGGGTATGAAAACCATGGGTTGTGGACCATAGGAAAGTTGAGGCTAGATTGTTATAAATAGATAAGCATTTTATATTGTAAAGGATAAGAAATGATGAGATATTGATGCGATTTGTGGTTTAAGCTATTTGTTTGGGTTTTGGGGAAAGGACTCCTCCTGGCTATGTGCACGGAGATACAGGTCTAGCTATCTACGGACCCTGCTGGTTTGTGCACAGGTTGGGAATGGAATTGTAAGGAAGAATTTATTAATGAATGAATACGAAATATTGTTAGAGAACTGATCTATGAGTACTTTTGTGTGAATTGCTGATAATTGTTGTATTGTGCATTTTCTGTCTTTAAGATGCGAAGGTCTGTGTAACTGTGTTCTTGGATCTAGATCTATTCTATTCTGTTTATGTAATTTTTTGTTGATGTTATAAAAATCATAATATTATAGATCTAGCGCACATGGATGCAAATAGAGACTTAATTAATCCTACGCAGAACAAGGTAATCTGGTAATCACAAGACCCAGCACAGCTCTGCCTGCCTTACCCATCCTTTCTCAGGGTGCAGAAACTTCGTTCTAGCACCCAGCCATACTAATTCAGGTGAGACTTTGACCTACGTAAGCAGGTAACTGCCGAAAGAGCCAGTAGTATAGGGGTTTTTTTGCAAACCTTGCACACTGAACCTGGGTTAGGACTCCTCAAGCCAACAAATGGTTCCATTAATGGGACTGGAAGAAGTCTGAGAGAGGGATTGGGTAATTACAAGAGAATACTGGAAGCCTAAATGTAAGAAGATCGAAGACTAGTTCGAAAGGTAGATCCAAGAGTTCGTAGTAAAATAAAATCGCAGTGAGAAGTTAATGGTGGAAAGGTGGAAAAACAGGTACATCCTTATAGAAAGCTACGAAATATTCTTTGTCACATTTTCGATTGAGCTCCAGGAGTGGCTGGCCAGACTTGTAGAATTCTAGAAGTGATGGAAGGATGAGCGAGTCACACAATGGACCCCAGAGCTGCTCGAGTAGCTGGAAAAGACTGATAATACTATCACGCGCATGGTGGATCACTCGGTGGATAGTGTGGTAGGAGGATTTGTGACGGAATTTGTGACTGATCAGTTTGTCTCATACTCTGAGGCCAAATGACAATTCTTCAAAGGCTTTTGGGAAATTTTTTGAGAATTTTACCATTGCTAATTAAGATATTGCTATGTGAAAATAGCATTTTGTGTAGTCATACTAGCTGAATGACCTCAGATTTAGACGGGAGTGCAATGCATAGTGGTAAATACTATCAGAACAACCTTGACGGAAGGAGATCCACCTATAATCTATTGCAAGAACCAACTGTGCAAGATCCCCCAGCTACACTGCCACCTAGGCTGCACAAAGGTAAGAATTCACCCATACCACCACCCCCCCTAGACAATGATATGTGGCTATGCATATGGAAATACAGAACCTGCGAAAATAACGAGGAAAGGACAGTTTCACAGATCTTTGGTGCATACGATGTCCGATGTCTGGCCATACAAGGATCAATTCCCTCTACTGAAGGATTACATGCAGGTAGGAGGACCTAGCCCGGGACACCCAAAGGAAAGTAGGGAACCTATTCTATCATGACCTAGGTCAAGCAGACCTACGTTGTGGTGTGACGACTATTGGGTAGCAAGACTGCATGATACGAACCATTGCCCTCATCTAGGTGCGTATGTCCTAGAACTAAAGCAAAAATGGTGCAGATTCTGTCGATTAGTGGGACACGACAAGAAGAAATGTCGAAGTTATGACTTAATGATGTATCGCGGGAAAAAATATAGGGTACTATCGGACCCTGTGTCGCCAAGAATTTCTGCTCACTTTGGAGGATCATCGGCCAGACGTAGAGGAGGTCGGGGAGGAAGCACAGGGTGAGGACGTGGGTAGCTAATCTGTTATAACTGTGGAGAAATAGGGCACTTTCCCAGAGGATGCCCAAATCCCACCAAGCCATCGTGCAAATATTGTAGGCAGTTGGACCATGTGGTGGAGGATTTCCCAATTTTAATAGCCAAGATGCAGGAAAAGCAGCCCACCCCTACGTAGAACGTACAAAGAGTTAAAACCGAGCTAAGGAAGGTGGATCCCAGCGTAAAATTCATGACACATAGCAGGTTGTTCACCTAGGGAGAAAAAGAGGAGCTTGCCTCCCGAGAAGGAGTGCATTTCAAATAACAAACACCACTGGTAGCCCCCACGTAGTTGCCGACGCAGCCTCGGATAGAGGAAGGAGTTGAGCCCTTTTTAAAGGCATGTCTGAAGCTACTACGAAATCCACAGGCTATACGAAATTTCCAAGCACTACTGAATACCTGCGTATCTCAGCCCAATTTGATCCCTAGGACCAAGGATGTACACAAACTATACAGCTATAAGAAGCGCACCTGAAGAGAGATGCGATTGACTGCGCAGATTGGTGACTACAAGATGGATCAGGTTATCTTAGATATTGGGTCAGATGCGAATGTATTACCAAAGAAGACATGGTAATGAATGGGAGAGCCTAAATTATAATGGTCCACCATCCAGCTGTGAATGGCCAATCAACAAAAGATCATCCCTCTAGGTAGGTTACCAAAAGTCATGGTTGACATCGCAGGGGTAAGGGTCCTAGCTGACTTTGAGGTAATAGAAATTGTGGAATATGCGGATCCCTACCGTGCACTCCTCGGACTAGACTGGGCAATAGACATGGGGGTGTCATCAATCTCAATAAGTGCAGCATGGTGTTTGAAAACAAAGGTACGTGAATCATAGTACCACTAGATCTAGCAGAGGGTGCGCGGTATATAGAGCCGGCCTGTGAGGAGGAGGAGATAGATTACATTTATAAATTAACTACACCGGATGAAGATCGGGTTAACCCCATGGATGAAGGAGTGCTCCAGTGGGAAAAGGACAATGAATTTTTTTCTAACTCTGATAAGGAGCTAGAAAATTGGAAATATCGGTTGCACGAGGTTTCAGTGCTACGATATCTTCGGACCACAGGAGTTTTTGTCGCATCTCTACCAACGAAAGAGACTTGACTTGCCATGAGGATGTAGGTGATAATAAGAATATTGTTCATCCTAAAATTCCTATGGAACGCCTGCTAGGAGCACTACCACTAACACTACGTGGAGCACCTATGTAAGGGCTAGTATTCTTTACTTAGTAGAAGTATTGGAGTAGGGTGATCTTGTGCTTAGGGATCCCATTTTCTAGATGGGCTCCAAGGTTAGTCAACCTACGCAGATACTTTCTGACATACAACACTCAAGGGTGTGAGCGAACCTTGCCCGGAAAGACTCACTTGGGTACCACTGACCTAGGTGCACGTTGGATTATGGACTTGCCTGAACCCACGTGTAATTGGGAGAACTTGTGAATGCCTCGAGTAACAGATGGCATGAGGACGCGTGACACTACCCTATCATACAGGAATGTCCCTACCAAGGGTGAAGTGCATGGCTCAAGAATATTGGTGGCAAACTTGTGGATCTGGTACCTAAACCATGTCATGAAACACCTAGCATCGACTTTAATTCATGGTACGCGAAAGGCACGCAGGCATCATCCGTGGTCTGACATTCCCTAGAAGCGACCTCAGGCATGAATGACGACCGTCAGCACATCTCGATTTGATAAGAAAGGAACCTTGAAAGTACACAAAATAGGTGGCAGATCATCAATGTAGGCATTTATGGTAAGAATGATCCGAATGATCGATGGTAAGTGTCACAAAAAAGCTACTCCACCATTAAATAGCTTTGGCCAGTGTGCAGTTGGTTCGAAAAATTTGCACCAGTCTATTTATTCACTCAACAACATACTCCCACAATCTGCGTACTAGTTTTATGTGCTCATTAACATCCTCTGGGATGCTCGTTTTCTTGTTACTACGATGGACCCTAACCCACTGAGTGATCCGGTCCCGGGCTACTCAGTACCCAAAGGTATCATCTTGAGAGGGCCTGGGAATGTTGAGTGGAGTCAAATAAGGGAGCATTGGCTTCTTGCAGAAAGAATTGTCTGCGAGCCATGAACAGAGAGGAATCAGTACTGCGTGATTGGAATAACTGACCTTCGCACTCCAGGGACAACCGCGGGACCTAGCCGGATGACCTTAGAACATATATCAGAGGAAGGTCCGTAGTCCCCTGTCTGCAACATCATAGTCAGGACACAACTAGTTCTGCGCCAAGCAGGAACGTTGAGATAGAGGGACATGTTGCGACTTCTCCGCAACTCCAGAGTATGGCCTAGCAGAAGCAATGTGTGTTCACTCCCTCGCACTTCCCTAGTTAACACTCATGATCCACCTACTGGGGACATCCAAATAGATTTAGTGCAGCTATCGCACATAGAGATACAAGGACTATACACTAGAGTGTTGCAAGAGGTTCACCACCATGACCGAGCCATGCAAAAACGGTATAGCATACCTCTGGAAGTATGGGCCCCGCAGATTGCAGTGGTCATGGATGCAACACATATTATTCAGGAGCAGCTGACGCAGGGCGCACAAGTGCTCAAAACATCTACACAAGTATGGACGGCAGTCCAGCACCATTCTATGATTCAGCATATCCAGAAGGAATTACAGCAGGCGAAATCTGCTCTGGATCAAGCCAATGTCTCTGCGCAGTGTCTAGCCATCTTGGACAAGATTGAGAACCTTCTCCACAACAAGCATGTCGTCCGAAAATGGTTTAAACCATGGGCTAATACCACACTCTAGCTCGCCGAAGATGCTCAGTCGGCCATTGCACACCTCCACCGGCTGTTAGAACGGATTACGGTGGCTCCAGATGGCCCTGCCTCCCTAACACTTGTCAACATTGTGCAACGAGTTGCGGCCCAGAGTCAGGAAGCTCTCCCTCTGCTCGTCCACGCTTTGGCTACCTTACACGTGAAAATTGAAGCCGCACCACCGTAGTGAGTCGGGACGAGTCACAAGATTGTTTTGGGGGACTGTTGGAACAGGGTCTCCTAACAAGCTGCGAAACTAGTCCATTTTGAATATTTTTTATTATATTTAGTCCAGCGCAGGGATTTTGGGGTGGGTCAAAGCCCTGAAAGCATTGTCATGGGTGAAAGGGTAAATTAGGGGTCTGAAAAACATGGGTTGCGGACCATAGGAAAGTCGAGGCTAGATTCTTATAAATAGAGAAGCATTTTGTATTGTAAAGGACAAGAAATGATGAGCTATTGATGCGATTTGTGGTTTAAGCTATCTGTTTGGGTTTTGGTGAAAGGACTCCTGCTATTTGTGTGTGCGGAGATCCAAATCCAGCTGTGTTTGGACCCTGTTGCTGTGTGCACAGGTTGGGAAAGTAATTGCAAGGAAGAATTGATGAATGAATGATTATGAAATATTGTTAGAGAACTGAATCTGTGGGCACTTTTGTGTGAATTGCTGATAATTTTTATATTGTTCATTTTTTTCTTTAAGCTGTGAAAGTCTGTGTAATTGTGTTCTTGGATCTAGATCTATTTTTTTATGTTTATGTAATGTTGTGTTGATGTTATAAAAAGCATATAACTATAGTTCTAGCACACGTGGATGTGAATGGAGACTTAATCAACCCTGTGCAGAACAAGGTAATCTAGTAATTACAAGACCTAGCATAGATTTGCATGCCTTACCCATCTTTTCTCAGGGTGCAGAAACCTTGTTCTAGCACCCACCCATACTACTTCGAGTTAGACTTTGACCTGTGCAAGAAGGTCATTGCCAAAAGGGCCAGTAGTATAGGGGTTTGTTGGCAAACCTTTCACACCGAACCTGGGTCAGGACCCCTCAAGCCAACAATGGGTAAGTTTGTGAAGACCACCTTTCATGAGAAGGATAACCATGCTTCGATGATCCTAGAGAGAATTCACACAGACATGTGTGGACCTTTCTCGGTTTCTTCAATAAAAAAACACAGGTATTATGTTATTTTTTTTTATGAATACTCTCGTAGATGCTCGATCTTCTTCAGGTAGAAGAAGAGAAAAAAATTCTCAAAGTTCTATGAGTTTAAATAATTGGTGGAGAAGGAGTCGGGGAAGCAAGTGAAGGCTCTGCGGAGCGATAATGGTGGTGAATATGTCTCAAATGAATTCAAAGACTTCTGTAGAAAATAAGGAATTCGAAGAGAACTCATAGTGCCTCATAACCCATAGTAGAATGGGGTCGTGAAGAGGAAGAACAAAATGACCATGGGTGCTACACAAGCTATGCTGCATGACCACGGACTACCGATGCACTTGTGGGCGGAAGCATGCAACACTGCAGTTTATGCACAAAACCATTGTCCTCATAGATTGCTTGGCATGAGTACACTTGAAGAAGATCTTACTGGTAAGAAGCCTGATATTTCTCATTTGAATATTTTTGGCTCATCTATTTACATTCATGTGACAAAGGACGCCAGGAAGAAGTTGGAGCTGACTGCAGAAGTTGGGATACTTGTGGGGTACATAGAAACACCCCATAATTATCGTTTGTATTTTCCAAACAGTTGAATGACTGTAGTGCGATGAGATATAAAATTCAATGAGGTGAAAGCCATGAAGTTGTCACTTGAGCGGGAGCTAAACTTGCATGTAGAGGAGGAACTTCTTGTTCCCAAAGATGAGCCTGTAGATGTGGATCAACCATAGGAGGAGGATCATGGAGTGGAAGAGTCCACTCATGCAGAACCAAACATTAGAACTGGAAGAAAGTGTACCACAAAAGCTGAGGGACTGAAGCTTGATGCAGCACATAATGTAGGAGTCCCTACATCATAGCGTAGACAAGGAGCCCACATGGGTAGATGCCATGCTGGAGGAGTATGATTCCATTTTCAGAAATAGTGCTTGCGAGATTGTTCCAAGGTCGGTGGGTAAATAAGTTGTAGGATCAAGATGGATCTACAAGGTAAAGCAAGCTACTGATGGGAGCATCGAGAAGTATAAGGAAATATTTGTTGCCTGTGGCTTCTCACAAATCGAGGGGATTAATTATGAATAAACCTTTGCACATGTCGCATAGTATTCTTCCATAAGGACCATCCTTTCTCTCTCAGTACAGATGGGTTGGCACATTCATCAGATGGATGTGAAGACTGCGTTCCTTAATGGGATCATTGAGGAAGAGGTGTACATTGAGCAGCCTGAAGGATTTGAGATATTTAGCAGCGAGTCACATGTGTTCAGACTTAAAAGGGCATTGTATAGCCTAAAGCAAGCACCATGTGCTTGGTGCATGTTAGTCATTAGTATTTTTCACCTGTTAATGATGACTAGTTTCTTAAGCCAAGTTTTCTAGAAGCTAATCTCCAATTTGTCAAATCTGTTATCTAGAAAACACCCCGAATTTTTTTTTGTCCTCCTACCTTTTCCAGTCAGCCTAGGATGAGAAAAAACCTAGTTGTCAAGTCTTATCTAGTTTCATTCATATAATCCTGTCCATGAGCTGTAATAAGCCAAAATTTATATTTTGTCATTTGCCCTCCTCCCCAGGTCTCTCATTATCCAAGTTTTGATAAAATTTAAACCACCCTACCTTTGGTCATATGTCATTTTGATATCTAACCCTACCCAAATAAAATACTCAAAATCTATCAAAGATATCCCCTAAGTTAGGTAGTGGCACTCCAGGGAATCCCTTCCTTAGCAAAAATATCCTGAGCCAAAATCTTTTGCTCAATACCAGCCAACCCTGAATTAGCACTTAATCTGCAAAGAACAAAGCTTGATACAGCCATAGGTCGCGCCACTAAAAGGTCTTTATCTCTCAATAGTACATGTTTCAAAAGCGAAACTGATATAGTGTTGATCTACAATGTTTCAATGTCTCTTTCAAAAGAAGAGATGTACAAGTATTCTAGAATATATTATCAAACTAAACATAAGAAGACAGCTGCTTCTCACGTTGTCTGGAGCCTGGGATAAGAATACTAGTCAGAGAGAAAATTCAATAAGCCTCTGCAAACACAGTCAAGAAAGGTTAGTAAGTAATGACTAGCCAGTAAATACTCTAAAAATACAAGTGATGTGCCTTCTGGTTTAAAAGATTCAAAAGGATATTCTGACCACAAGATACATATCTCGGAACATGCCTCTTATAGAATATTGTCAAAGTTTCACTTTATTACTTATTGTGATATACCAAGCAAAGATACGTATTACAAGGAAAGATGAAACAGTTTGAGAAAGGGATGAAATGTCATGACTATGTTAACCTCCAAACATGAGCAGATGGTTGGGTCACTTGTTGCAAACCTCCTCCGAGCAAGAGCAGATGGTTAGGAACATGATAAGGGCCTCCTTCATTTAAAAGCAGAGGGTCAGGAATAGAGGTATAACCTCATTCAAAGAGCACGAGACTAATAGTGTTTCAAATGACTTAAAAACTTGTTTACACCACTTCCTCTAAAAGTATGAAACAAATAATATAGCAGTAGTGTTTCAAATAGTGTTTAAATGAGTTCACTATTTAAAAGATAGAATTGAAATTCAGTGGTAAGCAACTGAAGGTTTATGAGTTGAATTCTGGTGTTAAACATAGGCCAAGCAGTGATATTATGGTGTTCAAGAAGCATTGTTTTTTCTGTCCATAAAGGTCATCTTCAAAGGGTAATCTGAGGCTAGAATGTCCACAACTTGGAACAATATCGTCGAAATGACAAGAAGGTAGGCTATTCTTGTTTCTTAAAAATACCTTTGCAAATGAATACACAGAGACAGTATGGATGAGGAAGGCTACGACACAATGGTTCAAGTTCAAGACACCATTAAAAGAAATAAAACATACCACAGTCATAGACAAGACCTTTTTATGTACATAAGAAACAAACTCTGTTGTTTGTATATGATTGCATTAAGGGTTTTTAAAAGTCTTCTCCTTGATGAATAGATATAGGTCAAATCTTGGTGAGTGAAAATAAGGCTTTATCCACAGTCAAAATAAAATTTTCAATATAAGGTGCGTAGCAGTGTTTGACAAACTTCAACAATGGGCATAAATCAGTCATCATACACCAGAGAGTTAAATTGTCAGATTGATTTCTATAATTTTCAATCACCTCCTTCCAAGAGATACGAAAAGGATGCATCAGCAGTCTTTAATATGGTTTTTGAGCAATGTTCCTTTTGAAGGAAAGAATGGACAAACAGGGACAGGGTTATATCCTAAATGAAGAGGCAGTGAAAAAATTCTTGTTTTTAAGGAGGCCTCTTTACTTCAAAAAAGTCATGGATATGGGAGTCTTCGAAAGAAGCTGACCACAACATTGTTTTTTATGAGACTTGTTCAAATAGAGGGCTTTATGGTATTTTAAAAAGTGACATATACTGAGGGCAGTGATTTGTGCTTTTATATGAAAAAAACCTTTTCAAAAGGCATCCAAACCCTTACAAAGTAACTACAAAAGTATTTGAGCTTATTTGAATTTTAAAGGAGGGAGGAGATCGTTTAAAAATACCCATATCAATTTCAAAACCCAAGGAAAACATCCCTTGGCTGCACATTGAAGAGAGGAAGTCATTCGCGAGCATTTTTTCAAGGTTTTCAGAGCTCAAACTATGCGCGACATGCCTATAGGTGTGCGTGGCATGGATGTGAGCGCTCGAACAAAGAATTTGAATGGAAGCACGGCGCGCCTGTGTCTGCGGTCACCGGGCGCCCAAAATCGACCTGACACCTCCATCTATGTGGCGTTTTCTTCTGCAAATGTGTCGCTCATCCACTAGGCTTCCAAAGACTCTTATGAAAGCTGCTCCAAATATTAGAAAGGCCCACGAACAAATCTTCTAGGTATTCCTTCACTCCTTGGAAAATTTTGGGGTTAAAAAGGGGTGTTTTTGTTGTGTTTTCCCAAAGAAGAAAATAGTGATTTTGAAAGCACTTCATCATCTAAAAACATAGAGATACACAGTGGTTAGGATTTTTGGAATTCAGTAAAAATCAAGTAAGTTTTGTTGCTGTGGGTATCAAACATTAACAGAGTGATAGGATAAGGTGTTTTATCAGTTTTAAAGAGCCCTAATTACCTTTCAAAAAACAGTGATGTCAAAGAGTAGTGTTTGAAGGGAAGGGTGCCTGTGCCAAAACAAAGGTAGATTCCACTTCAAAGAAAAAACCCCAAACATATCTTATTCAATATCTTTGCTCAAAACACAGTGATCAAAGTGTTTTTGGTTCTCATTTGACAAACACTTGTTTAATAGCATCAAAGAAACACAGTAACTTGCAAGGAGGAAAAGGTGTGGTGTTGGGAAACTATTTCAGAGACCATTTGAATAAGCCTATCTTGGTCAGCCAGAAAAGAGTAGCCAAAGAAAAATTCCTCCCAGGAAAGATAGCAGAAGTGACCCTCACAAAAGGTATCAACATTTTTCAACTGAGGAAGTAAATGCGCATCCTTTAGTACTTTTTAACTTTCATGAAGTTGGATGTTTGGATTCTTGTCAAACGGTTCAGGAGGTAAAAATTTATCTTCCCTTAACACACCTATTTTCTTTAAGACTACAAGGGAAACATGCTCATCTAGCAGGATTAGATTTCAAGCTTTCTCCTAGATCCATTTCCAGAGCTACCAAAATTCCATATGTCAGAGAATAATGGTTTAAAAAGGGCTACCTAGACTCATATCAATACAAACCCTTTTTGAAACCAGAGAATCTGGATGTATGCCCATTTATCTTTCTTTTTTCATATCTTTTGACCAGCTATGCTCCCCTCATGAAGATAATCATGAAATATTTCACATGCGAGGGAAGGTTTTTCCGGGTCTATTCTTACCATATCCGGCTACTCATGCACTTTACAAGAACCCAATTGTTAAACCTCCCCTTTTTCCTCCATAGAAGTATTGAGAACATGGCTTCCACTATTCAAAAGAGACCCTCATCTCAGCAGCCAGTTTGTCTTTTCCATCATTCCCTTATCAAGATATTCATTCTTCATCAGTTGGAGAAGAAGGGAATCTCTTGGGACACTTTCATTTCACATCGCAATTTCGCCACTGCTTCTTCATCCCATACATCTCCTTCACCTTCCACTCATCCTCTTTCTCCTTCTTTTAGTGAACCCACTCCTAAGAAGAAAAACTCTCCCATGATTGATCAAGAAGAAGAGCATATTGAGGAAGAAAAACATAGTGAGGAAGAACAACACAATGATGAAGAGGAACACAGTGAGGAAAGACAACATAGTGATAAAGAAGAACACCATGAATAAGAGAAAAACAGTGAAGAGGGAAATGATGTAGAAATAGAACAGTTTGATGAGTAACACAATAGTCACAAAGAGGAGGATATTGGTAGCCCTCACAACAGCAAACATGATGAGGATGAAGAACAAAACATTGAGGATACAGAGCCTAAAAGTGCTAAAAAATGCAGCGACAAAAGTGAAAAGGGAAGCCTTCAAGGAAACATGCAAGGTGACAGTCAAAGAATTCATGAAGAAGGTCAAAAAAGTGGCAAGGATGATGAGGGGAGTAGCAAGGGCAAGAACCAAATAGAGCATGTGCTAGTTGCCTCTCCTAGGCAAGGGGAAATGCTTTTTTCTCCAAAGGTAACAAAGCCCCGAACATCAAGAAAGAATGTGCCTCAAACTGTAACTCCAAATGTTACTAGAGCCCTCCGAAGCAAAGGGAAGTTGCCCAAGCAATCCATTTTTGAATTACCAAAGAGGAGGATGACCAAGAAGGCCACCCAAAGTAAGGGAAAGGAGAAGGAAGAAAGTAGCCATGAGAAAGAGAGGGACTTTGACATAATTCAGATAAACAGTGATGACAGTGACAATGACGCCAGAATCCTAGAGTCTCTCTTGATAAATATAGAAGAAAAAATTCATGATCTAAGAGCGAATCTAGAAAGGTCTAAAAGCCTCATTCATTTTCGGCAAATACAAAACAAGCAGATGAGTGTCCACATGGCAGTGTATGAGACACGAACTATCAAGTATCAAAAAGAGGCCTCCAAAGCACAAATTATGTTGGAAGAACTAGTGGGCGAGTTCAATGATAGTGAAGAATAATATCAGCCAAGGAGAAAGAGGCCAAGGACCATGGGACTTGTTATGGCCTAAATCTACCTCAGGCTGAGAAAGGCAGAATCTAGGGTAACATCAAACCACGCTTAACCTGGTGGCTAGCCATACCAGATCGGGAGAGCGCTCTCTCCTTGTCAAACTCAACAAAAAATGATTAGTAAGGCTCAAGATGACCTGAATGAAGGCTGATTTTAGGCTAGGTATGTATGCAAAAGATTTTGATTTATTTTAAGAGTGTTTTGTTGGATTAAAGGGAAAGGTAGATTTTGGGTCTAGGAAAAAGGCTCAGTTTTGCAGAGATCTGAATGGGGCAAGGTAAGAAATTGATTTGATAATTTCAATTTGAAGGAAATGGATAGTTGAGAAAGGTGAAGAGTTGAAGAGGGCAAGAAACCTTTAAGGATCCTCTCCGAACAGCTGAAAACATAGAAAATTAAACAAACCCTAGGTAGAGCACTAAATTTTTTAATGAATTCTACCTTTATCCTTGTTTGTTTAAGTTAAGAAAAGAAAATGACATATTTAAAACACCAGTAGACTTAAATTTATAGAGAGAAACACACTATCAAAACAAAATTCCACATGAATCCGAAAGAGTTCAGCAAACTCTGGTCTATTCTTTTGCCAAACTGTAGAGATGAATGTACAATGATGCTCAAAGCATTCCCAAAAGTCCAACCATGGTAATGAATGAAAAACCACAAGATATAGACAAAAAACCATTCATCCTAGCTTCTAGAGGTTGAGCTCATGAGTGTAGGAACTGGTCCAAAAAAATCTAAACTGACAACTAGAAAGTGGGCAGTGGAACAGCTTGCCTCTAAAAAATAGGAAACTCATTCATTCAATTGCAAATCACTTTTTCGTGGATGAATGTACCTCCATGAGTGAAAATTTTAACAAAATTACATCAAGATCCATCAAATTACATTAAATTACATCATGAGTTTGAAATTTAGAAGTAATAAAGTCAAATTGTCAAAAACTAGGCGAAAAACAGAGTTTCTGAGTAAAAAATAGGCAAAATCCTCCAATGTGTGGTGCTTGATTTCCCTATGTGTCGCGCCAGTTTACAGCTGACTTTGGAGGCCTTCCCGGTGTCCAAATTTTCTCCAAGTGGTTTTTTTGGAAATTTCTACCTGTCTAATTTCCAACACAAGTGGAATTTCTGAATTTGGCCTTCATTTTCCCCTCCAAAAATGATTTCTCCCAACACTGCTTCGTATGTGTCAAAAAAGGGGCAAAAAGGTCATTTTTGGGGTGTTTTTTACCCTTTTGGAAGCCCAAAACCTATCAAAATTTCTTTGCCATTGGTAGGCATGCATATATTTCCATGAAAAATCTAGAAATGCTGAGTTTGCATCAAAATGAGCCCCCCATCAAAAGTGCGCGTCGGGTGGCGCGGCGCATAGAGCTGAAAAGTCTGTTTTTTAGGTCAAAAATTCAAAATTTGCAAAAAGTGTCCCAAATTTTTTGAAATTTGGGCTGAATTTCCTCCATTAAGTGCTATGCTGAGCCAAGGAAGCCTCAGTCAAGATTTGGAGTCTATCATGCTTTTTCCGCTTCTTTGAGGCCTTCTTCAATTTGGCCTTCGGGATCTTGATCCTTGCTTTCCAAACATGGTTTCTCGCACAATAACTGATTGGCCATGTGCCTCAAAATGTTCTTTTCTTTTTTGGCTTTCTCAAATAGCTTTTCCAAATGCATATTTACTCTTTCAAGCCAAGTTTAAGGATTAGCTTCAATTTCTTACTCAAGTGATGTCATCTTGGTTTTTCTCTTTTTAGCAGCTTGTCGGTTCTCACGTATATTTTTCAGCTCCATAATGGTTTGTTGATCCTCTATCTGCTTGTTTCTTTTCTTAAGGTAATTTGATTATCCATTGGGATCTTTGCATTTTGAGGGAAAAAGCATTGATATCCGCCTGTTGCTCCCAAATGATCTCTTTAAGCTTTGAACTTGGTGAGCCCAAATCAGTGTCATCATCCTGAATGAGGATGAAATCTGTCTCCCGTCCTCCTAAAGGTCCCTCATCATGTAATGGCCTCTTACCCTTGTCCTGTACCTGCACTGTTGATGGAAGAAGCGAGACCCCTTCCACCCCGGGTGGAGATAATACTTGCTTGGCTGCTGCAAACAACCTTCTAGTGCCCCTCTGATAGGTGACAGACACCAAGACATTAGCGATCTGTGTCTCATGACCCTCCTGCTGATGTGAAGGTTCACTGGTCTCATGAAAATATTCTGGAGGTACCAGAGGAGCTGTGAAGAACTCATGAGAAATGAAATCCTCCCATGAAATATCCTGCAAACCAAGCTGATGCATAACCAGAATTTTGATGAGTGAAAAATGATAGATAGTATTATACTTTTGCTCAGGAGTTTTATTTTGCACTAAGCTGGTCATCTTCTTAATATTTCGGCACATGAAGTAGGGGATATTCATCATTCTCACCCTAGTAAAGTGCATCAGCAATCTGATGTGATAGGCATATAGGCGAGAAAATTGGCCCTCACAACTAAAATATTTGATAATGCGTTTCATCAAAGTAGCGTATGAATCCTTCAGGTACAGAAAAGGAAAAACTTTGTTGAGTTGTCTCACAAAAACCATGCTTGATGTATGGCTCATAGTGTTCCTTGTCAACTTGCTGCCTTTTATTCCATTGTTCTCCGACATTTGGAATACCGGTTGCTAGAGAGATAGACTTAGGTTTCAAGGTGAATGTCACACCTACAAGAGTGACTTGGCCATTATGTAAATGAAGCACAAACAATCTAGACAACTCATGATGGTACTGGACTCTAGCAACCATCTCACAAAACTAATAACAATACTATTGTTGAAAAGATGTGATAGAAAGAGGGCAAGCCTGCAGCTCAGCAAGTGAAGTAGGCTCTTCCCGTACATGTTTACCACTCTTGTGAGGTCTCCTTGGTGCATGAAATTCGGTTTGAGAGTCACTGTGTGTTTCTTCATCTCTGTCATAAGAGGAATCTGTGTACATGTTTGCTAAAGTTTGTGTTGTCTTAGATGAGTATGAGGAGTTTTAGGTGTCTTTGGTTTTTTTCTGCCAAGTTTATGAAATTGTGTGAGGGACTATGAAGGGAGAGGGTAAGGGGAATTTTGGGATGTCTCCAATTCGAATTTGGGGAATTGAAGGGTTTTAGGGACAGTCTTCAGGCTTTTGGTATAGCATTTAGGGTTTGGGAATTTTGTAGCTAGGCTTTGGGATAATGGAAATTGGGATAGGGGTAGATGAATTTAGGGATATGGGGGATAGGGAAATGGGTTGATGAAACTAGAAAAATAGTGAAGGACTAAAGGATGAGGGAGTGATGACCACAAAAACCAGTTTACAAACCCTAGGCTATCATGTCTTGAGTAAGAAAGTGGGGTTTGAATTTTTTTTTATTAAATCCTCATAAACATCATAAGACACACGTTTATGGCATTGGAGGGGTTGTTTGACTTACTTTGGACTGGAGGAAACTGAGCAAGTGGAGATTTGAATGAAATTGTGGTACAAAACTGAGATTTTAGCTCTACACGCCGTGCCACAAACCCAACACGCCGCGCTAGTTATATGTGTCGCTCTTGTGTGTTTTCAACATTTTGGAGGCCGACCCAATGTGTCACGCCAGCTCTATGCGCCACGCCTCTTAGCCAATGCGCTGCGCCCACAAACTTGCACAACTTTGCTGCAAATTTTCTCCAACACAACCTTTTCTTGCTCAATCTTTCTTCTTGGAATGAAAATGAGCCCTTTGCAATATGAAAAATGACTTATATACCAAAGGCTTTAATTTTCCACTCCAAAAAACCCGCTTTTGTAATGTTTACCTTTGAAACTTTTTTTTTAAACTTTGTTTTAGGCATTTTGCTTCATTTTGCTTCTAATTAACTGAATAATTTGCTTTTTGTTTGCCTTGCAGGGGATGGATTTGCTGAAGTTTGACAAGGTGACCAGGGTTGCCATTGGAATTGTTTACACATGAGAAAACTTGAAATTACATCAAATTTATACATAAAAAGATAAAATAGTCTATTTTTCTTCAAAACAGAGTTTTGAGGAAAAATACATTTCTAGGCATATGATGATGAAATTTATTTAGCATTGGAACTTTATTCAAACTCCTCATGCGCCTGCTAACCATTATTGTGCATTTTGAAGACCTTATTGATGAAACCCTAGACCTGATGGGACTGAAAACCCTAGAAATGACTCTTACAAATTTAAGGACAAAAACAGAGTGCATATGATCTTGATGAGTGGAAATGGGCCAGCAGCTAAAGGACATGAGGGAAAATGTATAAAAAGCCACTACCGTTAGATGATCCATGCTCCTAATGGAATGCGGCTGACTGAGTGAGACACCTAATATGCAATGCAAGAAGAGAATTTTGATCACTGACGGAGGGATGAAGATACCGACACTAACATTGGCTCCAATGGGGATGGTATCTCCTTGGAGGTTCCAAGAACTACAAATTTCTGGGAAAGAAGGCATTGCGTTCGTCAATTGGGCTATGGAGTCAATAAATTTGACAAACGAAAACCAAACTCTTGACTCAATTTCAGAACTAAAGAGTGACTCAAAACTGACTCAATTTCAGAACTAAAAATGACTGAAAGACCTGACTCAAACAAACCAAACCAAAACTGAAATCAACCCTCATCTTTATAGCCTTCACCTCGGGCCCCAAACTGAAACAATGATGACAACACACACTTGCAATGAAATTTAAACAAACCGGTATGTACAGTGATACATATGATATCAGAAAAAATTTCAAAAATAGTACCGTTTGAGTAGCCAACCATTGACCAGCCCACCTGGACAATCTTCTCCATTCATTTGTTTCAAAAGGAAAGCATTTTGGCCTCGATATGTAGCAATTTGGAAAGGTCCTTTCCAAAGATTCTCAAACTTTCCATGCTTACCTTTATCTTCGTTTCTCGCGTCCCATTTTAGAACAACTTCTTCTATTTGAAACTTGTCCACTTTTTCCTTTCAATCATATATCTTATTCATTCTCTCTTGTAGCTTGAAAGTTTTCTGAAAAACCTCCTCTCTAGTCTGCTATAAATGGATCATTTGATTAATTCTTCGTTGCAAATGATCATCCTCGCTACTAGATTCCTGCAGAAGTTTAACCACTGGAACTACGAGAGAGGTAGGGAATACAGTATCAACACCATACACGAGCTCAAAAGGGGACATGCCTATATATTTATTTTGACTTATTATGTTTTCCCAAAGTGCATTATCCAGTTTCTTGTGCCAACTTTTCTTGTTCATTTCCAGCAGCTTTTTTATAATATTAACAAAGGATTTATTTGAGGACTCAGCCAATCCATTGCCTTGTGGATGATATGCTGTTGAGTGCCCCAAAGTGATTTGATACTTATCACAGAATTCAATCATTCTTAGATTTAAAGGCTGTTGCATTATAAGTGATCAAGTTATTTGGACAACCAAAACGAGACAAAATATTGTTTTCAAGAAATGAAATGAATACCAAATCTGTGGCCTGCCTAGTGGGAATTGCCTAATCCATTTGGTAAAATAGTTTGTCACTGTAAGGATCCATTTATGCTGCACCGAAGAAGTAGGATGGATCTCGCCAATGAAATACAAACCCCATTGCTGAAATGGAGCACTTACTTCAATGGGCTTGAGCGGTAAAGGCTGCAATTTTCTCCTACCTTGAAAAATATGACATTCATGATAGCTTTTAACAGTTTTGTACACATCAGAAAAGAGAGTTGGCTAATAATATCCTACTATCAAAATTTTTTTGCCCGTTGTCTTCTAGAAAAGATAACCTTCACAATCTCCCTTGCGAAATTCTTCCATAACCTATTTTTCCTCTTCTTCAACCAAACAATTGAGCAAAACACCACCGGGATCTTTCCAATAGAATGCATTATTCATGATACAAAACTTGGAAACCTTCAATTTCAGTGTCTTACTTTTGTTTTTAGCCATTCTTGGCGGTGGTGACAGATTTTGGAGTACATAAACAATGTCCGAATACCACGGAGAAAGAACAAAAATTTCTGATACCTGAGCTACCGAAATTTCTTCATTTTCCTCGGACATAGTAGCAATAAGATTAATGTCCAAGGCATGAAAATTTGACTCAGCCATTAACTTAGCCAACCCCCATCCTTTGATGAGCTTTGTAGGTTTAATCTCCACGTCATATTCCAACAAGGCTGCAATCCATTTGCCTCATCTCCCTTTTGGATCTGTTTGCACTAAGACATGTTTAACAACAACATTAGGAACATAATAAATGATGTGAGAATGCAGAATATAAACTCGAAAATATTTCAATGCTTTTACCAAGGCAAGATCTTGCTTCTCAATAATATTGTACTTTAAAGCTGCATCCCTTATGGTTCTGCTGAAAAATGCTATTGGTTTCTCAAGCTGGTCTCTTTTCTGCATTAAGACTGCTGCGATAGTATGATCCGAGGCAAATGAAAACAAAATGAAATATTGAGTATAGTCCGGGCTGATCAAAACCGGAGCTAAAGAAAGAGCCAATTTCACCAAATTGAAAGACTTTATTACTTCCTCAGTCCACTTCACTACACTATATTTCTTGAGCATGTTTGTGATTTCCCTTAAATGTTCTACAAGATTGGGCACAAAGCGATGTAAGAAATTCATCTTAGCGTTGAAAGATTGGATCTCCTTTTTATTTCAGGGAAGATCAATTTGTTGAATGGCTTCCACTCGAGCAGGATCAATGTGGATGCCATATTTTGATATAATATGACCGAGAAGCTTGCCTTCATCCATGACAAACAGAATCTTCTTTGGATTGAGAGATACACCATATTTTCTACACCGCTGAAATACAATCTTCAAATGATAAAGGTGCTCTTCATCTGAATTAGAAAACACTGTCAAGTCATCAAGATAAATAACTAGAAAGACATCTTTTTCATTTGCAAATGCCATATCCATTGCTCGTTGAAACGTCGCACCAGCATTCTTCAATCCAAAAGGCATTTTAGCATAATGAAATGTTCCCCACGGAGTGGTGAATGCTGTTTTATCTCTATCATCCTCATGGACCAGAATTTGGTTATAACCGGAATAACCATCGAGCAGCGACATGTGGGATGCTCCAACATCTCGCTGAAGTATGTGATCCATTTTGGGCAATGGATAGTTGTCTTTCAAAGATACTTTATTAAGATTCCTAAAATCAATGCATAAGCAAATCTCACCTGTTTTCTTGCGCACGGGCACCAAATTAGAAATCCAATATGAAAATCTTATGGGGATGATGATACCATCTTTGTACAACCGATTGACTTCCTTCTCTATTGAGGGCAGTAGCTTTGTATTTATTCTTCTCAACTTCTGTTGAAAGGGCTTTTGATTTGGCTTGATCGGGATGGTATGCTGAATTATGTTTGTGTCATATGTCTTCAAATTTGAATAGTCCCAAGCAAATACATCAACAAAAGAAGATAATAAACTGATATACTTTACGTTTACCTGTGGGGGCAATGCCTTAGACAATTTCACCATTTTAGGATTTTCTGCTGATCCAATGTTCACATCCTCAACTCCTTTCTCAGTTGGCAGCAAGCTCAGTTTTCGAGCTACATCATCTTGGAGGAAAAGCTCCTCTAAAGGTATCAGACCTTTAGGAATGACATTTTCTTTGAGCTGCAAAACTTCCATCCAATTGACTTCTACATCCGCCTCGCCATCATCATGCTCCTCATGAATAGAAGTGTCTTTGAATTTACCTTCATTTTGCAGAAACTCATCAATTTCTTTATCATCTTGAAACACTTACCAATACCTTTGATTGTCAGGGACAGTTGGATGATGCTTCACATGAATTTCAAATTTTTTTCTTGAATTCATCGGCATTTTAAAATTACTTGTTGTTGTTGCAAGTGCATTTGCAATGCCATTCTAAATATGAGGGACACATGTCAAAGTATAATCTGAAAAAAATCTCAATATATCTAGTACCGCATTGCGGTAGGCCCGCATTCAAGGATTCTTAGCTTGGTATTCACCTTTCACTTTCTTAATAACTAAATTGGAGTTGCCATACATTGCAATTCTTTTGGCATTTAACTTTCTAAGAATTTTCAAACCAGCAATTAAAGCTTCATATTCAGCCTCATTATTTGAACAATCAAAAGCCAATTTATAAGAACAAACCCTTACATTACTTGACACTTTGTTTGGGGAGGAAATAGGGTTGCGTATCCAAATGTCAATTCCAACACCGTCCCTTCCTACCGTGCCATCAAAATCCATGGTCCACAAACAATCTTCTTCCTCTTCCAAATGCTGAAATTCTATTTGCTTTTTTATTTCTCCTTGCTGTCCATCAACATTTCGCTGTTGTCGGGAGGCTGATTTCTCATCGTTACTATCAAGTCTCTGTCTCTCTTTCTTTAAGACCTCTCTGAAATTTTCAATGATTTTTGGAATGTCTTCTACTTCAATTAATTGGCTATTTACATCATTAAAGCTATCTGAGTATAAAACAAATGATTCTAAATTAGTATGTACATAGTTGATTGGATGATTTACCGGTTTCTCCTTACTAGTGATCATATACTTCATCTTTTTCTCCCGGTATAATTTCCTCATCTGACCAAACACAGGAATAGTAGCATAGGAGAAATAAATCTGCAATGTCCCTTTAAGTTTCGCTCCCCAAGATCTGGAAAGAAGCATGCCAAATCTAGGAGGCATATCCATCACAACCACATCCATCAAAACATTTTTAGTCAAAATCTGATCCAAACTAACCAGCAAATCTTTGATAAGCCCAATGCATCTTACTCTACTAGAATCGAAATAATAAAGGTCATGATACTTTCTGGTGATATCCAATCCCAATTTATCCATGATTGCCTTAGGCATGAGATTATGAGAGGCTCCAGAATCAAACATAGCATTATGTAACGCATAGTCGTGCAATCTAAGGCTGATGTAAAAAGGAGGTACTCACCATCCAATGTTGGACCAAAAATCAACTCAGGTCGATCATCTTACACGTTTACCATATCGGATAATGGATCTAAACTCAAAATAGTAGACACCTGACCCTTATAACTTCTATTATTCATCAATTCAGTCAAATGAATGGATACTTTTAACTTAGCAATTTCATTTTGTAAGTTAAAAACTGAAGTTTTCTCTACCTCTTTAGCTGGGACATCCTTCTTTTCAGTTTTCTCTTTTGATATATTTGGCTGATTGGATCTTTCATTTGCTGATGGTGGTTTTCTAGTAGTGTGATCAACTGTCTCTTTTCCCTTTTTCTGCATAACGAGTGGATCATTCTTTGGTGCTGTTGCTTCCTTTCTTTTTTGAATTGGATTAATGGGTACATCTCTACTTTTGAGTGAATATTGTCGATGTTGGGCTGTCAAAGAATTCGTGTACCCCCTATGATATTCATCAGACTTTTCTTCAAGAACTGTTTCATTGGCCAAGATGAAATTCTCATCCCTTTGTATAGCTGAGTTCTCAGAATAATCCTCATCTTCAGTGATAAAAATTGGCATATCATCAGGTGTAAAGAAATGATTCTCTTCTCCAATTACATTCTCCTCATCATCTGATTCTAGACCATGTACAAAATTGTGCTGTAAGGGTGTCTTCACTTGCTGCTGTACTGCTTGGTCTTGTGCTCGTTGCTATCTTTGCTTGATTCTAAATTGTGGTTGCTGCTGGCCACAGAAATTAGGATTTCTGACTTGCGGTTCAGACTTTTCAATTGTTAATTTTTCAAACATTTTTTCCATCTTTCGGAACACTTTATCTGAAGTGGAAACCTCTTCCTTTATTGTTACTTTCTTTTCAGCTCTCGTTCTAGCTCTCTTGGCAAGCATATTTGCTTCAATGCTGACTGCAATTTTCTGCATGTCTTACAAAGTGGCCGGATCTCTTTCTCTTAATTGATAGGCCATGTCAGGATCGAAGCCATCTGGAAACTTAATCAAAGCCAACCCCATAGGTGGCTTTATATCAGTAGGAATTGCATTGTAAACAAAATTGAATCTAATACAATAATCTTGAATAGACTTACCAACATTCCACTTGATATTCTCATATTTGGAAAGGAACTAAAGAGGATTTTTCTTCACTTCCCATAAATCCAAGAATTTTCTCTGAATATTAGCCAATGTAGTAATACTACCCACCAGCAAAGCTCTGAACCACTTTCTTACTTCACCTCCAAAGGTTTGTACAAGCAGTCTCGTTGTCACATTTTTTGCATCAATCTCATGAAGGTCAAAGAAATTTGTCATCCTATCCACATGTTGTTGAGCTGTAACATTTTGAGGAGTGACATCAAAAAATGGAATTTTGCTTTGATAATCAGCGGGCATGTCATCCAAGTTTTTAGGCAACACAAGGGGTGAAAATTGGGCAGCCATTGCTCTAGGTGGATTTAAAACCAGTCTTGGGGATATAGGAGGGATCAGAGCAGTTGATGTATGAGGTGTATGTCGTGTGGATGGAGGTGACACTACTGCAGATTTTTTATCAGAGATAGAAGGCTGCATGGGAATGGTGAAAATGAAAGGATGCTCAGTAGGGATTTCTGAACTAGATGCAATTGTGGATGACCCAAGAGTTGCAGATGCAGACTCTATGAATTCGGGAATGTTTGTTGCCACAATGGAATTCTAAAGATTTATGATATAACTGTTAATTGATCTATTGGCCTTTTCAATTTCAATATCTTTGACAAACTTTGAATTTAGAACAGTAAAACTAATAGCACTTTCAGACTTAGTTTCAAACAATGACAACTCAAATTGTTCGTCAAACTCAAGATATTCAAGATATTCAAAAACAGTAGGACATGAATGAGATTTTAACAAAGGAATCATAGGACTTTCTCGACGAAGGATTCTCAGAATAAGATTTGGATTTTCATACACAGGAGGTGGATCAGGATCTGTATTTTCCCTGGTGTGTCATCTCGAAGCCAGTGTGTTGAATTATTTCTAAAAAATAAAACGGACAAAAGAAACTTGTTCAGCCTATCAAATTCTAAACTCATCACCCAGAAGTCTATAATTTTCTGATGTACTAGGGTAATTTTCAAGTTACATGTTACGTTTATAATACTAGACCGGAGATTGACTGAAGCAGCATTCATCTACTTTCGCTAATGCAAAGAAAGAGCGTTTCGAAGGCTACCTAGCTAACTTCAGGCTTCGTCTGTAGTTTATAAAATGAATAACACTAACAAACAAAAAATATTGTAGTTTCCCAGTATGGTTGCCATTATGTTATGGCCTAAATCTACCTCAAGCTGAGAAAGGTAGAATCTAGGGTAACATCAAACCATGCTTAACCTGGTAGCTAGCCATACCATATCAGGAGAGGGCTCTCTCCTTGTCAATCTCAAAAAAAATGATCAGTGAGGCTTGAGATGACCTGAATGAAGGCTGATTTTAGGCTAGGTATGTATGAAAAAGAGTTTGATTGATTTTAAGAGTGTTTTTTTGGATCAAAGGGAAAGGCAGATTTTGGGTCTGGGAAAAAGGCTCAGTTTTGCAGAGATATAAATGGGGAAAGGTAGGAAATTGATTTGATACTTTCAATTTGAAGGAAATGGAGAGTTGAGAAAGGTTAATATTTGAAGAGGGCAATAAACCTTCAAGGATCCTCTCCAAACAGCTGAAAACATAGAAAATTAAACAAACCCTAGGTAGAGCACTGCAAATTTTAATGAATTCTACCTTTATCCTTGTTTGTTTTAGTTAAGAAGAGAAAATGATATATATAAAACACCAGTAGACTTACATTTATAGAGAGAAACACACTATCAAGAAAAAATGCCACATGAATTCCAGAGAGTGCTGCAAGCCCTGGTCTATTCCTTTGCCAAACTACAGAGATGAATGTACAATGATGCTCAAAGCATTCCCAAAAGTCCAACCATGCTAATGACTGAAAAACCACAAGGTATATACAAACAACCGCTCATCCTAGCTTCTAGAGGTTGATCTCATGAGTTTAGGAGCTGCTCCAACAAAATGTAAAATGAGAACTAGAAAGTAGGCAGTGGAACAACTTGCCTCTAAAAACTAGGAAACTGATTCATTCAGTTGCAAATCACTTTTTGATGGATGAATCTCCCTCCATGAGTGAAAATTTTAACAAAATTACATCAAGATCCATCAAATTACATCACATTACATCATTAATTTGAAATTTATAAGTAATAAAGTGAAACTGTCAAAAACTAGGCGAAAAACAGAGTTTCCGAGTCAAAAATAGGCAAAATCCTCCAATGCGTCGTGCTTGATTTCCCTATGGATCGCGCCAGTTTCCAGCTGATTTTGGAGGCCTTCCCGATGTCAAAATTTGATCCAAGTGGGATTTTTCGAAAGTTTTGTCTGTCTTCTTTCCAACACAAGTGGAATTTTTGAATTTGGCTTTCATTTTCCCCTCCAAAACTGATTTCTCCCAACACTGCTTCCTGTGTGTCAAAAAAGGGGCAGAAAGGTCATTTTTGGGGCATTTTTTACCCTTTTGGAAGCCCAAAACCTGTCAAAATTTCTTGGCCATTGGAATGCATGCATATTTTTCCATGAAAAATCCAAAAATTCTGAGTTTGCATCAAAATGATGCCCCCATCAAAAGCGTGCGTCAGGTGGCGCGGCACATAGAACAGAAAACTCTGTTTTTTAGGCCAAAAATTCAAAATTTGCAAAAAGTGTCCCAAATTTTTTGAAATTTGGGCTCAATGTCCTCCATTAAGTGCTATGCTGAGCCAAGGAAGCCTCAGCCAAGATTTGGAGTCTATCATGCTTTTTCCGCCGCTTTGAGGCCTTCTTTAATTTGGATTTCAAGATCTTGATCCTTGCTTAGCAAACATGGTTTCTCGCCCAATAATGATTGGCCATGTGCCTCAACATATTCTTTTATTTGTTGGCTTTCTCCAACAGATTTTCCAAAGTCATATTTACTCTTTCAAGCCAAGTTTCATGATCAGCTTCAATTTCTTGGTCAAGTGAGGTCATCTTGGTTTTGCTCTTTTTAGCAACTTGTCGATTCTCACGTATATTTTGCAGCTACATAATGGTTTGCTGATCCTCTAGCTACTTGTTTCTTTTCTCAAGGTATTTTATTTTCCACTAGGATTTTTTCAGTTTGAGGGACAAAGCATTGGTATCTGCCCGTTGCTCCCGAATGATCTCTTTAAGCTTTGAACTTGGTGAGCCCAAATCAGTGTCATCATCCTGAATGAGGATGAAATCTGTCTCCTATCCTCCTGAAGGTCCCTCATCATGTAATGGCCTCTTACCCTTGTCATGTACCTGCACTGCTGATGGAAGAAGAGAGACCCCTTCCACCCTGGGTGGAGATAATACTCGCTTGGTTGCTGCAAACAACCTTCTAGTGTCCCTCTGATAGGTGACAAACACATGGACATTAGCGGTCTGTGTCTCACGACCCTCCTGCTGATGTGAAGGTCCACCGGTCTCATGAAAAGCTTCCAGAGGTACCTAAGGAGATATGAAGAACTCATGAGAAATGAAATCCTCCCATGAAATATCCTGCAAACCAAGCTGCTGCATAACCACAATTTTGATGAGTGAAAAATGATAGATACTATTATACTGTTGCTCAAGAGTTTTCTTTTGCACTAAGCTAGTCATCTTCTCAATATTTTGGCACATGAAGTAGGGGAGATTCATCATTCTCACCCTGGTAAAGTGCATCAGCAATCTGATTTGATAGGCATATAGGCGAGAAAACTGGCCCTCACAACTAAAATATTTAATAATGATTTTCATCAAAGGAGCGTATGAATCCTTCAGGTACCGAAAAGGAAAAAATGTGCTCATTTGTCTCAAAAAAACTAGGCTTGATGTATGGCTCATAGTGTTCCCTATCAAATTTATGCCTTTTATTCCATTGCTCTTCAACATTTGGAATACCGGTTGCTAGAGAGATAGACTCAGGTGTCAAGGTGAATGTCACACCTACAAGAGTGAATTGGCCATTATGTAAATGAATCACAAACAATCTGACCAACTCATGATGGTTCTAGACTCTAGCAACCATCTCACAAAACTGATAACAAGACTGTTGTTGAAAACATGTGATAGCAGGAGGGCAGGCCTGTAGCTCAGCAAGTGAAGTAGGCTCTTCCCGTACATGTTTACCACTCTTGTGAGGTCTCCTTGGTGCATGAAATTTGGTTTGAGAGTCACTGTGTGTTTCTTCATCTCTGTCATAAGAGGAATCTATGTACATGTCTGCCAAAGTTTGTGTTGTCTTAGATGAGTATGAGGAGTTTTAGGTATCTTTGGTTTTTTTTTGCCAAGTTTATGAAATTGTGTGAGGGACTATGAAGGGAGAGGGTAAGGGGAATTTTGGGATGTTGCCAATTGGAATTTGGGGAATTGAAGGGTTTTAGGGACAGTCTTTAGGCTTTTGGGATAGCATTTGGAGTTTGGAAATTTTGTAGCTAGGCTTTAGGATAATGGGAATTGGGATAGGGGTAGATGAATTTAGGGATATGGGGGATAGGGAAATGGGTTGATGAAACTAGAAAAATAGTGAAGGACTAAAGGATGAGTGAGTGATGAACACAAAAACCAGTTTACAAACCCTAGGTTATCATGTCTTGAGTAAGAAAGTAGGGTTTGAAATTTTCTTTTATTAAATCCTCATAAACATCACAAGACACATGTTTATGGCATTGGAGGGGTTGTTTGACTTACTTTGGACTGGAGGAAACTGAGCAAGTGGAGATTTGAATGAAATCGTGGTGAAAAATTGAGCTTGCAGCTCTACGCGCCATGCCACAAACCTAACGTGCCAGGCTAGTTCTATGCATCGTGCCTATGTGTTGTCAACACTATGGAGGCCGACCCAATGCATCACACCAGCTCTATGTGCTGCGCCTCTCAGCCAATGTGCCGCGCCCACAAACTTGCATGACTTTGCTGCAATTTTGCTCCCTTTGTTCAACATGGCCTTTTCTTGCTCACGGTTTCTTCTTGGAATGAAAATGAGCCCTTTGCAACATGAAAAATGACTTATATACCAAAGGATTTAATTTCCCACTCCAAAAAACCCACTTTTGTAATGTTTACCTTTGACACTTTTTTTAAAACTCTGTTTTAGGCAGTTTGCTTCATTTTTCCTTTGATTAACTGAATAATTTGATTTTTGTTTGCATTGTAGGGGATGGATTTGCTAAATTTTAACAAGGTGACCAGGGTTTCCATTGGAATTTTTTACACATGAGAAAACTTTAAATTACATCAAATCTATACATAAAAAGATAAAACACTCTATTTTTCTTCAAAACAGAGTTTTGAGGAAATATACTTTTCTAGGCATATGATGATGAAATTTATTTAGCATTGGAACTTTATTCAAACTCCTCATGCACCTATTGACCATTATTGAGAATTTTGAAGACCTTATTGATGAAACCCTAGACCTAATGGGACCAAAAACCCTACAAATGACTCTTACGAATTTAAGGAAAAAAACTGAGTGCAGATGATCTTGATGAAAGGAAATGGGCCAGCAGGTAAAGGACATGAGGGAAAATGTTTAAAAAGCCACTACCGTCAGATGATCCGTGCTCCTAATGGAATGCAGTTGACTGAGCGAGACACATGCAATAAGAGAATTTTGATCACTGATGGAGGGATGAAGATACCGACACTAACAGGACTCAGAAGAGATTTGGAGAAACAAAAAGAGGAAGAAGCTGTCCTTTTCCAATCTTTTCCTCTTACTACCTTATTCACCCAATATATAGAAAAAAATAGAGAAGCATGACTTGAAATGTTAAATTAACACTCAGAGAAGAAGTTGGAAAAGGCCAATAGAGATTTGGACCTTCAAAGAACAATGACCGGGCACTATAAGAAGCTTAGTCAATTTGTTCGACGAAAATTGAAGGCCACACAAGAAAAGCTCAAAGAGGCTCAAAGGAGGCACCCGACACCAAAAATGAAGAAAGGCATATCATGGATTCAAATTTTTGCCTCCGCTTCTTAGCATGATTATGAAAACCCATGAGGTTCATGCTCACAAAAATTGGGCATAATTCAACAAGTTTTGGTTTTTTGACATTTTTGAGCTTTTTCCTAAAAATCATGGGCATCGCCATTTTTGTTTGAAGCATCCTCTAAGGATGAAAATGGTATCATTGGATGCCATAATTTCAGGGGAATCTACTCAACGAATTTCATATCAATTGAAGATGATTTGGTCCCCCAAAGTGGCGAAACACAGTCACTTTTTTCAACACTCTGCCCCGCATATCAGCAAAGGCTATTTTCTGGGTTTTTCCACATAGGTTAGTTTTTAACAGGCTTGTAGTGATCAGTTTGTAGAAAAAAAAGAAATTTCAGAAACTAGACATCTAGAGCTTTCCAACAAGCCATCACGAGCCTTGTTTGACATCGGGAAGGCCTCCAAAAGTTGCCCACAAGATAGGGGATTTTCTGCTGATATATCTCTTAAGTATTTTTGTGAAAAATGCACTTTTCTGAAGTGGCTTTTCCTAATGTGCGTTTACCCTTTTTTGGCCATTGTTAGTTAGGAAAATTCAATATAATTTTCTTTTTTAGAATTTTTAGTATATTTTTATAGATATTTTGTGCCTTGGGCTTTGCAAAGCCTCAAGGACAAAATCATATATTTTTGATGGGCCAATGAGCTTGCTAGTTGCACTAGGAGGTTTTCCCTCAACTTGACCTATATATTCCAAGAGAATTCATTGTAAACAAGGCTGAACTTGATGATATAGAGCAATATATCGTTATACAAGCTTGGAAGAAATACTTGTCTCATGCATTGGATAGTTTCTTGAATGTTTTTGGATGATGAAAGAGGACTGCTGTTGGATTCTTTGACTTCATAAAATGGTATAGTGTCCCTCTCTGTTATGCTTCTTAGTTTTCATAAATATTTAATGCTCTTAGTTGCTATAAGAGAGTAGAGAATAGATTTAAGACATGCCATTGGAGGCACCTCAGATTTCATGTTTCGTTATAGCTTTTATGCTTTCTTCCTTCTTAGTCATATCAGAAAATCCTTGATTGCTCTTTGATCACTGAAGAAATTATTTTCTTGTTTCATTTATGGTTTTATGCATGCTAAGTATGATTCACAGTATGCCCTACTTACTCATGGCTAGTCATAGCTCCACCTCTGAAACATTTCTTTGAATGTTTGATTGTCCTAGTTTAACCAAATAGGTCTTGTATCGATCTTTCCCTTTGCCTAAAACTCTGCAATCTTTGTTCAAAGTGCCTGATAGCTTGAAATACCATGTCTAGGCGTTTCCTTATAGCGGTTTGAGTTATTTGTTTCTCTTAATTGTCTTTCTCCAAAGTCTGATAGAAATTTCTTAAAGTTAGAGAGTCATATATCTCTATGTATTGCTTGAATGTTTATTTCTATGCATTTATCAGTTTGAAGCTACATTTATCATGACTGATGGTTAGACCTACCATATAAATGTAAGCTATTGAACTATTTATTTTTAAAAGCCTTTCTCCTTCACAAATTTAGTGTCCATCTCACTTCATTTTACGTTAAGATCCATTTTACCTTGATCAAATTGACCCTTCAACATACCTTATATCACCATCTGAAGCTTTATCGACCTTTTCAACCCCATAGCCTAGTTGATCTGACAATATTTTTATCTATCTTATTATTTGATCAGTTCCTCCCTCAAAAACCTAAAAGCAAAACCAAAAACCTACTTCAAAACTAGCCTAAAATTAGAAACATAAGAAGAAAACACATAGATATCCCTTACATAAATAGAGGGAGCCCTCTCTGAGTTCAGGAAGGCTAGGTCCTTGGGCTCCAAAGATTGGTTTTATGTTACCCTGTCACTTGGCTTGCCAATCAGCCAAATCACGGGACCCTAACATAATGGCGATCACATTGGGACACTGAGTAATAAACAAACTTAGATTCCCTAAACCTTCAAATACCTTTGAGAATGCTATCTTGTGGACTTATCCCACTACTCACTAACATATTGGCGATCATGGTGGGACTAATTGAGTACATAACAGTTTAGCAAACTCTTGTAGATTCATTAGTCTTTCAAATTTTAAAACAGGCAAGCAGTCCATAGAATCATTTAGAGTAAACTCGTTTTGCTTCACCATCCTAGCAAAGTGATGAATCAGGTTTAGAACACTCTAATAAACCATAGGTTGCACATAAAAACTCAGAAAACCCCAAAAACATCCCTAGATTGGCTTTTTCTAGTTATTGGTGGTGGAACATAAGTACATATCTATAAAAACAACCAAAAATCCACCTGGTGACTCCACTAAACCTCCAGTAGGCCTAAAAATCCATAAAAAACAAAAATTTCATAAACCATACCTTTCTGTTGACTCATCCTTTCCAAAAATTAAAATTCGTGGTGCAAACTCTGTGATCAGTGAAAAACTAAGTATAACTTAGCGATTCAGAAAACTTCACCTAAACATAGGAGATAAACAGAATAATATTGCAAATAGAACCATTAGCTTGTCCAAACAGTCTAGCAAACTGTTGAAACTAAGTGATAAGTATTTCTTGCAAGTCTCCACCTCAATTTTTTCTAAATAAAACTTTTTCCCGAAAGCATATTTGATACTATTGGTGGTGGATCATAGATCTCAAAGAAATCCACCTGGCGACTCCACTAGCTTTCATTTTTTTTTTAACCATTATTCACAATTAGAAAAACCCCTAGAGAGGCCATCCATCCAAAACAATCACATAATACCATCCTCTCTAAACTTTGAATTCAAAATCTGGCTTCATGAAGAATCAATACTAGATCTCATCCAGACCCAAATCCCCCTATCATAGTTGATTACCCGGAGAATATTTTGAGGCAAACTTCTGAAACTGGTGACTGAGCTACCGATAGGTCCATCCATAAAGTAAGATAGGTACCTGAATATCTCACCTCCTTGAAGGATTCCCCATTTGACTTAAAATCATCAAAAACCCTTTTTAGAAGCAAGTCACAAATTAAAATCAACTTTGATGACCTTGAGCCCCTAGATTTGCAACAGAGTCCTATTAAAGAAGCCTCACCTACTACACCTCCCAAATTTCAGCTTCTCCACCACTTTGGCTCCTACCACCCCAAATCTAATCAAAATCAGTTCATAAGTTCGAGTACATCTGCCACACCCATTCAAACCATCACTATTCAAATCACCTCAGCTCATCCTACAAACCCTCATATTGTAAATCAGCCATTAGCTCTCGCCATGGCACCTTGGTATGTGCCCTTGGTGTTGCCACAGCCTTTGGCACCTTTACAATAGGACTAATAATCAGAAATCCCTCACTTCACTAGATTTGAGGCTACTACCGCCAAAAAACATGTAGATATAATTAGCAATGCCTTTGAATATATGGAAATAGAAGACAAGACCATAATAATCATGATGTTCACCCAAAGCCTCGACGGAGAACCCAAAAATTGGTTTAAGAGCTTAACTCCAAACAATATACAAGATCTCCCTAAACTCTACCAAACTTTCATAAATATGTGGGAAATCAGAAAAAACCCCATTCAAATCCTTTCTGAGTATAACAATCTAAAAAGGGATAATGGGGAAAGTGTCCAGGAATACTGCACTAGGTTCAACAGTGTTTATAATGCCCTCCCGCCTCACTTCAAACCTCCACTTGGCTTAGCCTTAGTAAAGTTTCCCGAAGGCTTCAACCCAGACATGACTTATCAACTAAGAGACAAGGACCCCACAACCTTAGAGGAAATTCAAAAAGTGGCCATGAGTGCAGAAACCAACTTAGCTAAAAAGAGAGCTAGGATGAGATCAGAGAAGAACGTCACATACCGTGATGAAGTTGCCCCTTTAGTATCTTCCTTAGATCCTAGAATAGATGACCTGGTTAGATCCATGGAAAAAATGTGGGAAAAGATAAGTGAAAAGACACCTCTTAGGGACAACCAGCCAAACCCTCAAAACATGAACCCAAACCAAAACTTTAGGGGAGACCAGTCTCAAAATAAACCAAGGGAAAATGACCAACAAATCAGGCCACCCTTCAATGAAAATTATGTTGATGAAGAAGAGAGGGATACATAGCCCATTGATGAAAGTCATTTAAACCTAATGGGTTCTGATAACGAGGGTGAGGTTTACCTCACATAAGAAGAACAAGCTTTCTTCTCCCTGAATCAAAATGAAACCAACTATGAGGACCTTGAAGATCCTGCCATAGGATTTCAGAATGCCATAATAGAAGCTCATAGGTAGTATGATATTAGAAGTAGAAAAAATCAATACAACTCCAAGAAAGGTAGCTCAGGCACTGTTTTTACTAAAATCCCTGATACCATCCTTAAAAGAGTAATGGATAGCAAACAAATCGTGGTCAAGAAAACTGACCAAAAAAAAGATAAAGCTATTCAAACAAGCCTTGGCTTAGATTGTCCTATTACCTCTACCAAGATTCCCGAGATGGCTGTGTTGAACAAAATACTGAACCAAAGTCAGCAAAATTAAGAACATAGAGAAAGTCATGGCTGAAAAAACTAAATCAAACCTATCTAAACTACAAGAACCCTTCAGTTTTGAAGGAGAAATTGCCAAAATAAAGATCACCATGCCTCTCACTGAACTTATCACCCAAAGCTCTTACAAATCCCAAGTGCTTAAGGTCTTGAATATAGGAAATGATGCAAACACCCTAAAAATAGTTGATGATACTCCTGAAGTGTTGTTTGGTCCAAAAATAGAAGGGAAATTCCAAGAAGGAACCACTCTTCCCTTTTACATCAATCTGAATATACATGACCAAATCCTACACAATGCCATGTTAGACTTCGGGGCCTCACATAATCTCCCGCCAAAGGTTTTTATGGAAAGATTAGGCTAGAAATAACAAAACCTTATATAGACCTATATTCATTTGATTCAAGTAGAGTCAAGTGTCTAGGCTTAATCAAATATCTTTGTTTCAGTTTGGCCCAAATACCTGCAAAACACCTGATCATGGACATAGTGGTAGTAGACATCCCTCCCAAGTACGAAATGCTTTTATCCAGAACTTGGGGAGCCAAGCTTTAGGGAAATATTCAACTTGATATGTCCTATGCCACTATTCCTGTGTTTAACCAAACTAGAATACTCTATTAGGAATCACACATGAAATATATGTTCAGCAGCCAAGAAAGGCCAGATAACATCCCGATGTACTCCTTGCATTCTAATCTGAATTCCTTCATTTTACACACTGACGAAGACAATGAGGAACATTTAGGAGAATTGGAAACAAACTTAGACACACCATATCAACTACCCTAGGTTCTCTATGATGAGCTGGACACTCAAAATTATCATGACCATGAGTAGTTATGTCTTGAGGAAAGAGATTGTGTTTCCCCTGAAACAAAAATAGAGCAGGAAGCACAAAACATTTTATACCATCAAGAAAATTTCTCAAACTAGAGACAAACATCAGGAGTACCATCAGGAGACTTTTTCGAAACAGAAGCACTAGAAGACTTGCATATTACAAACCTTTTTAGAAATTAGGGGCATGGTAGCTTAATGTTCTTACCATACCTAAAAGATCTACCAGCTTATAAATCTACCTCCTCAAATGAAACCTTGACTGTAGCCATGAAAGCTAAAAATCCAGAAAATATGTCTGATAAACGTCTTATGAAAGGATATGATGACTACAGTCCAAATATACCTGAGTTGTTTGAACTAGCTACCATTCTACAGCTCCACCAAAGACTTAGAATTGCTAGAATTTGCAAGATTTTTCAAGATACTACTTCATGTAGAGAAAATAGTGAGAAGCACTATGACACTGCCATTACTCCAAGAAATAGCTTCGACAAAAGAAAATACAAAAATTTTGACCAAACAATAATAATCAAAGACAAGACAGCTAGACATAGGATCTATGTTGATTTTAGAAACACAAATACACACCCTTGGGATAGAGATTATATCCTTCCTACTCAAGACCATGCTATACAAATGATAGGTGCTTCTAATCATGTGTCTTTACAAAATTATGTTTCAAGGTATCGCCAAATAATTCCTTTGCAACATGAACAACTCAAAGAATTTTTCAAGTATGCTGGAAGTAGTTCCATCTTCAAATCTAGAATTTCAAAACCACCAAACACCAAAAACATGATCCTAAAAGCCATGTTTCCAGTTATAAATTTCTACATTATGATGTACCTTGATGATGTCATCATATACTTCAAAAATGACAAAAAATATCTTCATTATTTGAAAAATATGTACAGCAAAAGGAGAAGTGGAGATCAAAAGTGTAAAGAAGTACAGTAGGAAGATACAGGGTTTTTTAGAGATTCATGCATGAATCCTTATGTTATGCTTGAAAGAGAAAATTTCTCAAACTTTTCTTTTCAAGAGCTGAGCGGACCAAGAGTGTTGGGAGATCCTTACTAAGATAATATGCTCAAGCTTCACCACTTTCAGGATTTATAGTTCCATATTTTTCAATCATTGTATATATCATTGTTTGAAGAAATAAAACAAAAAATAGAAAAATAAAAAACAATAGAAAGGTAGAAAAAGAGGGCAATTTGAAAAACAGAAAGAAATCCCCATGTTCAAAAAATAGTCATTCTGAAAGCGTGCAAGTCTAAATGTTGCTACTAGTGCTCAAAATGTCTTGTTCAGTTATCTAGCCTAATCATAACTGAACATGTTTTAAATTTATTTGCTAATAAGTTAGTGAGAGAAGAGATAGTCAATATTGTGTAAGCTTGACTTGTCAGAGAAAATATATTAGGAAAGGATACTGGTTCCACATGCTCAAAACAGAACCAAAGAGGAAAACAAGGATGAAAAACAAACTGTGTATCCTAGCCATGATTTTTCTAAATTTCATTTTTATGCAAAATAATATTTGTGTGCAGCTTGTCTTTCATGCCACAAGTAAATGACAAATCATACTGTCTAATCCTGATTTGGTCATTTTTTAATTTCATGTTCTAGATTAGAGAATAACATCCTGTCAAACAACTTAATCTTAACAGTCGATCCAGAATAGGTAGAGAAACAAAGGACTTCATTAGTTTAATCTGAACTCCTAGCGAATATAAGGGTAGAATTAGATAGTGTCATTTTTCAAAAATATTATGCCAAAGGGTTGCTAGTCCAAATGCACCCGAAAGAAGAAAAAATGTTAGGCAATGTAGCGGGGTAGGTAGAAATGAATTTGATGCTAATCATGTTGTCATTTTATGAAATAGCATCAACGAAGAAATAAATTTGGGCCAATGGATAAAGGCACTAGTCTTCAAAGGTCAGAGATCTGAAATTTTGGACACCTCCTAAAAAGGAGTTGCCCTCCCTAAATGGAGCCACTATTAGTCATCAGTATTTTTCACCTATTAATGATGACTAGTTTCTTAAGCCAAGTTTTCTAGAAGCTGATCTCCAATTTGTCAAATCTGTTATCTAGAAAACACCCCTAAATAATTTTTGTCCTCCTACCTTTACCAGTCAGCCTAGGATGAGAAAAAACCTAGTTGTCAAGTCTGATATAGTTTCAGTCATATAATCCTATCCATGAGCTGTCATAAGACAAAAGTTATCTGTTGTCATTTACCCTCCTCCCCAGGTCACTCATTATCCAAGTTTTGATAAAATGTCAGCCACCCTACCTCTGGTCATATGTCATTTTGATATCTAACCCTACCCAAATAAAATAATCAAAATCTATCAAAGATCTCCCCTAAGTTAGGTAGTGGCGCTCTAGGGAATTCCTTCCTTGGAAAAAACATCCTGAGCCAAAATCTTTTGCTCAATACCAGCCAACCCTGAATTAGCGCTTAATCTGCAAAAAAAAAAATTGATACACCCATAGGTCACGCCACTAAAAGGTCTTGATCTCTAAGTAGTACATGTTTCAAAAGCCAAAATGATATAATGTTGATCTATAGTGTTTGAGTGTCTCTTTCAAAAGCAGAGATGTACAAGTATTCTAGAAGAAATTACCAAACTAAACATAAGAAGATAGTTGCTTCTCATGTTGTCTTGAGCCTGGTATAAGAATACTAGTCAGAGAGAAAATTCAATAAGCCTCTGCAAACAAAGTCAAGAAAGGTTAGTAAGTAATGACTAGCCAACAAATACTCTACAAATACAAGTCATGTGGCTCCTGGTTTAAAAGATTCACAAGGATATTCTAACCATAGGATATATATCTCAAAGCATGCCTCTTATAGCATATTGTCAAAGTTTCACTTTATTACTTATTATGATATACCAAGCAGAGATATGTATTACAAAGAAATATGACATAGTTTGAGAAAGGGATGAAATCTCATGACTGTGTTAACCTCCTCCAAACATGAGCAGATGTTTAGGTCACTTGTTGCAAACCTCCTCCAAGCAAGAGCAGATGGTTAAGAACATGATAAGGGCCTCCTTCATTTAAAAGCAAAGGGTCATGAACAAAGGTATAGCATCATTCAAAGAGCACGAGACTAATAGTGTTTCAAATGACTTAAAAACTTGTTTACACCACTTGCTCCAAAAGGATGAAACAACTGATATAGCAGTAGTGTTTCAAATAGTGTTTAAATGAGTTCACTATTTAAAAGATAGAATTGAAATTCAGTGGTAAGAAATTAAAGGTTTATGAGTTGAAGTCTGGTGTTAAACATAGGCCAAGCAGTGATATTATGGTGTTCAAGAAGCTTTGTTTTTTCTGTCCATAAAGGTCTTCTTCAAAGGGTAATCGGAGGCTAGAATGTCTAGAACATGGAACAATATCATCGAAATGACAAGAAGGTAGGCTAGTGTTGTTTCTTAAAAAGAACTTTTCAAATGAATACACAGAGACAATATGGATGAGGAAGGCTATGACACAATGGTTCAAGTTCAAGACACCATTCAAAGAAATAAAACCTACCACAATCATAGACAAGACCTTTTTATGTACATAAGAAACAAACTTTGTTGTTTGTATATGATTGCATTAAGGGTTTTTAAAAGCCTTCTCCTTGATGAACAGATATAGGTCAAAGCTTGGTGAGTGCAAATAAGGCTTTATCCACAGTCGAAAGAAAATTGTCAATATAAGGTGCCTAGTAGTGTTTGACAAACTTCAAAAATAGGCATAAATAAGTCATCAGACACCAGAGAGTTTAATTTTCAGAGTGATTTCTAGAATTTTCAATCACCTCCTTCCAAGAGATAGGCAAAGGATGCATGAGCAGTCTTTAATATGGTGTTTGAGAATTGTTCCTTTTGAAGGACAGAATGGACAAACAGTGAAAGGGTTATTTCCTTAATGAAGAGGCAGTGAAAAAAGTCTTGTTTTTAAGGAGGCCTCTTTACTTCAAAAAGGTCATGGATATGGGGATCTTCGAAAGAAGCTGACCACAACATTGTTTTTTATGAGACTTGTTCGAATAGAGGTCTTTATGGAATTTTAAAAAGTGACATATACTGAGGGCAGTGATTTGTTTTTTTATATGAAAAAAAACTTTTCAAAAGGAATCCAAACGCTTAAAAAGTAACTACAAAATTATTTGAACTTATTTGAATTTTAGAGGGAGGAGACCATTTAAAAAGACCCATAGCAATTTCAAAACCCAAGGAAAACATCCTTTGGCTGCACACTGAAGAGAGGAAGTCATTCACGAGCATTTTTTCAAGGTTTGTAGAGTTCAAACTCTATGTGACGTTCCTGTAGGTGTGTACGACGCGCCTGTGAGTGCCCGAAAGAAGAATTTGAACGGAGGCGTGGCGCGCCTGTAGCGGCGCGTGGCACACCTGTGTCTGCGATCAACGGGCGCTCGAAACTTACCTGACACCTCCATCTGTGTCGCGTTTTCTTCTGCAAACATGCCGCTCATCCACCAGGCTTTCAAATACTCTTATCAAAGCTGCTCCAATGATCGAAAAGGCCCATGAACAAATCTTCAAGGTATTCCTTCACTCCTTGGAAAATTTTGGGGTTAAAAAGGGTTGTTTTTGCTGTGTTTTCTCAAAGAAGAAAACAGTGATTTTGAAATAACTTCATCATATAAAAACACAGAGATACACAATGATTAGGAGTTTGGAAAATCAGTCAAAATCAAATAATTTTTGCTGCTTTGGGTATCAAACATTAACACAGTGATAGGAGAAGGTGTTTTATCAGCTTTAAAGAGTCGTAATTACCTTTCAAAAAACAGTGATGTCAAAGAGAAGTGTTTGAAGGGAAGGATGTTTGTGCCAAAACAAACGGAGACTCCACTTAAAACAAAAAACCCCAAACATATCTTATTCAATATATTTTCTCAAAACACAGTGATCAAAGTGTTTTTGGTTTTCATTTGACAAACACTTGTTTAATAGCATCAAAGAAACAAAGTAACTTGCAAGGAGGAAAAGGTGTGGTGTTGGGAAACTATTTTAGAGACCATTTGAATCAGCCTATCTTGGTCAACCAGTAAAGAGTATCCAAAGAAAAATGCCTCCCAGGAAAGATAGCAGAAGTGGCCCTCACAAAAGGTATCAACCTTTTTCAATTGAGGAAGTAAATGCCCATCCTTCAGTACTTTTTAACTTTCATGAGGTTGGATGTTTGGAGTCTTGTGAAAGGGTTCAGGAGGTAAAAAGTTATCTTCCCTTGACACACCTATTTTCTTTAAGACTGCAAAGGAAACATGCTCATCCGACAGGCTTATATTTCAAGCTTTCTCCTAGATCCATTTCTAGAGCTACCAAAATTCCATATGTCGGAGAAAAATGGTTTAAAAAGAGCTACCTAGACTCAGATCAATACAAACCCTTTTTGAAACTAGAGCATCGGGATGCATGCCCATCCATCTTTCCTTTTTCATATTTGTTGACCAGCTATGCTCCCCTCATGAAGATAATCATGAAATATTTCACATGCGAGGGAAGGTTTTCCCGGGTCTATGCTTAGCATATCCGGCTACTCATGCACTTTACAAGAACCCAATTGTTAAACCTCCCCTTTTTCCTCCATATAAGTATTGAAAATATGGCTTCCACTATTCAAAATATACCCTCCTCTCAGCAGCCAACTTGTCGTTTCTATCATTCCCTTATTAAGATTTTCATGTTTCATAAATTGGAGAAGAAGGGAATCTCTTGGGACACTTTCATTTCACATCCCGATTTCGCCACTAGTTTTTCATCCCATGCATCCCCTTCACCTTCCACTCATCCTCTTTCTCCTTCTTCTAGTAAACCCACTCCTAAGAAGCAAAAATATCCCATGATTGATCAAGAAGATGAGCATAATGAGGAATAACAACACAGTGAGGAAGAATAGCAAAATGATGAAGAGGAACAGAGTGAGGAAAGGTAGCATAGTGATAAATAAGAACACCATGAAGAAGAGAAAAACAATGAAGAGGGAAATGATGTAGAAATGGAACATTTTGATGAGGAACACAACAGTCACAAAGATAAGTATATTGGTAGCCCTCACAGTAGAAAACATGATGAGGATGAAGCACAAAACATTGAGGATACAGAGCCTAAAAGTCTTGAAGAAGGCAGGGACAAAAGTGAAAAGGGAAGCCTTTAAAGAGACATGCAAGGTGACAGTCAAAGTATTCATGAAGGAGGTAAAAACAGTGGCAAGGATGATGAGGGGAGTAGCAAGGGAAAATACCAAATAGAGCATGTGCTAGCTACCTCTCCTATGCATGGGGCCATGCTTTCTTCTCCAAAGGTAACAAAGCCCCGAACATCAAGAAATAAAGTGTCTCAAACTGTAACTCCAAATGTTACTAGAGCCCTCAGAAGCGAAGGGAGGCCACCCAAGCAATCCATTGTTGAATTACCAAAGAGGATGAGGACCAAGAAGGCCACCCAAAGCAAGGGAAAGGAGAAGGAAGAAAGTAGCCATGAGAAAGAGAGGGACTTTGACATCATTGAAATAAATAGTGATGACAGCAAAAATGAGGCCAGAGTCTTAGAGTCTCTCTTCATAAATAGAGAAGAAAAAATTCTTGATCTAAGAGCAGATCTAGAAAGGTCTAAAAACCTCATTCATTTTTTGCAAACACAAAACAAGCAGATGAGTGTCCACATGGCAATGTATGAGACACGGGCTATCAAGTATTAAAAACAGGCCTCCAGAGCACAAATTAAGTTGGAATAACTCACAGGCGAGTTCAATTATAGTGAAGAAGAAGATCAGCCAAGGTGAAAGATGCCAAGGACCATGGGACTCAGAAGAGCTTTGGAGAAAAAAAAAGATGAAGAGGCTGCCCTTTTCCAATATTTTCATCTTACTACCTTATTCACCCAAGAGGTAGAAAAAAATAGAGAAGCATGGCTTGAAAGGGTAAATGAACATTTGGAGAAGAAGTTGGAAAAGGCCAATAAATATTTGGACCTTCAAATAAAAATGACCAGGCACTATAAGAAGCTTAATCAATTCACCCGACGGAAATTGAAGGCCACACAAGAAAAGCTCAAAGAGGCTCAAAGGAGGCGCACGACACCAAAAATGAAGAAAGGAATATCAAGGCTTCAAATTTTTGCCTCCGCTTCTCAGCATGCTTCTGAAAACCCATGAGGGTCATGCTCGCCAAAATTGGGAAAAATTCAACAAGTTTTGGTTTTTTGACATTTTTGAGCTTTTTGATAAAAATCATGGGCATCGCCATTTTTCTTTGAAGCATCCTCAAAGGATGAAAATGGTATCATTGGATGCCATAATTTCAGGGGCATCTACTTAGCTAATTTTAGATCAATTGAAGATGATTTGGTCCCCCAAAGTGGCGAAAAATAGTCACTTTTTCAACACTCTGCCCCGCATATCAGCAAAGGCTATTCTCTGGGTTTCTCCACACAGGCCAGTTTTTCATAGGCTTCCATTAATCAGTTTGGAGAAAAAAAAGAATTTTCAGAAGCTAGACATCTATAGATTTCCAACGAGCCATCAAGGGCCTTTTTTTGACATCAGGAAGGCCTCCTAAATTTTCCCACAAGACAAGGGATTTTCTGCTAATATATTTCTTAAATATTTTTGTGAAAAATGCACTGTTCTGAAGTGGCTTTTCCTAATGTGCGTTTAGCCCTTTTTGGCCATTGTTGGTTAGGAAAAGTTAATATAATTTCTTTTTTTAGCATTTTTAGGATATTTTATAGACATTTTGTGCCTTGGGATTTGCAAAGCCTCAAGAACAAAATCAGATATTTTTGATGGGCCAATGAGCTTGCTAGTTGCACTAGGAGGTTTTCCCTCATCTTGGCCTATATATTCCAAGAGACTTCATTATAAACAAGGTTGAATTTGATGATATAGAGAAATATATGGTTATAAAAGCTTGGAAGAAATACTTGTCTCATGCATTGGATAGTTTCTTGAATGTTTTTGGATGATGAAAGAGGACTGTTGTTGGATTCCTTGACTTGGTAAAATAGTATCGTGTACCTCTCTGTTATGATTATTAGTTTTCATACATATTTCATGCTCTTTCTTGCTATAAGACAGTAGAGAGTAGATTTGAGACATGCCCTTGGAGGCACCTTAGATTTTCTGTTTCATTATAGTTTCTATGTTTTCTTCCTTCTTAGTCATATCAAAGAATCCTTGATTGCTCTTTGATCACTGAAGAAATTGTTTGCTTGTTTCATTTATGGTTTTATGCATGCTAAGTATGATTCACAGTATGCCCTACTTACTCATGGCTAGTCATAGCTCCACCTCTGAAACCTTTCTTTGAATGTTTTATTGTCCTAGTTGAACCAAAGAGGTCTTGTATCGATCTTGCCCTTTGCCTAAAACTCTGCAATCTTTGTTCAAAGTGCCCGATAGCTTGAAATACTATGTCTAGGCATTCAATCACAGTGGTTTGAGTTATTTGTTTGTCTTGATTGTCTTTCCCCAAAGTATTATAGCAATTTCCTAAAGTTAGAGAGTCATATTTCTCTATGTATTGCTTGAATGTTTATTTCTATGCATTTATCAGTTTGACATTACATTTATCATGATTAATGATTAGCCCTACCATATAAATGTCAGCTATTGAACTATTTATGTTGAAAGCCTTTGTCCTTCACAAATTTAGTGTCCATCTCAGTTCATTTTACCTTAAGATCCATTTTACCTTGATCAAATCGGCCCTTCAACATACCTTGTATCACCATCTGAAGCTTTCTCGACCTTTTTGACCCCATAGCCCAATTGATATGACAATATTTTTTTCTATCTTAGTCTTTGATCAATTCCTCCCTCACAAACCTAAAATAAAAACCAAAAACCTACTTTACAACTAGCCTAAAATCATAAACATAAGAAGAAAACACATAGATATCCCTTACACAAATAGTGAGAGCCCTCTCTGAGTCCAGGAAGGCTAGGTCCTTGGGCTCCAAATATTGGTTTGATGTTACCCTGTCACTTGGCTTGCCAATCAGCCAAATCACGGGACCCTAACAGTACAAACATATTGACAGCTATTTCACCTGACTTGGCTTCACCAAGAGAGAGGCAGATGCAAACCTGTATCAAATTGTGGTGGAGGGTAATATTTTAATCATTTTTTTTTATGTTGATGATTTAATACTAACAAGTGATGAGCAGTTGATACACTCATGCAAGGAAGATCTTGCAAAGGAGTTTGAGATGAAGGATTTGGGCCCCCTTCATTATTTCCGTAGATTGGAAATATGCCAGTGAGAAGTTGAACTATTTGTGTCTCAAGGCAAGTATGCTCGGGAGATACTTTGTAAGTTTCACATGGAGGACTGCAAGCCCATTTATACTCCTCTTCTATGAATTTGGAGGAAATAGGATGCTACATCAACATAGGTAGTGGATTCCACTATTTATCGACAGTTGGTGGGTTCATTCATATATTTAGTTAATACAAGACATGACCTATGTTATACGGTAAACCAACATTCTCAAGCGATGGTTAAGCCTACCAAGCTCTTTTGGAAGCTAGGCAAGCATGTCCTGAGGTATCTCAGGGTCACATCTATGTATGGATTATGGTACAGATAGATGGATGAAGTGAAATTGCATGGCTTCATGGATGCAGATTGGGTAGGAAACCCAACAAAAAGAAAGAGCAGATCAGGAGGGGTTTTCAGTATTGGATCTACAACAATTTATTGGTATATTAGAAAAGAAATATTGGTGGCACTCAATTCAGTGGAAGAAGAATACATGGTAGCAAGTCAAGTTGCATGTGAGGCTATCTGGATGAGGAAGATCCTGGTCGACTTGTTTGGTTCACATTTATATCCTATAGTGATACATTGTGATAATCATAGTTGCATTGAAATCTTGATTAATCTTGTGTTTCATGATAGATATAAACATATTGATATTTGGTATCATCATATCAAAGATTGTCTGCAGTGGAAGATCATGTTGCTTCAGTACATTCCTATGGAAGATCAAGATGTAGATATTCTGACGAAGGTGCTCGGCAGGAGAAAATTCAAATACCATAGAGGTAGGATCAGGCTAAAGGATAATCCCTATCTTGTTGAGAGGGAGTGTTGAGATTCAACAAGATGATGAGCTTAGTGAAAATTAAGCACCTTCACTAAGTGGGGCCCGCAGGAAATTTTTAGGTGTATGTCTATTTTTAGACATGGTGAGCATATTCTATAAGTTGCAGAATGCTATTTGTAGATGGTTGATCAAGTTGGAAAAATATATTTAATTTTATTTTTAGAATATTGCGCGAATTATATTTATATATCGTCAATCTAAAAATAGGTGCATGTCGATTATTATTAGATCTTAATAATAATCCGACAATAAACATCCACTTATTGTCTTGGAGCACTTTATTTCAGTGAATAGATTTGGAAAATCAGTGGGTTGAAGGAATTACGCAATTCCTAGGGTTATTGGTGGCTCATGCATGAAGGATTCAGTTATAACTAAAGTGGAAAAGTTATGACAGAGTTGGAAGAGTAGTTATGGGAGTTCTTATTCAGTTAAACTTAGTTAATGGAGTTAAACTCAGTTGATCTAGTTGTATCTAGTCTAAATGAAAGATATACTAGTGAGAGTTAAGTGAATTAATTAGTTAATTAATTCACAACTAATAACTCACTAACAACTGAACAAATACAAAATTTAACTACATGTTTAACAACATCTTTCACCTCTCTATTCTTGGTTGTACACAACCTTCCTTGCTTCCGGGTTCCAAAGCTTGTAACCCTTTAAACCATCCTTATACCCAATAAAGATGCACCTTTATGATTTATTATCCAACTTGGTATTTTTCTCCTTCGGAACATGTACATATGCATCAAATCCAAATACCCTTAGATGTGAAAGAGACGGTTTCTTACCAGTCCATACCTCATCTAGAGTCTTATCCTCCAACGCTAATGAAGGTGATCTATTAACCAAGTAACATGTAGTCTCCACTGCCTCTGCCCAAAATACTTGTCCTAACCCGGTACGACTGCCCATGCTTCTTTCCTTTTACATCATCGCTCTATTCATTCTTTCTGCAACTCCATTTTGCTGAGGTGTGTACGGAGTAGTCTTCTTCCATGATATACCACACTTCTTACAGAACTCTTAAAATTCCTTCTTGCAGTACTCCCCACCATTATCTGTCCTCAACACCTTTATCTTCTTCTCTGTCTATTTTTCCACTAGAGCCTCAAATTATTTAAATTTGTCAAAGATTTCATATTTCTTCCTTAAGAAGTATATCCATATATTCCTTGAGAATTCATCTATAAATGAAACATAGTACACAGACTTACTGAGTGATGGAATCGACACATGTCCAAACACAACTCTGTGCACAATTTCTAATATCTTGTTCACCCTCTTAGCACAAGAAGGAAAACTCACTCGATTTTGTTTCCCATATACACAATGTTCACAGAAATCGAAATCCAGAGATAAATTAGACATACCTTATACCATATCATTTCCATACATTATCCGAAGGCCCTTCTCTCCAATATGTAAAATCCTTTTATGCCATAGCATGGTATTTTCTCCAGAGATCGCTAGGCTCTCTGCTCCACTTTTAGGAACCACAGAATGGTTGCAGGCATCAATAACAGTGTTTCCCTGAAGCTTGTACAGAGTTCCAATATGAACTCACGACAATATATCAGTGCTTCCTGAGCCATCTTACATGTATATTTCTCGGATTTTTTTTTTTACACCTGCATCATCCATCTTGCTTGACATGAATCAAATTTCTAGCCAATGCAGGAATGTGCAAAACATGAGGAAGTGTTCTAATCCTTCCAGCTTGCAGGTTCAGCTTGACTTTTCCACATCTGATGATTTTGGCCTTCCTATCATCTCCTAAGAAGACATCACCACCATCATATTTCTCATACTCGCATAACCACTCCCTATGGGGAGTGAAGTGAAAGGATGCACCTGATTCAATCAACCATGACTCATGATCTACATGTGTATTTGAATAAGAAGCCAAATACACATCCCCACCTTCATCCGAGGTTGTTTTTTCATCTACAAAAGGAGCATCATCATATGCCTTTCCTTTCTTAGGAGCTTTAGATCTACATTCCTTTTTGTAGTTCCCTTCCTTTCCGCATTTCGAGTACACCTTTACAAAATTTCCTGGAGATTTAAATCTTCCTCTATATTTAGATCTCCCACTCGAAACCTTATTCTTGTTTCTATTCTGGGACCTTCCTCGTATCGATATGGCATCACCATTTTGATCCTCCATATTTCTTTTTCTCATTTCTTCTGACAGTAAGGCTGAGACAATGTCATCAAAATTCAAGGTAGTTGTATTTCTACCTATTGCAATAAGTAGACTGTCCCACGAATCTATTAGAGAACACAACAAACTGATGCACTTATCTTCATCTGAGATTTTAATATCAATAGATGATAGCTAGCTTACAACAATATTGAAGGAATTAAGATGATCTGTCACCGAGTCTCCATCCTTCATCCTTAGGTTGTACAAATTTTTCTGTAGGAAGAATTTATTCACCAAACACTTAGATTGGTACAAAGTCCCAAGTTTGTCCCACAAATTCTTCGATGTAGTTTCCCCAGATACATTCAGCAATACTGATTCTGAGACACACAACCTTATTTTTCTCTTCGCCTTCCAATCCAACTTCTTCTAGTCTTCATCTGACATTGTCATTACTTTAGTACCTGGATCTACTACAATCCATTGATCTTTATCCACCAGCAGGTCCTCCATCTTGAGCTTCCATAACTCAAAACTCTGACCATTAAATTTCTCAATCTCTATCTTTCCACCGCTTGCCATCTTATTTCACCACAAGAATTGATCTCGTAGATCTTCCACTGAACTGGGTCTACCATAGGCATGAGAAAAAAACCACTCAACAGCAAAGGTGTCCCCTTGAAGCCGAAACAACTTTGATACCATATCTAGATTTTAACCCTCTACAAAAATTATCTACAAACTAATCTTAAAACATAAAATAAACAATAGCAAGAGAATAAAACATAAAACATATAAACACAAATATTTTCCTTTGGATCCCAAATCGGGACGACCAGCTTGATTTTTCATTATATTCCTTTTAGTGTTACAACACATATATGTACATGTTGAAGCATACATAAACCCCAATCCATTAACCCTGGATTAGAACATAACCGTAGGGGGTCAAAAACCATCGTCCCCAAAAACCATGTGAAAAATCATGCACAAAACCATGGGTGAGTCCGCCTATGAGTGGGTCTGCGCACACCAAAAAAAAAACTCCCGAGGCGCTGCCCAATAGGAACAAAGGATTCAAACAGGAATTAGAATCAGTTTGAGGTAGGTGATCTATTCACGATATGGATTCATTTGCAATCTAGGAAAGTAGGTTTATAATTGTTGCCTGTTGTTACTATATCCATCCTAGGGCTAGAGGGATCATCTCTCTCCGCAGAGAGGATTTTCCTGCATAACAAATTGGTGATTCCACTAGGGAGTGCTAGCCTTTTAGTCTCCTATTTTCAAATTTTTTATTTCTTTTCTTGTCTTCGATTTTCATCGAGTGGCCATATCCTTGTATTTGTATCTCCTATAGTTTCTTATAGAATTTTATCTCTCTGTTGAAGTGATAAGCCTTGTGTCAGTTTGGAAAATCGTTTTATTTTTTAATATTTTCCTTGATCGACTGTATTATCTCCTAACAGTCACGTCGATCATCGTGTTATGTGTTTTACACAGTCGTGCTTTCACCCTTCTAGTGTGGGTTGCAACCTATGAGTCACATTGATTCCCGTGTGTGATGTTTTTAGGTTTTCCTTCATTTGGTCAGAAAGTGATTACTATCCTTCTGAATGTTTTTTCTTGTTTGAATAGCTATGATTCTTCTTTTTTCAGTGACATTTCTAGTTTGATTCTTTCACCTTTGGTTGTCTCTTTTGTGAAGTTATTGCATCATTGTCTTCCTAGGGTTTCTGCGTGTCCTCGAGCCATTTGAGTGATTGCTTACTTTGTTTACTCTCATTGAATAAAGTGTTGTCATACCTTTTAGGCTTAGTGTTTGATTGGTTTTCATCTTTTGGTTAGTTCTTACGGATAGTATTTTTTTCAAGTGTCAATTCTGAATGCATTTGAGTTTCTACTTGCCATCAAGCATAGATTACAATTGCTTGTCTTCCGACAAAAGTTTTTTTTTTGAGTGATTAATTAGTGTTTGAATGAAGAGTGCTTTGTTTTCAAGAAAATGCTTTACGTCTCTCTTTGATTTTCGAAATATTTGCCACTTGCATGCATGTTTGAGAGATTTCATTAGTACTCAAATCATTGTTGATTAATCCACATTCTACATTTCACATTGTGCTTATAATAAAATACAAAAAAAAATTGTTTTTCATTTCGCTTTAGAAAATGAAAATTTCATTTCGATTCGCTTCATAGTGCATTTGGTGAAAGGAAGAAAATTGTAAAATTTTTGTTTCTCTTTAAAATTCCGCACTTGAATTAAAACGTGAATGTTGTTTTATGCATTTGTTTTGTTTTTACATTGATTGTGTGAGTTTCTCTCTCCCTCATTAACATAGGATTCATCAAAATGAATGGTTCTTTTCTCATTTAGCTGCATTTTATGGATTCAGACGACACCAGTAAGGCTTTGAAACCGAGTCATAATTAAAAATCAACCTTAAAATTATTGAATCAATCTAAGGAGAATTTGGAACCTAACAAATTAGATTTAGAGGTCTAGGCTAGAGATGTGTTCGGGCATCCTTAAGCGTAGGATCTGTCGCTAACAGTCTTTGTTACAACCCGTGGGTGATATACCATCCCACATATGGAAGTATATTGATGTATGAAAATACATTTTGGGCCACTCTCATTGAATGGTTACACAAGAGACAACACTGCTACATATTTGGACCCCCACGTACCATCGCATATATTTTGGGAGACATCACTAGGCTGAAAAACTTCCATAGGTAACTGAGTCGGTCGCCTTGTAGATGTGATACACCGAACACAACATTCGGGGAGATTGGTTGTCGTACATTAATTCATTATTCATTTCTCTTTCATTTGATCATCAAGGTGTATATTGTAGTTCACGACTACCTGGTAATCCTTTTTTCCTATCTTACCCCTTTTGATTTATTTTGTTTTTCTAAAATTAATTTCACACGATCACATGGCTTACCTGTTATAATATTTTTGGGCCTCATCATCAGTAAATCATAAATATATTATTTAAAGCCTTGAATTAATCATATTTATCCTCTTCTACTTCTTGAGATGATATCATCATGGTTGAACCACCAAGTTCAGTTCGCTCTCCATCCACTCCTTCCAAAGGAACATTGTCACTTGTCTCTTCTCATTATCCACCTTCGACTGGGACTCAAATTGATGAGTTCGCTCTCGTTCTAAGTATTAAAAATCTCACCTCTCGATATCCCCCTAATGTGCTAGTAGGCTAAGTTTCCTACCCTCTAAATCAATTATTTGATCCCATTGAAATATCCCCTCAACAACCCTATAGTCCATACGATACACCTAGTGTACCGTTTGTGAATTCACGGTGTCCATCTTGAAGTGCTCCCCATCAGTTATTCCCGACGGATTCTGAGGGAAAAGTTTCATCCCCCCTAGAGGTTTCAAGCACCATCGATGGTGTAGATGATACTATGTATGATGGACCCCAATTCCCTCCCGAAGGTTTTCCCTACATGGAAACTCAAACCTCCTCCCAGTTGTATATTTTGTAGAATTACACCTCGTTGGGACACCTGATCTCGAGTATGTCAAGTAATACGCCTTTGTATTACAATACTATTTGGTATAATGCTAGAGTATGTGCCCCTAGTTTGAGTGTTTCCAAGATAACCATTTCCATTCCTGCTTGAACTATAGTCACACCTACTTCTACAAAGCCAACTGTTTGTGTGGGTGTTTCAACATCTCCTATCAGTTTTCCTGTGTCGATCCCATCGACTTCAGTTTCTAGAGGAGGTCTTTCCCTATTATTTCAATGAGTAAAATATAGTCCGTTGTGGTTCTTTCAACTACAGCAGAAAAATACATGGAAGCCACTCATGCAAGAAAGGAAGCAGTTTGGTTGCAGAGATTGTGTTCAAGTATGGGGTTGGTACAGTGAGCTATAAGGATAGACTGTGATAGCCAAAGTGCAATTTTCTTGGCTAAGAACCCTACTTATCATTCAAAGAGAAATAAAATTGATGTTCAATATCACTTTGTGAGAGATATGGTTGAGGATAAAAGGGTGTTGTTGGTAAAGGTGGGCACTTTGAAGAATGTTGCAGATGCATTGAAAAAGTTTGTGAGCACTCAGAAGTTCTCTTGGTGTAGAGAAACAATGGATATTGTAGAGCTGGGATAATGACTAAGCTCTCTTGTGCCCCCCTTGTGGAAATAAAAAAACAAGTGGGATAATTTTGGGCATGTGTTATATCCTTTCCACAACTAATTCCACTCACTGTATGTTGTGCTGAGAACCTCCAAATAGGCTAAACACATATCTGTTGGGAAAAATACTGAGAGGGGGGGGTGAATCAGTATTTACTGCATATTCAAAACTTTTCACTTTTTCATTCCTTAAAACCCATACGCTACTTTGCTGAAGCCAAGTAGCGTATACACGTGGATATCCTTCATAAAACTCGCGTATACACAGAGATCTAATTATGCCATTAGTTCTTCACTTATATCATTCCATCATTCATTTATCAGATGTTCTATAAACAGTAAACATGTGCAGTAAGAACAGAATAAACCATCACACAAAGCATCACACATGAACACCAGGCTTTTTAGGTGGAAACCCAAGTCGGGAGAAAACCACCGCTGCAGTTGCTCAGCCTTCAATATTTTATTATAGAGAAAACATCTTACAACATATGTGCTGGTGCAGACTTGACCAACACGCAGGCACCCACCTGCGCTCGTTTACCAGCCTCTCCTGGAAGGGAGCTACGACCCCCCGACTCGTTTACCAGCCTCTCCTGGAAGGGAGCTACGACCCCCCGATCTCGTTTACCAGCCTCACCTGGAAGGGAGCTACAACCCCCTGACTGAAGGCTACAACCTTCAGCACCACCTTGGACCACGTTTCATCAATTTTCACACTGGATCCAACAACTTCAATAGAACAACACTTGCAAGCCACATTTTATCATATTTCCAAACTGGACCCTTTCCATACTTTTAAGCATAAGCATACATCACCAATAGATACTTAACAACACAGATCAGATAGCAAAAACACAGCAGAACAAATCAGATATTTCATACCCTTTGCTTCAACAAACCCTAGTTTTCATACGCGCTTTCCCTTTACTGATGTCGCGTATATACGCGCTTCCGTCCACACAAACCAGCGTATACCTCAGTGTATATTTTATTGCGCATACGCGCTTTCTCTTAGCTGCAGCCGCGTATATACGCGCTTCCTCCGCGACGAAGTAGCGTATAGATCTTCAATCATTACAGAGCAGCATACTTCATCAGATCAGATATTCAGTTCAGATCTACCCTTTCGCTTCAGACAGATGTTCGCCTAGATGCTCGCCTCATCACAGATCTAAGCCTTCCATAATCAGATCTAGCAAATACAAGTACATTTCAGATCTAGAAATCCCGCTTCATCATTTCTTCATAAGTGCATCATAGATTCAGATCTATCATCAAACCTTTACCCTTTCCATACAGATATACTTCACAGAGAAGTATTCATTCAAGCTCAGACATCTTGCCCCCTCACTCATGATTTTCACAATGAATTTCTTCTTCTTATATAGGTTTATCCTTTTTCAATACCACGGGTCAAAGCAATACCATGAGCCTTCAATACCACGGGCCAAAGCAATACCATGAGCCTTCAATACCACGAGCCAAATCAATACCATGAGTCTTCAATACCACGGGCCCCTGTTTTTGCACTTTTTGAGCGCTTTTGCCCATACGCTACTTATCACGTTCTTTCCCGCGTGCATACGCGACTTCCCCTAGGCATATTCGCGTATGCATAGAGACATACTCTTTTCATCATACTTTGAGCACATTCTGAATTCCTTTCTTCATTGCCTTTTGTGCACATTGTAAATACATCATATTTTTTTTTTTCATCAAGAACATATTCTAGCAAGCACAACTTCATCAAGTAAGTTGTCATCATATTCATTCAGTGGGTTGCCATCAAGGAAAACATCCTGCATCATATTTCCAACAATCTCCCCCTTTGGACTTGATGGCAACCACGATGGTGTTTGGTTACCATAACAGATAGGTACATTAAGAATACAATGACACCAAGTCACTCTCCCCATTTTTACCATGTCACTCTCTCCATTTTTTCCATCATTCAAACACCATGTCAATCTCCCCCTTTGACATCAAGGGCAAAGGACAAAACCAGCAGATCAAAACCAACACACTCTCCCCCTTTGACATCAAGGGAAACGGGTGGATCAAAACCAACACACTCACCCCCTTTTCTCCTCATGTAGAAGAAGCGTTCTGTAGATATGATGTATACTGAAGTGACCAAGCTCCCCCTGAGTTCATGCTGAATCTTCAAACATATTTTCAATGAAGTACATGACTCTATGAAGTTCCTATCACCAATGACTCATACTTACATCAAATATCCAACCAAGTGGATTTACATATGAGACTCATGTACCCAACCAAGTGGGTTTACAAATTTGACTCAGCTACCCAACCAAGTGGGTTTACAAAAATGACTCAGCTACCCAACCAAGTGGGTTTACAAATTGACAAGTCCTTACATGACTGAATATTATAATTTTACAACATGGGTCTCAACCAGACCTTTTCATCAAAGTACAAATATGAATCTTCATAATTAATACCAAAAAGACCTCAAGAGAGATCATATATCAGAACCACCATAATGCCAGCAATGCATTATACTCAGCAAAACTAATGCTCCCCCTGAATTTGTGCATTCATGCATCCTTTTCATATGACTAAGGCTCCCCCTTAGTTTGTGCATCCTGAACACTTTCACCAACAAATCATCAAGGCATCTTCATCAAAACATTAGAAACAGAGATATGAGAACTGGAACACCACCAGAGATACCAGACAATATCAGAGATACCAAACAGCACTGCAGCTGTGCTGAAGAATGCTGAACCAACCAAAAATTGCCAGCAACCAAACATACGCGGTTTTATGTGCAGGAACTCGCGTATATACGCGACTGTGTTTCAGGAAACCCGCGTATCCCAAGCCATCTTCTAAATTTCAACCAGATCTGATTCTCTGTGAGGCAAAGACAGTGTTCAGCTTCTTTCTGGGACATTTGAATGCTTCCTTGGACTACAGATAGATAGAATAGTGTAGTTGTGTCTTCAAGCGTTATCCAATGGTTGTAGTAAAGGTACATTAGTAACCAGGCCTTCAGATTCTTTGCAGCATCAATACAATCTTTCCAAGAAAGTTTATCATACCAGAACAACAACTTCCCATAAGTGTCAAGCAATCATTCAAGTGGTCCAACATCACCATGATCTTCAAGATTTAACATGAAGTAACATATGTAGGCAAAAGATCTCTCAACCATAGTAACACATTCTGCATGATTTATTTCTGAATCAAATGACATCCAACTCATCCATGTGTGAGTACAAAGGATACTTATCAGCAACCAGGGCTCAAAAACTCATCATAATAAACCATGTACCAAGACATCATCATTTGAGCATGAGTATCACAAAAACCAAAGAATAAGCAGTCATATTGCCAACAATGCAATCATTAGTATTCAACCTACTGCTCCCCCTAAACCAGTGCTCTTCCTTAACTTGTGCAATCTGAAACACCTTCAACAGCAAGTCATCAGCAACAATCTCTGCATGATCTGTCCTCATCTCTGAATTATAAGACTTTCATCTCAACAACGAATGCTCTTCATCATAAAGCAACCAAGCTTCATCCATAATGTTCAACACAAGAACCCATGTATCATTTCATTATTATGAGTATAACCAGAATAATGCTAATAGTGCAATCATCAGCAGTCAGACTGATGCTCCCCCTGGACCTCTGCTCCAAATCTTCAGCTATCAGATAAATTCTCTTATCATCAATGCATACGCGACTGTGTCTGCTGGAACTCGCGTGTATACGCGACTTTGGTTAATGTAACCCGCGTATGGAAAGTGAAGCATAGAAAATTTTCATCTTCCTTCATTTCCTCCTGAGCTTGTACCTCCTGTACCTGTCCTTTTCACATCAGATGCGCTGTCAAAAGTAAACCTAACCAGAATAATCAAATCAACCATGAGAGTCATCATGCATTGCTCCCCCTGTGACGATACATCACTAGATCTCATAATGTATCCCACATCATTCCTGCAGTCAATCAGAGAAGTAAGCTTCCAGAAGCGGATGACTGCAGTAGGGTCAGAATTCCCTACGTTTCTGATCGGTCCTCCTTCTTTTTCCAAATTTTCTTGAGCTTTCCAACTGTGTGCTGAAAGTTGTCCACTTTCCCAGATCTGTTCATCCTGCATTCTTTTTCTACATGTCCATACTTGTTACAAGCATAACATCTCATGTGGCCAGAGAAATAAACATAAGAATCATAATGAGTATTTCTAATCTTCCTCCTTTTACACTCCGCTGCTTTATGTCCATACTTGTTACATGAAAAACAATATCCCTTGAAGAAACCAGAGTACCTTTCTATGTAGGAGCTCTTTGTTTGAGGCTGAAATGATCTTCTCCTGCAATTTGCTGCAACATGCCCATAATTATGACATTTAAAGCATTCAACGTTCTTGAATAAATTCCTTTGAGAGTTCATGATTGTTGGTTGAGATTTTGTCTCTTTCAACACTTCCGGTTTTGCATTGACATCCTCTGAATTTTTGGCACTTCCTTGTGAGCTAGATTCTCCTTTAACAGTTTCATGAAAACCAAGACCAAGTTTGATAGCAGGAGACCTTTGATTACTCAGAATATTGTCCAAAATATTAGTATTATCTTGAAACCTCAAAAGTTTAACCTTTTCTTCTAATTTACCTTTGAGAATGTTTACCTCAACCTCCAAGGCTTGACATTGCTTTGTCATGCTTTCTTCTTTCTTTCTTCCATCTTCTACTTGATCCTTCAGATTTAGAATCTCTTCTTTCAACCAATTTTCATTTTCTTCACATGTTTGTTCCAGCTCTTCATTCTTCTTGTTTGATTTTTCCAGAACCCTTTTGAGAGAGATGATTTCTTCTTCAAGGCCTTCATTCTTCTTATTTGATTTGTCCAGGTCTTCTTTGAGGGAAATGATTTCTGCTTCAAGTCCTTCCTTTTCAAATGATTGTAGAGGTTCCTCATTTTTCTCACTTGATGCTTTTAGATCTGCTTGTAGAGAGATGATTGCAGCTTCAAGTCCTTCATTCTTCTTGCTTGATTTTTCAAGATCTGATTCTATTTCTTTAATTCGATTGGATGCATAAGTATGAAACCTTTGATACTTGTCCACCTGTCCATTCAACATTTCTATTTGATCTTTCATTTGAGAGGTCATCTCTTTGTAGATAGTTTCTTGTTTATTAGTTGAACTTTGTAGTTCTTCAACTTTAGTCTTGAGAGCTTCTTGTAGATCCACAACTTTACTTTCGCTATCTTCACTATTGTTTGCACAAAGAAGAGTATTACAAGTGGCCTTCTTCTTTTCCTTCTTTGCCATGAGTATTTGTAGAGCTTTGTCAGAAACTTCTGGATCCATACTGTCACTTTCACTATCATAATCATTGCACATGCAGTTAAGTGAGAGACAAGAACAACGATTAATACCTGGTTCATCTTCTTCAATTTTTTCTATACATGATTTCTGAGGTATCTTCTTGTTTCGAGTAGCCTTCTTCTTTTGCTTCTTAGCCATGAGCACTTTTAGATCTTGGTCAGAATCTTCTTCATCTTCACTGGATACTTCATCATCATCTTCTTTTGCATAATAACTCTTTCTCTTTTCAAATTTTTTCCCTTTACCATGCTTTTCTCTATAAGGACATTTAGCAGAATAATGACCAACTTTTCCACACTCAAAACATTTGAAGGGAAGCTTACCTTTGAATCTTCCAGTACCTAGTTGGAGCTTTCTCACGAAATTCGCTTCTTCTTCATCGGATATATAGCTGGATTCTTTGACAACTTCCTTTCCTTTTGTAGATGCCTTAAAAGCAGCTTCTCTTACTTGAGAAGGGCCTCCTTGTCTCATTTCAAAAGCAGTCAGAGTACCATGTAATTGAACAATAGTAAGAGTTTGCAAATCTTGCCTTTCTTCAATAGCTGAAACTTTAGAGTCAAACTTTGAAGTCAATGATCTTAAGACCTTTTCCACCAGAGTAGTATCAATTATGGTTTCACCCAAATTTCTTATTCGATTTACAATATCATCCAGATGAAGAAAGAAACTGGCAACACTCTCATCACTATGCATCCTCAAATTTTCATATTCAATTCTAAGAGTTTGGAGTTTTGCACTTTTTACCTTTGTCTCCTTCATAGCTTAGAATGATTTTGTCCCATATGTCTTTTGCCGAATGTAGCTGCATCACTTTAGCAAATTCTGATTCAGACATGCTTCCCAATAAGACATTCACTGCTTTGGCATTGATTTCATACTTCTTTCTTTCAGCTGCATCAGTAGGAATACTTGCCGAGTATTGATAACCTTCTTCCACGATTGCCCATACATCTGCACCAAGACTTTGCAGATAAGCTTTTGTACGTACCTTCCAGAAGATCAGATTGCTTCCATTGAATAGAGGTGGCTTTATAGACATTACTCCTTCTTGACTTCCCATTGCGACGGATCTCCTTTGAGCGATCAAGCTTCTGCACAAGGACCTGCTCTGATACCAATTGTTGGGAAAAATACTGAGAGGGGGGGGTGAATCAGTATTTACTGCATATTCAAAAAATTTTACTTTTTCATTCCTTAAAACCCATACGCTACTTTGCTGAAGCCAAGTAGCGTATACACGCGGATATCCTTCATAAAACTCGCGTATACACAGAGATCTAATTATGCCATTATTTCTTCACTTATATCATTCCATCATTCATTCATTAGATGTTCTATAAACAGTAAACATGTGCAGTAAGAACAGAATAAACCATCACACAAAGCATCACACATGAACACCGGGATTTTTAGGTGGAAACCCAAGTCGGGAGAAAACCACCGCTGCAGTTGCTCGGCCTTCAATATTTTATTATAGAGAAAACATCTTACAACATATGTGCTGGCGCAGACTTGACCAGCACGCAGGCACCCACCTGCGCTCGTTTACCAGCCTCTCCTGGAAGGGAGCTCCAACCCCCTGACTCGTTTACCAGCCTCTCCTGGAAGGGAGCTACGACCCCCTGCTCTCGTTTACCAGCCTCACCTGGAAGGAAGCTACAACCCCCTGACTGAAGGCTACAACCCTCAGCACCACCTTGGACCACGTTTCATCAATTTTCACACTGGATCCAACCACTTCAATAGAACAACACTTGCAGGCCACCTTTCATCATATTTTCAAACTGGACCCTTTCCATACTTTGAAGCTCAAACATACAACCAAACTGAAACAGACAACTCAGCACTGTAGAATACAGATAGCAGTAATACAGCAGAATAGATCAGATATTTCATACCCTTTGCTTCAGCAAACCCTAGTTTGCATACGCGCTTTCACTTCACTGATGTCGCGTATATACGCGCTTCCGTCCACACAAACCAGCGTATACCTCAGTGTATATTTTATTGCGCATACGCGCTTTATCTTCGCTGAAGCTGCGTATATACGCGCTTCCTCCGCGGCGAAGTAGCGTATAGATCTTCATTCATTACAGAGCAACATACTTCATCAGATCAGATATTCAGTTCAGATCTACCCTTTTGCTTCAGACAGATGTTCGCCTAGATGCTCGCCTCATCACAGATCTAAGCCTTCCATAATCGGATCTAGCAAATACAAGAGCAATTCAGATCTAGATCCCCTTCTTCATCATTGGTGCATCATACATTCAGATTTATCATTCAAGTGTAACCCTTTCCATTCAGATATACTTCAGAGAGAAGTATTCATTCAAGCTCAGACATCTTGCACCCTCACTCATGATTTGCACAATGAATTTCTTCTCCTTATATAGGTTTATCCTTTTTCAATACCACGGGTTAAAGCAATACCATGAGCCTTCAATACCACGGGCCAAAGCAATACCATGAGCCTTCAATACCACGAGCCAAATCAATACCATGAGTCTTCAATACCACGGGCCCCTGTTTTTTCACTTTTTGAGCGCTTTTGCCCATACGCTACTTATCACGTTCTTTCCCGCGTGCATACGCGACTTCCCCTAGGCATATCCGCGTATGCATAGAGACATACTCTTTTCATCATACTTTGAGCACATTCTGAATTCCTTTCTTCATTGCCTTTTGTGCACATTGTAAATACATCATATATTTTTTTTTTCATCAAGAACATATTCTAGCAAGCACAACTTCATCAAGTAAGTTGTCATCATCTTCATTTAGTGGGTTGCCATCAAGGACAACATCCTGCATCATATTTCCAACAATATCGACTTGTATATCTTCCTTGGTCCAGATCTCCAACCCAATCTGCATCAACAAAACCAAAAAATTCCAACACTCTCTCCAATCCTTGTCTTCCCTTGTAGCACAAGCCATAATCACTAGTGCCACACAAATATATGAAAACCCGCTTCACTGCTATATAATGCTCCTTCCCTAGGTTTGAAAAAAACCTACTCAATACTCCCACTGCATGTGCAATGCCTGGTCTAGTATAGACCATTGAATACATTATGCTACTCACTGCACTTGCATATGGAACATGAGACATATCTTCCTCTTCTTCTTATGTCTTTAGACACTACTCAGCAAACAAATTTACACGTACAGGAATAAGAACATTCACCGGTTTACTATCCTGCATATTGAACCTCTGCAATATAGTCTCGACATACTTCCTCTAGTTTAACCAGATTTTCCTATTTTCCCAGTCTCTCCTAATTTCCATGCCCAAAATATAGTTTGCAACACCAAGATCCTTCATGTCAAATTTGGAGAACAGTTGGGTCTTCAAATATTTGATAATTTCCTTATCATTTCCAATAAAAAACATATCATCCACATACAAGACCAAATAAATAACACAGTCACCAATTAATTTAAAATAAACACAATGATCCTCCTTGCTTCTGGTGAAGCCAAGTCCCCATCTATATGCATCAAATTTCTGATACCACATCCTTGGTGACTATTTTAACCCATATAGAGACTTATTTAACCTCCATACCAGTTCTTTCTTCCCCTTTACCATAAATCCTTCAGGTTTTTTCATGTAGATATCCTCTTCTAGATCGTCGTGAAGAAATTTTGTCTTCAGATCCATCTATTCTATCTCAAAATCAAATGCAGCAACAACGGATAAAAGTAATCTAATAGAAGTAACTTTGGCAACAGGAGAAAAAATATCACCAAAATCAATTCCTGGCACCTGGGAATAACCTTTTGCTACCAACTAAGATTTGTATTTCTCCACCTTGCCTTCTAAATTCATCTTCTTCTTAAACACCCATTTTCTCCCGACGGGCTTCCTTCCAGCCAGCAACTCCACCAGATCCCATGCCTCATTTTTGTGCAAGGATGCCATTTCATCAACCATGGCCTCCTTCCAGAGTTTTCCATCCTCTGAATCTACTGCCTCCCTGACAGTTCTGGTATCATAATCAGTTATAGTTAAGGAAAAACTTGAATAGAAAGTAGATGGGCTATACCTTTTTGGTTGCCTTCTTTCCCGAACTGATCTTCTCATAGCTGGAGTTTGTGTATCTTCCTAATTTGAGTCTTCTTCTATTGTAGAGTCTGATTCATCGTCCTTTAGCTAAAAATATATCTTCTCATGTTCCTTTGGTAGGACTTCATGTTTAACAACATCTTTAACCTCTCTAAACACGACATCTCGATTGTACCCAACCTTCCTTGTTTCTGAGTTCCAAAGTTTGTAACCCTTTAAACCATCCCTATACCCAATAAAGATGCACCTTTTAGATTTATTATCCAACTTGGTCCTTTTCACCTTTGGAACATGTACATATGCATCACATCTAAATACCCTCAAATGTGAAGGAGAGGGTTTCTTACTAGTCCATACCTCATGTGGAGTCTTATCCTCCAATGATGATGAAGGTGACCTATTAACCAAGTAACATGAATTCTCCACTGCCTCTGCCCAAAATTCTTGTCCTAACCCGGTACCACTGAGCATGCTTCTTTGCTTTTCCATCAATGTTCTATTCATTCTTTTTGCAACTCTGTTTTGCTGAGGTGTGTATGGAGTAGTATTCTACTGCTCTATACCACACTTCTTACAAAACTCTTCAAATTCCTTCTTGCAGAACTCCCCACCATTATCTGTCCTCGACACCTTTATCTTCTTCTCTATCTGTTGTTAGGTCCCTGTAATTTGTTATATTGGTGAGAACAAATGAACAGGGGTAACATCAGACCAGTATTTGGAGTCCTAGGACTTAGGCTTCCTATATTCAGAGATGACTCTCTCTATTTGTGCAAAAGGATGTGAACTTGTTTGCTTTTAAGGTTTGGTTTTAGGCTAGTTGTTAAGTGTAGGGTTTGTTTGTCTGTTTTGGTTGGGTATATGATCAAGTAGAATAAATGGAGTGAGGAAATATTCAAGTCATTGGGCTACATAGTCTATAAAAGTCATGGAAATTTCAACAATGAATCAGGGTGCATCACAGGGAAAATCTAGCATGGTCAAATGGATTTTCAAAGTTTATGTGAGATGAGATGAACATCAAGTTTGTGAACAAACTAGGGAAAAGGGAAATTAAGAATCCTTTGTCAAATAATTTAACAAGAAGGGACTTCAACACTATTTAGCATAAATAAGTAATCATAAGATAGGGAAAACCAATAAATCTTTGAATAAACTCAAGAAAATAAGCATCTCACACAAACAATCTAGTGAACTATAGAAGGTGAGAAACTCATTTAACTTCCACTGATTTCACCTTCAAAGTTAGAAAAACATTTAGGATAAACATATAACTTTAATCAAAGAAGAGGGAACTCCTAGACATCATTGATCATAGCCATAAATATCTTCAAAACAAACTTTGAAGAATGGACAAAGCATATGATCGAAACATAGCCTCTTTGGAAAACCTAATTAGTGGTGCTTCAAAGAAAAATCTCAAGAACAATATTTTAGTGACATCAAGCAAGCAGGGATAGCCATAAAACATCTATGATATCTACTGTATTGAACCATTCATAACATAAAAAATATGTGGTGGGTCTAGAGAGAAACTAATAATTCTCTAAACTGAGCTAGCAGAGGAAAAAATAGAGGCATTGAAGAACAAACAAAGCTAAGGTACCTTTGAAAAACATTTCTTAGTCTAAAACCTTTGTCATACTACAATATAAAAGGATGAAACACAATGATACATAATAAAATAGTAACTGAGTAGAATCACATCACCATTAACCAGCTCAGGGACCCTAAAAGAAAGACTTTCTCCATCATCAATCAAAACAAGCCATTCACAAAGTCCACAACACCAGTTTCTTCTTCAATCTCCAAAAAACTATGTATTTATCCCAAGAGTCATAAAATTACAAAATTTTAAAATAAGGCCCTCATGCTCTATTTATCTAGCAAAGGAGGGAAAAAAACCCTAACTAGGGTTTGAAAATGTCAAAATCATCCATCATTTATGCCTCTGAGACCGTGCAAGGCCCAAGACACAAAGTATCTCATGAAATAAATGCAAAAATAACTCCTAGCACCTAAATTTGGAGTGATTTGCCTCAAAAAACACTAAAATATCATTTTTCCAATAATGAGTGTCTTTTGTTGACTTTTTGGCCAAAAACAAACAGTGAGGTTTGAACATGTAGCGCCTGCATGGGAGAAACTGGGTCGACTTGTAGCCAAGTTTTGATGACCTTCTCGATGTCAGAATTGGCTCCGTGATGACCCGTTTGAAAGCCTTCTGAGTCTACTTTCGAAAAATTCCCTTTATTTTATTATTGGGGTTAATTAACCCATACAAAAAGCAAATTTTCCAAAGATTCTCTAGGCGCAGTGCCAGGCCTGAAAATGAGGCAGAAAGGTGAAATAGGGTGTTTTTGACCCTTTGGGAGGATCAAATCAACTCCAAATGACCTGAAAATTGGTGAGCATGCTATAATTGAGCTAAGGTTTCTGAAAATGCAAATTTATCCTCCTGAGGATGCCCGAGGTGAAAGCGTAGCGCCAAGGGTGCTGTGCTTAGAGGCCTCAAGATTTGCAAAAACCCAAAATTTGTCAAAAAATTCCCAAAATTGGTGGATGTATTCCTTATGGGGTTTAAGAGGCCTACAGGGAAGATTCAGCCAATATTCCAAGGTTTTCTTGGTATTTTTCCTCTTTGAGTGCTGTTGTTTTGGCATGGTCCTTTTTGAGTTTAACCCTTGCAATTTGGTTTCTTCAGGCATAATGCTTGGTCATCTTCCTTTAGAGATCAAGATATTTATTGGATTTCTCCAATTTGGCCTCTAAGTATATTTTTTCTCTTTCTATCCAAGGCTCCCTATCATACTCTATCTCTATGGCAAGAAACTCGGCTAGAGGGAGCTGCTCTGCCAAGGTCGATTCTTGTTCTGTGCATTTTTCCAAGGCCTTCCTTAAATCCATGGTTCTTGGTCTCCTCCTCTGATAACACTCCCTTCTTCTCTTGAAATGGTGATCATTGCTACCTTAAAACAACCTTATTCCATCTTGTGAAACTTGATAGGAGGAGTGAACACTAATAAATTTTTTCTTAGAGGTCAAAACAGGGATTTTTTCATGAGGACTTAGGGATTTTAGTCATTAGAGTTTGACCAATTTCATTTTACCATTAAATCATAAAATATATTGGAGGGCAAGGAAAAACATCCACCTACCAAATTTAAACTTCTTTTCAGGTCCTTGTATGCAGCTTGGAGGTCTCCTTTCATAATTTTTTGGTAATTTGCAGGTGGACGAGAGCTTCTGGCTTAGGCATAGCACCTGAACGTGTTGTCGGGTGCCAGGCCTCCTGAGCGAAGTGCCTAAATGTGTTCAGGCCGGTTAGAATTCCTGGATGCAGTGCCTTAATGTGTTTTTGGGCCCGTCAGGCTCCCTGAGCACAACGCACACATGATCTTTTGTGCCTGTTGAGCTCTTTGAGCGCAACACCTGCACGATTCCCTACTTTTCGGGAAATTTTGGGCAAAAGAGTAGCACCCATATGAAAGTGCAGTGCATTCCCCTGAATGTGTAGTGCAGTGTTAATTTATACTGTAAAATTTAATAAATGCGTAGTTCCAGTGTTGTAAGTGTAGCACCTGCACGAACGCACAACGCTGGGCAAAATGACCCAATTTTTTTACTAAAACTCATGTTTTTCTCCTTAAAGGTTTCTTACTCTTTTGCAAGTGAAAAATGAGCCAAATGATAGACAAAATGACCCTTTATATTCTTAGGAAAATAAATTTAACACTTTTAGACCCACTTTCTAATTTTTTTAGTGTCTTTGTCACTTTTTCTAATATTCATTTTGACTTTTTTCAGTAAGTGACTTGAAAACATAAAAATGGTCCTTTTTCCCTTCTAATAATTTTTCTTTGTTTCTTCTTAGGTTTCTCACATGGTGATATTTGACTTCCTTTGGCCTATTGATGCCTTTAACAAATTGTTCTACAGATTTTTATTTGAGTCACATAATTTACTGTGCTTTTGGCCTGTTCATGTCTTTCGGTCATTTTTATTCCATAAGTGTCATGAAAACCTTGAAGTGACTCTCTTCCCCTTGATCTTTGGAACATGCTAAAAACACTTTTACAACCTTAGGCACTTACATGGTGGCATCATTTTTAAAAAATTCTCTGTTCCTACCTTGGAGATTAAATTTCCTTTTGCTTGATGGGTGACCGCGAAACTTGTTTCCATCCTTCTCATTGATCTTTAGGTATGATAATTCAATATGTGACAAGTACCATAGTCTTCACAATCATGTATTCTATCTTCTCTTGGCCACTTCTAATTGTCAGGTGCCATGACATACTAATTTAGCCCTTTCTGATGTTCTTGGAGTTTGACACATTTAGTTACACAACAACAACCTCATGATCAGCTTGGATTTCTATCTTGAAACTAAACCCTATGCTTTCATTCCTTTGATCATTGAGTGCAAATGACTAAAAATGGAGGCTTGACCTTCCTTATACTAATACCCTTTTTATTCTTTTCCTTTGAGGTAGTGAGATACTTCACCTTGGAAAACTCTGGAAGTCACCTACAATAGCCTCTTGAAACCTCCTGTCTGCTGTCATCATGGAGGCCTATCATCTTCATTTCATATCCCTTGTCTATCTTTCCAAAACCTTAGGTTTCTGGGTTGCTCAAGAAGAATTATTAGTGTTGTCTTCTAAGTTGTTTATAGCCCTTTCAAGTTCATTCATTTCTGTCTAGATCACCTCACCTTTTTCCCAATTTCATCGATGATTTCTAAAAAGTCTTCATTTCATGCTTGGTTCCATTGGTGTGACTCTATCCTTGTGATTTGATGCATTTATCTTTACTTGGCACATTTTTGGCCCAATCAGTCTTAGGGACCTTGATTCTTCTTGAACATAGGCTACTTCCTCCTTATTTGCTATGGATGTCCTTTAATGAGGAGCAAGCCTCTTACCTTACCTATTTTTATGCTAATAGTCACCTTGGAACTCCTGCAGAAATGTCAAAATGAATAGTTGTCCTTTGCAGAATTTCAGCTTGATAAGGAGGTATTCCTTTGAGACTTTTCTAATCTATCTTTGAAAAGTAGGTGCTGACCTTCCATCACTTTTGATTCAATTTCTATCACATGAAAAAAAATGATTTATAACACCAAGGATAACCCTACAACCTATGAAACCCTAATGACATAGTGGAAAACTCCTCTGACTTGTTCTTTGACTGAAAACTTGACTTGGAGTCTTCAAGTATGAAAAACAAAGTTTTTAACAAATTGATTGATTTAAGATCCAAAATCCAATGTACTTGATTTATCTAAAGAGCCTACAGAGATAGTTTTGAGATCATCAATGCTTGAGGCATCTTGTGAGCATAAGAATGAGTAGGAATGTTTGGTAATCTTACATGGTGAGTGGAGGGGTGAGGTAAAGGAAAAATAGAGTACTAAGGTTATGGGTGGGAAAATAGGATAAAGATGAGTGGCATGAGCCCATGAGGGGTCCTCTGGGAGTGGTAAGTTGACCATGACATGATAGAATAGTGAAATAGTGAAAATTTTATCTTAAGGATAATGAAGGTAGTGAGATTTCTAAAACTCACAATATTCATGAATATTGTTTTTAGAAATCTAGGACAAGTATTTAGTCATATACAAATAGAAAAATTACTGATGACTAATAGTGGCTCCACTTGGGGAGGGCAGCTCCTTTTAGGGAGGTGTCCAAAACTTCTGATATCAAATTTCTTATTTTTGAATACCAGTGTGTTATTCGTACTTGGCAGATCTCTTTTCCCCCATTTTCTAATGTTCTCTTGAAGCTATGATATCATAAAATCTGAACAAACATGATTGATTCAATCTCAGTTCTACCTACCCATCTTACTTGGCCTAACATTTTTTCTTCTTCCGAGTACACTTGGACTGGAAAACCCTTGACATCAATTTTTATTTTGAAAGAAAAAAGGAACTATCTACTTGTACCCTTATCACTTCCAAGAGTTTAGATTTGGCTAATGAACTCTCCTTATTCTCTACCTATTCTACTCATTTGTCAAGGTTAAGCTTTTTGACAAACTTTATTCTCTAACCTACTAACATAAAATTCAAAACATGATCAAACCTTGTTGTGAAACTAGCTCCAAAAAGAGAAGAAAAGAGATATCAACACCTTAGAAATAAGCCACTTCGATGGGAAAACCTCCAATACATTACATGAATGAAAAATTCTTGGATGATTCAAATTACAAAACCTCCTTTCTATATATAGGAGTCCATGGGGCCATAATGTAATCCTAGTAGGGCCACAATGTAATCCTTGCCATCCTAACAATAATAATTTAAGGGCATAATAATAACAGTATGGGGGTTACAAGGGTACAATAATAACAATAAGGGGGTTACACTAACAACAATAAGGGACTAAACTAGTAATATAGGGGCCTAACATGCCCCTCTCATTCAAAAAAGTGTTGTCCTCAATGCTTGAGTAGCTCTGGGTGCTTTTGTATAAAATTATCATCCTCCCATGTAGAATCTTCAGTGGGTAAGTTCTTCCACTTGATGAGATACTCTGAAATTGATCGATTTTGTAGCTTTTGAGTTCTTGTTTCCATGACCGCTTCAGGTTCCAATATGATTTTTCCTTCCTCATCAAGTTCTGGCAATATTGTTTGAACTGGAAGATTTTCACCTATAACCTTCTTTAAGCATGAAACATGGAAATTGGATGCACTCGTGAAGAAGCAGGAAGCTCCAATTTGTATGCCATAGTACCAATATTTTGCAACACCTTGTAAGGACCATAGTACTTTGGCGATAATTTATTATCCTTCTTAGCTTGCTTGAGGAACATTTGTTTGTATGGTTGTAGCCGTAAAAATACCCAGTCTCCTACATCAAAACTTCTCTCGCTGCGATGTTGATCTGCCTGTTGTTTCATTCAATTTTGTGCCAAATTTAGGTTGTCCTTTAAGAGTTGGAGAACTTCTTGTTGATGCTTGATGTGATCTTCCACTGCTTGAACCTTCAAATTTTCTCTTAAAGATGATGTGATGGATGATGGATGATATCCATAAAGTGCCATAAATGGGGTCATTTTTGCTGCAGTATGGAAGGAAGTGTTATACCACCATTCAGCGAGAGGTAACCACTTGACCCATTGTGTTTGTTTATCAGATACAAAACAACAAAGATATCCTTCCAAACATTTATTTACTATCTCAGTTTGACCATCGGATTGAGGACGATAAGATGAGCTATGAGCTAATTGAGTACCCAAACAAGAAAATAACTCCGTCCAAAAATTTCCAGTAAAAATGGGATCTCTGTCACTCACAATAACCCTTGGGCTTCCATGTAGCTTTTGAATTCTATCCATAAATGTAGTAGCAACTGCACTTGCTTTAAATGGATGAGATAATGCACAAAAGTGTGCATACTTGGTAAGTCTATCAACTACCACCATGATGACACTCTTTCCTTCGGACTTAGGTAAACTAGTGATAAAATCCATTGAAATCTCCTCCCAACGTTGACTTGGAATGGATAAAGGTTGTAGAAGTCCTGGGGTCTTAATTGTCTCCACTTTATTCTGCTGGAAAACCAAACATTCCGCCACAAACTTTTGAATATCAGATTTAAGGCCATCCCAAAAAAATCTTTCTTCACCCTGTGGTAAGTTTTTAAAAATCCTGAGTGTCCTCCTAAAGGAGAAGTGTGCAATTCCAAAAGAATCTTTTGTTTTAGTTGGGAATTCTTACAAAGATATAAGCGATCTTTGTACCATAAGGAATCATTTTTCCAAATAAATGTATCATATGTACTAGGATCTTGCTGCAACTTTTGAATGAGTGTTGATTGATTCAGGTAGTTCCTCCATTTGAAACCATCACTTGACATTCTGGTTTTGGGTATAGGTAAAAATTCAATTCCTTGGCTACCTTACAATGAATAAAATTTATGGTACTTACCCCGAATCAATCAAGATCATTATCTTTTCTTCTTGATATGTCCTTCTATCTTGAGAGTTTATGAGTGGCACGACTTCCAATGCATTACACGATATGGTCGTAATCCATTTCTCTCTTCTGGGTTGGTTCCTGCATATCCCTCTTGTTCATTTTCTTCCTCCTCTTCACAATCTATGTAAAAATAATTTCTTCTCGGCACACTTAAGACCTTTACTGTATTTCCTATCACAATTGTAGCAAATCCCTTTTGCTCTTTTTTCTTCCAATTGTTGTGGTGTCAACCTTGTAGGTTGTGGAAGTCTAGGAGTAGCAACACTTCCATATTTATAGATGTGAGTGGTAGGCTTCCTTGTCGCCATAGTTTTACATTCATTTTTTCTTGCCAACTCGAATGCCTTCTCCAATGAATCAGGTTCCAAAACGTGAACCTATGTTGGATGTTATCCTTTAAAGTACCTATGAAGAGACTGTCCCGTGTTCCTCCTCGAATATCAATTACCCTCATATTCCATTTTTGAAGTCCTCAATGTGCTCCCCCATTAAACCCTTGCTTCGAGATTTATCAATTGGCTAAAGAAGGTGTTTCTCTATGTATCCTCATAATGTGCTATCATTTCCTTCGTAAAAATTGACCAAGTGACAATTTTTGTATGGGAGCAAATCCATCGATACCATAAAAATGTATTTTGTTCTAAATTTGTGTTCTAATGTGTACCTTTGTGTGTTTTTCACATTATGGACAAAAATATTGCTCCATCTATAGTATCCATGTTATAGATCCTTTCCATCAAACTTCCTCATATCCATTTTTGGAATATGGTAGTTCTTCCCGCCAACCTTAGAGTTTATGAAATCACAATCAAAATTTATTTTTTTCTCATCATGAGTTTCCTCTACTATATTTTCACCATTAGGAAACATTTCTTGTATCAACTTTGTCAAACCTTCCATGTCTGCTTTTATATCATTCTTCATGTTTTCCATTTTAGATTCCATGCCAGCTTATATGCTATATATCTTAGATTCCATTCCATTCTTCAAACCATCCATCTTATATTCCATGCCTTTCTTCAAACCATCCATTTTAGTTTCCATGCCTTTCTTCAAAACTTCCATGTCATTTTTTGTTGCTCTTTGCAAGAGCGAAATTTGTTGCACTTGCTCTTGTAATTTTGATATGTCATGTTGCCATTCTTTGTCATCATGAGTCATAGTAGAGATTTATAAAGGCTTAATGGGTGTTGAATTATTTTTAGGGGCCATTTAAGAATCTAATACTGATATCTATTCTACAATATGCCCTTGTAATCAATTCAACTTGATTCTTCAAACAAGACTTATGCAATTCGGAAAAAAAATACACACCTTTTACTTGCTTTTGAGGAGCTCAATATTGAAATTGAATTATCTCTATAATTTTAGATCCTCAATATTTAAAATTCATCCCTGTAGTAGCCCTCTGAAGTTTATTTGAAATTCCATAGGTCTGATCTGATTTGGATTCTTCAAGGAAACGTTATGTCCAATCTCCCACAATGACCCAATTTTGGACTGGTTCAGTAGAGAAAACTTGTATGACTTGCCACGTGTCAATTTTTCCTCCTTTGGCTTTGAAATTGATTGAGCTAAAAGTAAATTCTGTGAACTTGCGGCCACTTTTTACATAATTCCAATCTGATGCTCAGAGAGAGAGCTATGAATATTTTCCCACGATCACCTCTTTGAGATGAAATTCAGAAGCCTCAAAAATCCCTAACTTCCACAGATCATATCTCCGAAAATATTGCGAACCAATATCTAAAATATTTTGATGATGTTCTAGAGAATTTTTTCTTCACACTTTAAAAATTTCAGCTTCTGAAACTTCGTAGAAAAAAAGTTATTATGAAAATACCACGATGACCTGTTTAGGTTAAATTCAGGAGCCTGCAAAATGACCTAACTTTCATAGATCGTATCTCTGAAAATATTTCAAACCAAGCTCTGAAATTTTTTGATGATGTTCCTCTAGATTTTGGCTTTGCAATATAAATATTTCAAATTCTAAACCTTCGTAGAAAAAATTTTATAGCGAAAATGCCACACTGACCTGTTTGGAGCAGCAAAACCCTATAATCTCAAAGCTCTGATACCAAATGTTGTGAAACCAGCTCCAAAAAGATAATAAAAGAGATATCAACGTCTTAGAAATAAGCCAATTCGAGGGGGAAACCTCCAATGCATTACATGAATGAAAAATTCTTGGATGATTAAAATTACAAAACCTCCTTTCTATATATAGGAGTCCATGGGGCCATAATGTAATCCTAGTAGGGCCACAATGTAATCCTAGCCAACCTAAGAATAATAATTTAAGGGCACAATAATAAAAATATGGGGGTTACAAGGGTACAATAATAACAATAAGGGGGTTACACTAACAACAATAAGGGACTAAACTAGTAATATATGGACCTAACAAACCTGGATTAAACAATCTGATTTGCCATGGGCTTTGGCATTAGGAAAAACTACACACAGACATTATTTTTGTACAAAAAAACTAGAAATAATGGAGGTTGTGATCTATCATTTGTTTGGCATCCCTATCTTTCTCTTTGGTTTAGATTTGAGCATCAAGAACCAACATACTTTCTTCCTAGTCTATTCCTACTGACAAGTCAAGCTTAAATGATTTGACAAGTCTTCTTTCACTAACCTATCAGCAGAGATTCAAAACATGTTCAACCATGATTAGGCTAGATGACTAAAAAATATTCTTTTCCTTAACAAGTAGGGGAATTTGGGCTTTCTCACTTCCAACAAAACTCATTTTTTGGGTATGGGGTTGTACCTCTTCTTTTCATATGCCCTCTTTTTCTTATTTTCTCTGTTTTTGTTTTCTGTTTTTTTTTTTTAAATTTTGGATCACCATTTTAAGACTAAATAACTAAAACGATAATCATAGTGCTGATCTTATTTTCATTCCTGTCTATCCTAATCTATCTTACATATATACATGTTTATTTTGTGAACTCACTTTTCCAGCATAACCAATCAAGTAGATGATTCCATGGGTGATTTTAATTCAGCTCTTTGAGTGTGTTGACAAAATAGAAAAGTCACTTACACCTCACTTGTTTTTTAACAGTAGTGCCTACAATATTCTTTAAACCTTGGAACAAATAGTTTCTGACATATTTCACTCCCTCTTCAACTATCTCTAAGAAAATAGCAAAGGGATCTTGAAACAATACTTGAATGTGAAGATTTGGAAAATAAGCTTGATCTAGGACTGCTTCTTCCTACACTTGGCTAATCTTGAGATTCTTTTGGGAGAGAAACTCCACCTCTTCCTCATGATCATTAGAACTTACAGCCTCATCATAAATTTCAATGTTGTCTTCCAACAAACCTGATTCTTCATGAGGCAAGATTGCAGCATATAAATTAGCAGGAGAGTAAACAGAAACGGTCTCTTTATATGAAACATTAGAAGCTAGTTGAATGCCTAGACCTTGATTGATTTCTTCTTCAATTAGAGGAGGCAGAATTTTCCTTTTTCCGTGGATAAAACCACAACTATTTTATTTCTCTTGCCAAGGCTGGTCATAGGGCTAAATGTCTTCCTTGTTGTTAAAATCAATACCCAAATATTGTTGACTTCTGATTGTATTAAGTTTGTCTTTGATGAACTGAAATGAAGCACAACAAAGAGGTAAAGACCCTTCCATTTCTCCCAAACTTTCTGTATTTTCTTCTTCAATGTCATAGCTGAGTGGTATTTACTAATAAATATTTTCGAGCTATTGCAAATGACTATTTTTGTCCCACAAAATAAGCACTGATTGTTATTTAGTGTTAGCTTGAGTTTGGAGAACATAATCATCATCATATTGATCATACTTGGGTAGCTTATTCATAGGAGGAATGTCATCCATTATGCATACTAGATTAGCAGATTTTTTCACCATATTAAAAGGAGAGTGCTCATGGCCAATAGCTTCTCCTTTAGCAATCTAAAATGATTCGAAGCACAAGCAAAGATACTCAAAAGGTATTGGCTCATTCTCCATTTCTCGTTCTGTAATCCTACGAGCTACACCAAGATGCATTAAGGGGAGAACTTATAAATTTGAAAAAGGTTTTGCATTATCCATTTCTGCCCTTACTGATTATTTAGATCATTCCACCTTGTTTCCATTTGAAATTTTCTTGTAAGATCTCTTAGTAGTGAAGCACAAGATATAGGAAGGTATCTAGTACTTACTTGACAACTTTCAGCATCTTCTTCTTTGTAATCTTACTCAACACACATATTTTGATTGTTATTCTTTCCCTGTAATGATTGAGTTTGTTATTCCCAAGGAAAAGGTATAGGATGTTTTGAATAATCAATACCAACCTCAACCTTCTAATATTCCTCTTTCCTACCAAGTATATGCATCATTTTGTTTATTGTATCTATCATCATCTCTAGCTTTACCTCTGAAGATATCAGTTTCTCTTGATCTAATTTGCCTTTCTCTATTACTCTCAGCTTTGCCTCCTTGTTTAGTATGTTTGCTTCCACATCAATTACTATCCTTTTCATTTCCTCTAGGGTTGAAGGATCTCTTTCTCTTATCTGGAAAGCCATCTCTAGGTCAAAATCATTTGGGTAGGGTAAGATAACCCACTCTAATGGTGGCTTTATCTTAGCAGGTATTTCATGGTATACTTTATTGAACCTGGCTGAAAAGTGTTGTACTCTCTCTCCTAGATGTCTTTTTAAATGGTTGTATTCCCTTATGATGAGAAAAAAATTTCCCATGACTGCCCACCTATCTAAGAAAACTTGAGTGAATTGATGAATGTTGCTAATGCTTGCAGCTGGATGGTCCTTAAACCAACTGTTAATTTTTCCTTGTAATGATAGGGAAAACATTCTAATACGCACATCATCTTCTCCTATTTCAAATAGGCCAAATAAATTCTCAATATTTTGAATGTGTTATTCAGCGGTGACTTTTGAGTTTTCTCCATCAAATTTAGGTAGTTTATTTGCAAGATTTGCAGGGAGGGCTTGGAAGATAGGAGGTGAAATCAAAGGCTTGTATCTGTCTGGGACCTTTGTGGATATAGGTAGTGCAATAAGAGATTTATGATTGTTTAAGGTTCCAGCAAGAGCAAGAAAGACAACATGAGGCTCGTGTTTCACTAGATCTTCCACAGGTATATTTGGAGTAGGCACATGTATATAAATATGTTCATTGTCTGTAATTTGAAGCTCAAATTTTTTAGACCTAAGATCTTTCCATTGATCAATATAGACCTCATCAGTGTATTCTTGGTCAGGCCAAAAGTAGGATAGAACGTAGTTATATATAAAAAAAAAAATTTCTCGAATCCAAATTAGGCTTGGATACCTTCTCTTTCTAGGATGACTGGTCATGTTTTAGGTTCTTCCTCTAGTGGAGTATTTAGGTCGATGGATAGTTGTGGAGTCACCAAGTGGATGATTTCAACTATTTTAAGGCAGGCTATTGTCCACCATCAGAAAATGAATACTAATCTAAGGATGTTTGTGGGTTTTTTGAGTTCTTAACGATATCTAATCTTGTTACTTGTTGTGGACAATTTTGTCACCCCTAGAGACAGCCTAGAGTTGCCATAGACCAGTGCCTAGGACATCTTAATACAGCAAGGAGCTCACCATATAGCTTGGGTTGTCAATCCTAAAGCTCACTTACTATCTCTTGTTGAAAAAGGAAATTGGTTTACATGGGACCAATCTCTTTCAGAAGCTGGTACAAAGATAAGAATAATGTAGGACCATCATGCAAAACTTCAATACGAAGGCATCAGAAAATTAAGAGACAGCTTACTGTAAAGAGGGCCAGTTCAAATAATATGCCACAAAAATCAAATATCATAAAATGGATGTAGTGAGAGAAATAACATGAGAATATCAGTTGACATTAGACTGATACCCAGATATACAACAAAACCATGTATGGGCTAGCCAATTCAAGAATCCATACACAATCCTGGCATTTTAAAAGCACCCTCCTAAAACAACTGATATAGTACAAAACGTGGATGAAGTGAACATGGAACAGTATATCATGACTAGGCCTATTTAAAGTGCTTGACTAACCCCAGTATGGGCACCAACTAGGATGAATCCTTACTTAAGATTAGTGAGCCACTCGCATTGTAGAGCATGATACAAGAAGATAAATAGCATGAAATGAGATATTGTATTAAAACATATGAGAAAATTACATACTGTGAGATACCAAGGACCAGAATTCTCATTACAGTTATAACTCCTCCTCACTGAGACCCTACGAGCTCTGAACCTTCATACATAAGTGCTACAACATGTATACAAAAGCCTTTTCACTACACAGTTTGCTGATAGAAATCTGGAACCCTTACAATGTTTTTCTTTCACGTTTTTATAGAGGAAAGATAAAACTCTAGAGAATGAGGTAGGTGATATACATTTAATGGTCTCATTTTAAACAAATTTGAAGGAAAAGCCCGCCTATACTATTTGGCGGTGCTGAACTGATGCACGTACTCAGCTACTACTTTATGAAATAAATGTTGAAGATAAAAATCTCCTTATGAACAAGACATAAATAATAAAATATACAAATGATATGTACTTGGATGGAGGAGGAAAATATGCTGCTATAAAACCTTGAGGTTTCTTGTAAGAATAAATAAACTGGAAAAAAGGTCTCTCTAGAGACACGACATAAGAGAAAATCTTCATGAACCTTCTGTACTTTCCCGAGAAGAAAATTAGCTGAAATATAATCTGTGGGGTATGATTTTTAATGTATTGTACCCTCGGCTTGATCTAGAAAATCTCTGGTTTGATACCCTTGTCTTTTAACACCAGATATGAGCTCATAATCTTCAATGAGGTTGTTGAAATATTTAATTCCTTGCTGATGTTCTTTGCAGGAACATTTATATCCCCATACGCTAAACCAGCATCTTTAAATTGTCCTTAGAGGGTTTGAAAGATTTTAAATCCTGCTTCTGCGATGGATGTCTTATCATGGCGGCTTTCAGGACCCTTCTTCATAAATGGCAGCTTCAGTTGAATTACTGTCTGAGATGCTTTATCGCTGCAGCCAAAACTGTGAATTAAAACAATCTTTTGGTTTGTTGAAACCCTGCAAAATTCACCAACACATTAGAAGAACCAGGTAGAAGTGGGACGGACGAGGAGGTGTCGACGATAATGGCGGTGAGGACATGGCTGAATGATAAAACATGCAGGGTGGTGGAGAAAATACGATGGGGGGTTTTGATAAACAAACAGAATGTAGAATTTCCATGTGAAACAGTTGGAATGCGATGACTGAATAAAATGATGAATACAAACAAAAACACAAATATAAATATAAATAAATAAATAAATAAATATATATATATATATATATATATATATATACGGCAAGAGAAAACACCACGGGCACACGGGAATATGACACATGGGTGTACTGAGGATAGGTGGAAGGGTGACGTGGCAATGGAGTCAACGGACAGAGAAGGCTGGATTCTGGGCCGTCAGATTTTGGAAGAAAGATCAACGGCTCGAAGGCGATGGGAGCGGCGTAATGGTGGGTCACGGGACACAACGGACACAGGTTAACGTGCAAGCATCTTCGGGAGGTATCCGCCGTCGGATTGAGGTCGACAGATCCAACGGCGCGGGTGAATTCTGCTGCTCGGCCATTGACCAACCTTTAACGTGCGAAAAAGTGGTTTTGAACGCCGTACAAAAGACACGCAGCATGCGATTTGTGGAATCGCTGGCGTTTGATTGAAAATCGCTGGCCTGGTGGAGGTGGTGCGGAATTAACCGCTGGTTTTCATGTGCGGGGACCACCACGGATGGTTTAATTGCGGGCCGTCAATTGGTTTTGATCGGACGGTTTCAATTGAGCCCGCAAACGTTTATTGTTAAGCCCCCCTTTCCTTCTGGTATGAGGTTTTGCGCTCGGGACATATGGAAACCAGAACAGGGAAGGCTAAAATCTTTGGGGCTGGGCCCGATAAGTTTTTAAATTATGGGTATTAACCTTGGCATAGTGTATTTTTCGGGCGGAAAGAGTAACGGTAGACCAAACATGGCGGGCTTTGGCCGCGAAAGATATTCTAAACAGACCCAAAGGAAACTGGTGGCCAAAATTTAAATAGGGGGGGCTGATATGCACAACATCGGCTCCATATGGGGACGGCATGTTCATCCTTGGGCATGTCGAGAACACGCAGACCACTGAACATTTCTGTATGTGCGTTCTGCCTTTCAATTCCTCTGCGCTTCTTCTGATAATTTTGCCAGCACCCCATTATTTATAAAAATAAAAGCTAAAACAACTTATATACAATATAATACAACAGGCATTCCCAGCCTAGATCAGAATTGAAAGTATGGCTTGAGGAATTGGCCATTCACAGGGGCATCTATCGGATCACCCTGTAGGTTTTCCAACATGAAAGTATTGTTTCCTCCTTGATTCACAATTTTGAATGGGCGAAACCACAACGGATCAAATTTAGCATGCTTGCCTTTCTCTGCTCTTCGAACGTCCCATCTGAGAACTAGGTCTCCAATCTGAAATTTCCTATATTTTGCATGCCGATCAAATACATTCTTCATTTTCTCCTGATATTCTATCAATCTGTGATCTACCTTGTTCCGTGTTTCCTCCAATTCTACCAGTTGATTAATCCTTTTGACCATGTCATCTAGTTCTTCCTGGATTTCTTGCATAAAACGTGCTACTGGTAATGCCAATTGCACAGGAAACACAGCTGCTCGCCCATGCACCAGCTCATAGGGAGATTTCCTTGTTGCTCTCTTGCTGGTTATCCTATTCGCCCATAGAGCAAATTTTAACTGGGAGTCCCAATTTTTCTGATTCTCATTTATTGTTTTCTTCAAGGCCCTTACCAGGGTTTTATTAGAGGACTCTGCTAGGCCATTTCCCTATGGATAGTAAGCTGTGGAGTGAGTAAATATGATGTTATATTGTTGGCAGAAATTTACAAATCAGGCAGACTTGAAAGCCTGTGCATTGTCAGTTACAATCCTAGCAGGACAGCCAAACCTGGATATGATATTTTCCTCCATAAACCTGATTATCACAGCCTCTGTAGCATTTCTTGTGGGTATGGCTTCCACCCATTTTGTGAAATAATCTGTGGCTGTTAGTATCCATTTATATTGGCCACTTGATGGGGGATGTATTTCTCCTATAAAATCTAATCCCCATTTCTGAAATGGTTCATTTACATGAATAGGAATCAAGGGCAAAGCTGCTAACTTCTGCCTTTTTGCAAAGCTTTGGCACTTGTCACATGCTCTGACCCAAACAAAAGCATCTGTAAATAATTTCGGCCAGTAGAAACCAGCCTTCAGGATATTATGAGCTATAGCCCTCCAGCTATAATGTCCTCCACATATTCCCTCATGGAATTCTGTCATTATACTTTCTACTTCATTTTCCGTGAGGCATAATAGTAATATACCTGAAGGGTCTCTCCAATATAGCTGTCCATTAGCAATTATGTATTTCTAGGATTTCATTCTTATAGCCTTGTATTTTATCTTATCACAACTCAGAGGACAACTAAGTGTTAAAAGATATTCAACTATTTATTTATACCATGGACAAGTGAGATATTTCATGTGTACCTTCTGAGTGGCCATCTCTAGTCCTTGCTGTTCTTCTCCTTTTTTAGATTCTTCATTTGCTATCATTGATAAATTAATGCCCAAGGCTTGATGATTTGATTCAGATAACATTTTAGCAAGTCCCTGTCCTTTAATCAGCTTAGTAGACCTTATGTCTAAATCATACTCCTGTATTTTTGCAATCCATCTTCCTCTTTTACCTTCGCTATCCCCGTGAACAAGAATGTCTTTGAAAGCTGCAGTGGGAACATATGCAGTAATGTGAGATTGCAAAACATAGGTTCTAAAGGCCTTGAGGGAATTCACCAGGGCATATGCCTGCTTCTCCAATATATTATATTTTAATTCAGCATCATGCAACACCTGACTGAAGAAATCTATAGGCTGCTCATATCCATCTTCATTTCTCTGCAATAATACTCCAGCAATTGTATGAGGCGAAGCAAATGAGAATATTATAAATGGCTTTTTGTAATCTAGTCCAGCTAGCATAGGAGCTTTAGCAAATGCCTGTTTTATCCTAGTGAATGCATCTCTAGACTCCTGGGACCATTTTACTTCATTATCCTTTTTCAACATATCAGTTATATGCCTAACTATCTCAACATAGTTAGGAATAAACCTTCTCAGAAAATTAATTCGGCCTAAAAACACCTGCACTTCCTTCTTATTCCTGGGTAAATGAATACTATTTATTACTTCAACCCTCTTAGGATCTATTTTCACACCATCTTTAGTTACAATGTGCCCTAAGAGTTTTCCCTCATCTAATGCAAATAAAGATGTTTGAGGATTGAGGGATAGGCCATACCTTCTTCACTTTTCAAAAGTCCTTCTTAAATGCTTAATATGCTCATCATCGTTCTTTGAAAACACTGTGATATCATCGAGATATACCACCAAAAACTTGTCCTTCTCTCCAACAAAGGCTATGTCCATTGCCCGCTGAAAAGTAGCTCCTGCATTAATTAATCCAAATGGCATCTTGCAATACATAAATGTTCCCCATGGTGTGGTAAAAGCGGTCTTCTTTTGATCTTCTGGAAACACAGCTACCTGATTATAACTACAAAATCCATCCATCGTTGACATTCTGGATGCTCCCACCACTTTTTGCAGGATGTGGTCCATCTTAGGCAGTGGATAATTATCTTTTAAAGATGTTCTATTTAAATTCCTGAAATCCACACACAGCCTTATTTCTCCGTTTTTCTTCCTAACAGGAACAAGGTTTGCTATCCATTCTGAGTATCTCAATGGCACGATTATTTTGGCCTTCAGTAACTTCTTGATTTCTTTTTCAATAGAGGGAAGTATCAGAGGATTTATCTGCCAGAGTTTATGCTTATAAGGCTTTGCATATTCCCTCAAAGGGATTTTATGCTGCATTATATTAACATAAAAAGTTTTTAGGTCCTGATAGGACCAGGAAAAGACATCTTTATAAGATTGAAACAACTTCAAATATTTTTCTTTATATTCTTCTGGGATTCTTTTGGATAGTTTTACAATTTTGGGATCAGCATAAGTACCCAGATTTAAATCTTCCACTTGATTTTCTTCTATCACCTGGTTTGGCTGCAATGGAATATCATCCTTATTAAATAATATTTCAAGAGGCACCATACCTCTAGGTATAACATTTCCTTTCAGCTGCAGCACTTTATTACCTGCTATCTTCTCTTCCCATCTGTTTTCTGCAATATTTTCAGCTTCCTCTTCCTCATTATCATCAATCCCCATGTTAGAGAATTCTCCCACTGTCTCCATGAATCTCTTCATCTGTTCATCATCTTCAAAAACCTGCCAGTGCTTAATATTATCTGGGATAGATGGCCTGTAACGTACCTCCACTTCATATCTTAAAAGTGGATTCTGAGGAGGACGGAATGTACTAGCAGCTACAACAAGAGAATCTACTATTATGTTTTTCTCTCGGGGCATGAATTGTATGTTAAATGCTGAGAAGAAATTCTCCACCATGTCCCAGACTTCGTTTCTGTAAGCTCTCAGCCGAGGATGCTTAGTTTGGCATTGATTTCTGATCTGTCTTACCACCAGCTCAGAGTCTCCCATGAATTTTAGACTTTGGATGCCCATGTTTCTGGCTGTCTGTAGTCCCAATAAGAGTGCTTCATATTCAGCTACGTTATTGGTAGCCTCATATTCCAATTTAAAGGACAGTGGCACCCATTTTCTTGTAGGAGAGATCAATAACACCCCAGCGCCATTGCCTTCTCTCGAATTTTCCCCATCAAAATGCAGAGTCCAAATTCCTGATTCCTGGTCCTCTTTAGGCTGCTCAGTTGGGATTAGACCAAAAAGGGGCTCATGGGCATAGTTTTGATTTTCTTCTAACATCAAACATGAGAAGTCTCCCTCTTTGTTATAAACTGGAGAATTCTCTGAGCAGTCAGCCTTAGTTACCATTTTAACAAATCTAGTCTCCCTATATAACCTCCTCTCCTGGCCTCCAAAGACTGGGACAGTAGCATATGTTAAATCCAATTTGATTGACCCACCAATTTTTGTACCCCAGGATCTTGACAGCAGCATGCCAAAGCGGGCTGGGATATCAGCAACCACAATGTCCATGACCACACTCTTTGCTGGAATTTGGGCCAAATTGACCACTAAATCTTTAATCATTCCCAAGAATTTAACTCTTTTAGAATCAAATGAATATAGGTCTTTGTATGGTCTTGTAATTTGCAGTCCTAGTTGTTCCATGACCGACAGAGGCATAAGATTATGGGAAGCCCCGGAATCTAACATACAATTGTGTAACAGCGGGTCATGAATAACTAGGGACACATAAAAAGGAGGAGTAGAAGGGTCTATCTCCTCGACATGTGAGCCAAAGACTACCATGGGTCTTTCTTCTTGAAGGTTTAAACTATCAGGCACAATTGGTATTTCAGGAGGGAGCATGAAGGAAGTAACTTGAGACTGATATACAAGTTGTTTTAATAATTTGGTCAAGGGGACTGGAATCTTAATTTTCTCAAGTTCTTTTTGCAGATTGAAAGTAGGTGGAGGATTTTCTATCACTACTTCTTTTGACTCTTTATTTTCAGCTGAATATTTAACTTCTTTTGACACTGACTCAACATTAGGAGGACTGACTATTTTTGAAGAAGAAGAAATCTGATCATTGGGTTGTAAGGGAGCATTTAAAATACTCTTACCTTTTTCTATGTTTCTCTTTGTTGCTGATTCCTTCTGAGCAGGTGCTTCTTTCTGAGGTGGCTCCTCCTCTTGTTCTTGAGTGCAGGTCCTCTTCCTTGAAGATATAAGATCATATTTCACATTGAACTGTGCTTGCATGAAATCAACAAATTGTTTACAATAATGGTCAATCTCTGCTTATTATTCTTCATCTTGCAACGGTCACTCTATATCATCATTATTTGAAAAAGCCAGATTTGAATCTTCTAATCCATAAGTTGCATCTTCAGTGGAGTCATCTGCTGGACCTTCCAAATACAATGGATGTGGTACTTGATCTTGTTGCTCCTTTGCTTCTCTCGGCAATATCTGCAATGGTGGTCTTTTATACTGGGGATTGTATCCTCTGTTTGGAGCATTATAGAAATTTTTGGGAGCTGCATTTTTAGCCTCCAAATCAAGCTTGACCATCTTCTTAATCATCTTGCTTATTTCGTCCATCTTATCTAAATCTTTTTCCTGATTAGAGGTAGAAACCTCTTCTTTGCCTCTCCTCCTAGTATCTTGTTCAACTTTTCCCTTTAATTTCCCGGTGGAGGCAAAGTTTGCTTCCAGCTCCAGAGCATCTGACTGAGCATCATTTAAAGTGGTGGGTTTTCTCTCCCTGAGAGAGAAACCAAAATCAGAGTCAAAAGCTGCTATGAAAACTATCTTAGCAGCAGCTTCGTGGGGCTTCATTTCAGGAGGTAAGCTCAAATATAACTTGTTAAATCTTTTAATAAACCCTACCACTCCTTCATTTTGTTTCTTCTTCAGAGTATTAAACTTAGTAAGACACATTCCATGATCTTTCTTTTCTCCCCATTTTCTGAGAAAATTATTCTCCATGACATCCCAGGTGGTCACTGAACGGTTTCCCAATGTTTTGAACCATTTTCTGGCTTCACCCTCTAAATATTGTACAAATAATCTTAAGACCACATCCAAATGTTCAACATTTAAGTTTTCTGCAAAGGAGAAGAAGGTCTCAAGATGTTTCTGAGCATCAATTTCATTTTCACCATTAAATCTCGGCAGAATCTTCAAATAATCTTGTGGCATATCATTCAGCACTTGGGGTAAGGCCAGTGGAGCATATTTGTTCAATAGGAAAGTAGGAACATTAGCCATTGGAGGAGGTGGGGGTTGTGCAACAGTCTGAGATACAAATGAAGGAAGAGGAGTAGGAGGAAGTGGAGTATGTATAACAATGGGAACAAATTGGATAGAAGCCTGAGGTGTGGTTGGGAATAGTTCACGGTTAACAGTAGCTACTTCTGTAACTTCTTTAATTTCCTCAGCCTCAGGAGTAGGATGAGAATCTTCTTCAATCCAGGCACTTCCTCTATGTGGAGTTCTTGAATAAAACTCAGGATTTTCTATTCTGATTTTTTGAGAAGAAGAGGGCGGATAATCTTCAACGGAATATTCAGGGTTTTCAGCACGAACTGACTTCCTCTCCTTCCAAACTCTTTTATGAATGATCTTCTCTGGGTAAGATACGTAAGGTGTCTTTGACTGAGATGTATCTGACCTCAAATGTGGCTTATGAGGAGCCAGGACTACCAGTAAATTTATCAAATAAAGAACAGTGGAGTCGCCAAGGTGAGAGATATGCAACTCTTCAACTCTCTGTGCTCACCTGATTAGAGAGTGAAAACAATTTGTCGAGGCCCAGGGAAACTGATATTCTCAAATTCGATCCCCGGCAACGGCGCTAGAAAGATGTTATGGACAATTTTTTCACCCCTAGAGACAGCCTAGAGTTGCCATAGACCAGTGCCTAGAACATCTTAATACAGCAAGGAGCTCACCATATAGCTTGGGTTGTCAATCCTAAAGCTCACTTACTATCTCTTGTTGAACAAGGAAATTGGTTTACATGGGACCAATCTCTTTCAGAAGCTAGTACAAAGATAAGAATAATGTAGGACCATCATGCAAAACTTCAATACGAAGGCATCAGACAGTTAAGAGACAGCTTACTGTAAAGAGGGCCAGTTCAAATAATATGCCACAGAAATCAAATATCATAAAATGGATGTAGTGACAGAAATAATATGAGAATATCAGTTGACATTAGACTAATACCCATATATACAACAAAACCATGTATGGGCTTTCCAATTCAAGAATCCATACAAAATCCTGGCATTTTAAAAGCACCCTCCTAAAACAACTAATATAGCAAAAAACGTGGATGAAGTGAACATGGAACAGTATATCATGACTAGGCCTATTTAAAGCACTTGACTAACCCCAGTATGGGCACCAACTAGGATGAATCCTTACTTAAGATTAGTGAGCCACTCGTTTTTCAGAGCATGATACAAGAAGATAAATAGCATGAAATGAGATATTGTATTAACACATATGAGAAAATTACATACTGTGAGATACCAAGGACCAGAATCCTCATTACAATTATAACTCCTCCTCACTGAGACCCTACGGGCTCTGAACCTTCATACAAAAGTGCTACAACATGTATACAAAAGCCTTTTCACTGCACAGTTTGCTGATAGAAATCTGGAACCCTTACAATGTTTTTCTTTCACGTTTTTATAGAGGAAAGAAAAAACTCTAGAGAATGAGGTAGGTGATATACATTTAATGGTCTCATTTTAAACAAATTTGAAGGAAAAGCCCGCCTATACTATTTGGCGGTGCTGAAATGATGCACGTACTCAGCTACTACTTTATGAAAAAAATGTTGAAGATAAAAATCTCCTTATGAACAAGACATAAATAATAAAATATACAAATGCTATGTACTTGGCTGGAGGAGGAAAATCTGTTGCTATAAAACCTTGAGGTTTCTTGTAAGAATAAATAAAATGGGAAAAAGGACTCTCCAGAGACACGGCATAAGAGAAAATCTTCATGAATCTTCTGTACTTTCCCCAGAAGAAAACTAGCTGAAATATAATCTGTGGCATATGATTTTTAATGTATTGTACCCTAGGATTGATCTAGAAAATCTCTGGTCCGATACCCTTGTCTTTTAACACCATATATGAGCTCATAATCTTCAATGAGGTTGTTGAAATTTTTAATTCCTTGCTGATGTTCTTTTCAGGAACATTTATATCCCCATACGCTAAACCAAGATCTTTAAATTGTCCTTAGAGAATTTGAAAGATTTTAAATCCTGCTTCTGCGATGGATGTCTTATCATGGCGGCTTTCAGGACCCTTCTTCATAAATGGCAGCTTCAGTTGAATTACTGTCTGAGATGCTTTATCGCTGTAGCCAAAACTGTGAATCAAAACAATATTTTGGTTTGTTGAAACCCTGCAAAATTCACCAACACATTAGAAGAACTAGGTAGAAGTGGGACGGACGAGGAGGTGTCGACGATAATGGTGGTGAGGACATGGCTGAATGATAAAACGTGCAGGGTGGTGGAGAAAATACGATGGGGGGTTTTGATAAACAAACGGAATGCAGACTTTCCACGTGAAACAGTTGGAACGCGATGACTGAATAAAACGATGAATAGAGACAAAAACACAAATATAAATATATATATATATATATATATATATATATATAAATAAATATATATATATATATATATATATATATATATATATATATATATATATATATATATATATATACGCCAGTAAGACATTATTATTTTAACATGGGAATATGACACATGGGTGTACCGAGGACAGGTGGAAGGGTGATGTGGCAATGGAGTCAATGGACATAGAAGGCTGGATTCTGGGCCGTTTGATTTCGAAGGCGTTGGGAACGGTATAATGGTGGGCCACGGGACACAACAGACACAGGTTAACATGCGAGCATCTTCAGGAGCTATCCGCCGTCGGATTGAGGTCGATAGATCCAATGGCATGGGTGAATTCTGCTGTCCGGCCATTGACCAACCTTTAACGCGCAAAAAAGTGGTTTTGAACGCCGTACAAAAGACACGCGGCATGCGATTTGTGGAATCGCTGGCGTTTGATTGAAAACCGCTGGCCTGGTGGAGGTGGTGCGGAATTAACCACTGGTTTTCATGCGCGGGGACCACCACGGATGGTTTAATTGCGGGCCGTCAATTGGTTTTGATCGGACGGTTTCAATTGAGCCCGCAAATGTTTATTGTTAAGCCGCCCTTTCCTTCTGGTATGAGGTTTTGCACTCGGGACATATGGAAACCAGAATGGGGAAGGCTAAAATCTTTGGGGCTGGGCCTGATAAGTTTTTAAATTATGGGTATTAACCTTGGCACAGTGTATTTTCTGGGCGGAAAGAGCAACGGTAGACCGAACATGGCGGGCTTTGGCCGTGAAAGATGTTCTAAATAGACCCAAAGGAAACTGGTGGCCAAAATTTAAATAGTGGGGGCTGATATGCACAACATTACTTACTCAGGTCCCACCATGATCGCCATTATGTTAGGTCCCCATAATTTGTTATATTGGTGAGAAAAAATGAATAGGGGTAACATCAGACCAGTCTTTGGAGTCTTAGAACCTAGCCTTCCTGGACTCAGAGAGGGCCCTCTCTATTTTCGCAAAGGATGTGAACTTGTTTTCTTCTAGGGTTTGATTTTAGGCTATTTGTTAAGTGTAGGGTTTGTTAGTTTGTTTTACTTGGGTAGATGATTAAGTAGAATATATGGAGTGAGGAAATATTCAAGTTGTTGGGTTATGGATTCTATAAAAGTCATGTAAAGTTCAACAATGAATCAGGGTGCATCACAGGGCAAATCTAGCATGGTCAAATGGATTTTCAAGGTTTGTGTGAGATGAGATGAACATCAAGTTTGTGAACAAAGTAGGGCAAAGGGAAATTAAGAATCCTTTGTAAAATACTTTAACAAGAAGGTACTTCAACACTATTTAGCATAAAGAAGTAATCTTAAGATAGGGCAACCCAATAACTCTTTGATTAAACTCAATCATATAAGCATCTCAAACAAGCAATCCAGTGAAATATAGAACACGAGAAACTCATTTAACTTCTAGTGATTTCACCTTCAAGGTTAGAAAAACATTTAAGATAAAAATATAACTTTAATAAAAGAATATGGAACTCCTAAACATCATTGATAATATCCATAAATATCTTCAAAACAACCTTTCAACGATGGACAAAGGGTATGATCGAAACATAGCCTCTTTGGCAAACCTCATTAGTGGTACTTCAAAGAAAGATCTCAAGAACAATGTTTTAGTGACATAAAACAAGCAGGGCTAACCATAAAAGGTATATTATATCTACTATATTGAACCATTCATAAGATAAACAAGCTTGGGTGGGTCTACAGAGAAACTAATAATTCTGTAAACTAACCTAGCAGAGGAAAGCATAGAGGTAATGAAGAAAAAACAAATCTTAGGTGCCTTTGAAAAACATTTCTTAGTCTAAAAACTTTGTCCTACTGCAATATAGAAGGATGAAACACAATGATACATAAGAAAAAAATAACTAAATATAATCACATCAACATTAACCAAGCTCAGGGATCTGGCAAGCAAGCCTTTCTCCATCATCAATCAAAACAAGCCATTCACAAATTCCACAACACCAATTTCTTCTTCAATCTCCAAAAAACTATGTATTTCTCTCAAGAGTCATAAAATGCCAACCTTTTACAATAAGGACCTCATGCTCTATTTATCTAGAAAAGGAGGAAAAAACCCCTAAACAGGGTTTGAAAATGTCAAAATCATCCATAAATGTCATTTATGCCTAAGAGACCATGCAAGGCCCAAGGCACAAAATATCTCATGAAATAAATGAAAAAATAACTCCTAGCACCTAAATTTGGAGTGATTTGCCTCAAAAAACAATAAAATATCATATTTCCATTAATGAGTGTCGTTTGTTGACTTTTTGGCCAAAAACGAATAGTGAGGTCTAAGCGCATAGCCCCTGCATGGGAGTAACTGGATCCAATTGCGGCAAATTTTTGATGACCTTCCTGATGTCAGAATTGGCTCCGTGATGGCCAGTTTGAAAGCCTGCTAAGTCTAATTCCAAAAATGCACTCATTTTTCTATTTGGGCTCCATTGAACTATCCAAAAGGAAAATTTCCCAAAGCTGTTGTAGGTGCATCGCTAGGCCTGAAAATAAGGAAGAAAGGTGAAAAATAGGGTATTTTTGACCCTTTTGGAGGATCAAATCAACTCCAAATGACCTAAAAATTGGTGAGCATAATATATATGAGTTGAGGATTCCACAAATGCAATTTTTTCCTCCCAGGGATGCCTAAGGTGAAATCTTAGCACCAAGGGAACTGCGCTTAGAGGCCTCAAAATTTGCAAAAAACCAAATTTGTCAAAAATTTCCCAGAATTGGTTGATGTCTTCGTTATGGGGTTTAGGAGGCCTGTAGAGAAGCTTCAGCCAAGATTCCAAGCTTTTCTTGGTCTTTTGCCTCTTTGAGTGCTTGTATTTTGGCATGGCCTTTTTTGAGTTTAGCCCTTGCAATTTGGTTTCTCCGAGCATAATGCTTGGCCATCTTCCTTTGGAGATCAAGATCTTTATTTAATTTCTCCAATTTGGCCTCCAAGTGTATGTTTTCTCTTTCTAGCCAAGGCTCCCTATCATAATCTATCTCCATGGAAAGTAACTCATCTAGAGGGAGCTGCTCTACCAAGGTCGATTCTTGTTCTCTCTATTTTTCCAAGGCCTTATTTCAACCCATGGTTCTTGGTCTCCTCCACTACTAACATTCCCTTCTTCTCTTGACATGGTGATTATTGTTCCCATAAAACAACCCTAGGCCTTCTTGTGAAACTTGATAGGAGGAGTGAAGACTGATAAATTTTTTCTTAGAGGTCAAAACAAGCTTTTGTCATGAGGACTTAGGGTTTTTATCCATTAGGGTTTGACCAATTTCCTTTAACCATTAAATGATCAAATCTATTGGAGAGAAAGGAAAAACATCCACCTACCAAATTTCAACTTCTTTGCATGTCCTTGGATGCAGCTTGGAGGTGTCCTTTCATCATTTTTTGGCAAATTTTAGGGGGAGGAGGGCTTCTGGCTTAGGCACAGTGCCTAAACATGTTGTCGGGTGTCAGGCCTCCTAAGCGCAGTGCCTGAATGCATTCAGGATTGTCAGGACTCTTGGGCACAGTGCTTGAATGTGTTTTTGGGATTCTCGGGCTCCCTGAGCGCAGCACCCGCACGATCTTCTGGCCTGTCGGGCTCTCTCAGCACAGCACACGCACAATGCCCTACCTGTTGGGCAATTCTAGGCGAATGGGTAGTTCCTGTCTGAACATGCAATGCGTTCCCCTGAAGGTGCTGCGTAGTGTAAATTTACACTGTAAAATTTCACGAACATGTAGCACTGGATGCTATAAGAATAGCACCTGCACGAACATGCAGCGCCGGGCAAACTCACCCAATTTTTTTACTGAAACTCTGATTTTTCTCCTTGAATGTTTCTTACTCTTTTTCAAGTGACAAGTGAGTCAAATGATAGATGAAATGACCCTTTATAGTCTTAGGGAAACAAATTTAACACTTGTAGACCCACTTTCTAATGTTTTTAGTGTCTTTCTCACTTTTACTAATATTCATTTTGACTTTTTTCAGTAAGTGACTTAAAAACATAAAAATGGTCCTTTTTCCCTTCTAATCATTTTTCTTTGTTGCTTTTCAGGTTGTTGAGATGGTGAACTTTGATTTCGTTTGGCCTATTGATGCCTTTAACACTCTGTTCTACAAATGTTTGTTTGAGTCACATAATTTACTGTGTTTTTTTATTTTTCATGTATTTTAGTCACTTTCATTCCATAAGTGTCATGAAAACCATGAAGTGACTCTCTTCCCTCTGATCTTTGGAATATGCTAAAAACACTTTGACAACCTTAAGCACTTTCATGGTGGAAGCATATTTAAAAAATTCTCTTCTCTTACCTTGGACATTAAATTTCCTTTTTCTTGATGGGTGACTGAGAAACTTGTTTCCATCCTTATCATTGATCTCTATGTATGATAAGTCCATCTTTGACAAGTACAAAATTCTTCACAATCATGTACGCTATATCCTCTTGGCCACTTCTAATTTGTAGGTGCCATGACATACTGATTTATCCCTTTCTGATGTTGTTGGATTTTGATACATTTAGTTACACAACAACAACCTCGTGATCAGCTTGGCTTTCTATCTTGAAACTCAACCCTATGCTTTCATTCCTTTGATCATTGAGTGAAAAATGACTGAAAATGGAGGCTTGACCTTCATTATACTGATACTCTTTGTATTCTTTCGCTTTCAGGCAGTGAGATACTTTACCCTGGAAAACTTTGGAATTTACCTACAAAAATCTCTTCAAACCTCCTATCTTTTGTCACCATGGAGGACTATCATCTTCATTTCATCTCCCTTGTCTATCTTTCCAAAACCTTAGGTTTCTAGGCTGTTTGAGAAGAATTATTAGTGTTGTATTCTAATTTCTCTATAGCCCTTTCAATTTCACTCATTTCTATCTAGTTCACCTTGCGTTTTTCCAATTTTTATCTATGATTTCTAAAAAATCTTCATTTCATGCTTGGTTCCATTGGTGTGCCACTATCATTGTGATTTGAAGCATTTATCTTTACTTGGCACATTGTTGGCTCAATCAGTCTTAGGGACCCTTATTCTTCTTGAAAATAGGTTGCTTCCTCCTTCTTTTCTATGGCTATCCTTTAATGAGGATAAGGCCTCTTACCTTACCTATTTTTTTGTTGATAATCACCTTGACACTCCTGCAAAAATGTCAAAATGAATAATTAACCTTTGCAGAATTTGAACTTGATAAGGAGGTCTTCCTTGGGGACTTTTCTAATCTATATTGGACAAACAAGTGTTGACCTTCCTTCACATTTGATTCAGCTTCTATCACATGAAGAACAATGATTTATAATACCAAGGATAACCCTACAACCTATGAAACCCTAATGACCTGGTGGAAAAATCCTTTGACTGAATGCTTGACGTGGGGTCTTCAAGTATGAAAAAAAGAGTTTTTGACAATTTGATGTATTGAAGATCCAAAATCCAATGTACTTGATTTATCTAAAGAGCCTACATAGATAGTTTTGAGATCATCAATGCTTGAGGCATCTGGTGAGTATAAGAAGTCGACATGTTTGGTAATCTTAGATGGCAAGTGGAGGGTTGAGGCAAAGGCAAAACAGAGTACTAAGGTTATGGGTGGGAGAATAGAATAAAGATGAGTGGCATGAGCCCATGAGGGGTCCTCTAGGAGTGGTAAGTTGACCATGACATGATAGAATAGTGAAATAGTGAAAAATTTATCTTAAGGATAATGAACACAGTGATATTTCTAAAACTCACAATATTCATGAATATTGTTTTTAGAAATCTAGGACAAGTATGTAGTCATCTATAAATAGAAAAATTACTGATGAATAACATCTAGTTTTACACCAAAAACTTAAATTATTTAAATCTGTCAAAGACTTTAGATTTATTCCGGAAGTAGTATATCCATGTATTCCTTTAGAATTAATATATGAATGAAACATAGTACATAGACTTACCCAATGATGGAACCGAGACAGGTCCAAACACATAAATATGCACAAGTTATAATATCTTGTTCACCCTCTTAGCACCAAAATGAAAACTCACCAGATTCTGTTTCCCATATACACAATGTTAACAGAAATCGAAATCCAGAGAGAAATTAGACATACCTTCTACCACACCATTTCCATGCAGTATCCGAAGGCCCTTCTCTCCAATATGTCCAAGCCTTTGATGCCATGGCATGGTATTTTCTCCAGAGACCACTAGGATTTCCGGTCCACTTTCAGGAACCATAGAACTATTGCACCCATCAATAACAATGATTCCCTGAAGCTTGTACAAAGTTGCAATCTGAACTCCCCACATTAATACCAGTGCTCCCCGAACCATCTTACATGTATGTTTCTGGAACACTATTTTTACACCTGCATCATCCATCTTGATTACAGATATCAGATTTCTGGCCAATGCAGGAATGTGAAAAACACGAGGAACTATTCTAATCCTTCCACCTTGTAGCTTCAGCTTGAATTTTCCACGTCTGAGGATTCTGGCCTTCCTATCATCTCCTAAGAAGACATCACCACCATAATATTTCTCATACTTGTGGAACCACTCCCTATGTGGAGTGAAGTGAAAGGATGCACCCGAGTCAATCAACCATGACTCATGATCTAGATGTGCATTTTAAAAATAAGCCAAATACACATCCCCACCTTCATCCAAGGTGGTTTTTGCCTCTGAAAAAGGAGCATCATCAAATCCCTTTCCTTTCTCAGGAGCTTTAGATCTGTAGTCCTGTCTTTAGTGCCCTTCCTTTCCAAATTTCCAACACACCTTTACAAATTTTCCAGGAGATTTAGATCTCCCACTTGAAACCTTATTCTTGTTTCTATTCTGGGACCTTCCTCGTACAAATAAAGCATCTCCATTCTAACCCTCCATATTTTTCCATCTCGTTTCCTCTGACAGTAAGGCTGAGGCAATGTCATCAAAATTCAAGGTATTTGTATTGCTACCTATTGCAATAACCAGACTGTCCCACGAATCTAGTAGAGAACACAACAAAATGATGCACTTATCTTCATCTGAAATTTGAATATCAACAGATGATAGCTGGCTTACCACAGTATTGAAGGCATTTAGATGGTTTGTCAATGAGTCTCCATCCTTCATCCTCAGGTTATATATATTTTTCCACAGTAACAATTTATTCACCAAGGCTTAGATTAATACAAAGTCCCAATTTTTTCCCACAAATTCTTCACCATAGCTTCCCAAGATACATTCAATAATACCGAATCTGAGACACACAATCGTATTGTGCTCTTCGCCTTACGATCCAACTTCTTCCAAAATTCATCTGACATTGTCGTTGGTTTAGTACCTGGATCTACTGCGACCCATTGATCTTTATCCACCAGTAGATCCTTCATCTTGAACTTCCACAACTCAAAAATCTGATCATTAAATTTATAAATCTATATCTTTCAATTGCTTGCCATCTTCTTTTACTGCAAGAATCGATCTCATAGATCTCCCACTGAATAGGGTCTACCTCAGGCCCAAGAAAAAACCCCTTAGTAGCAAAGGTGTCCCCTTGAAGCCGAAACAACTCTGATACCATATGTAGGTTTTAACCCTGTACAGAAATTATCTAAAAATGAATCTTCAAACAAAAAATAAACAATAGGGAGAGCATAAAACATAAAACATATAAACACAGATATTTTCCCCTGGATCCCAAATCGGGATGACCATCTTTATTTTTCATTATATTATTTTAAGTGTTACAACACGCACACACACACACACACACACACACATATATATATATGCCGAAGCATACATATATATATGCCGAAGCATACATAAACCCTAATACATTAACCCTATATTAGAACATAACCATAGTTCCCTTCACTGGATATACAAAATACTAAGGGGCCGAAAACCATCATCCCCTAAAACCATGTGCAAACTCATGCACAAAACCATGGGTGGGTCCGCCTATGAGTGGGTTCGCACACCAAAAAAAAATTTCCTGGGGTGCTTCCCAACAGGAATAAAGGATTCAAGTGAGAATTAGCATCAGATTGAGGTAGGTGATCTATTCATGATATGGATGCATTTTCAATCTAGGAAAGTAGGTTTCTAATTGTTCCCTATTGTAACTATACCCATCCTAGGGCTCGAGGGATCGTCTCTCTCCACAAAGAGGATTTTTCTGTATAACGATTTGGCGACTCCACTGGGGAGTGCTAGCCTTTCAGTCTCCTATTTTCAATTTTTTGATTTCTTGTCTTGTCTTTGATTTTCATCGAGTGGCCATACCCTTGTATATATAGCTCCTATAATTGCTTACATGCTTTTATCTCTCTGCTAAAGTGATAAGCCTGGTGTCAGTTTGGAAAACAATTTATTTTTTAATCTTTTCCTCGATCAGCACTAGTATCACTCTAAAAATCGCGTCAATCAGCCTGCTATCTATTTTACACAGTCTTGCTTTCACCTTTCCAGTGTGGGTTGCAGCCTAACAGACACACTGATTCCTGTGTGTGATTTTTTTAGGTTTTCCTTCATTTGGTTAGCAAGTGAGTCTTATCCTTCTGAATTTCTTTTCTTGTTTGAGTAGCTATGTTTCTTCTTTGTTCAATGACATTTCTAGTTTTAGTTTTGCACCTTTGGTTATATCTTTTTCGAAGCTATTGCATCCTTGTATTCCTAATGTTTCTAGGTGTCCTTAGGCCATCTGAGTGGCTTCTTACTTTGTTTACTTCCATAATTCTCATTGAATCAAGTGTTGTCATACCTTTTAGGCTTAGTGTTTGATTGGTTTTCATCTTTCGGTCAGTTCTTATGGATAGTATTTTCTCAAGTGTCAATTCTGAGTGCATTTGAGTTTCTATTTTCCATCAAGCATAGATTGCAATTGTTTGTCTTCCAATAGATTTTTTTTTTTTTGAGTGATTAATCAGTGTGTGAATGAATAATGATTTGTTTTGAAGAAAATGGTTTACGTCTTTCTTTGATTTTCGAAATATTTTCCCCTTGCATGCATGTTTGAGAAATTTCATTAGTACTCAAATCATTGTTGATTTATTCGCATTCTACATTTAACATTGTGCTTATAAGAAAAATATAAAAATAATTTATGTTTCATTTCGCTTTAAAAAATGAGAATTTCATTTCGATTCGCTTCTTAGTGCATTTGGTGAAAGGAAGAAAATTGTAAAATTTTTGTTTCACTTTAAAATTTGGAACTTGAAGAGAAAAGTGAATGTTGTTTTATACATTTGTTTTTTTTTTACGTTGGTTGTGTGAGTTTATCTCTCCCTCATTAACATAGGATTCATCAAAATGAACGGTTATTTTCTCATTTATCTACATTTTATGGATTCAGATGACACCGGTAAGGCTTTGAAACCGAGTCATAATTCAAGATCAACCTTAAAATTATTCAATGAATCTCAAGAGCATTTGGAACCTAACAAATCAAATTTAGAGGTCTAGGATAGAGACGTGTTTCGACGTCACTAAGTGTAGGATCTGTCACTAACAGTCTACGTTACAACCTAGGGGTGATATCCCATCCCATGTATGGAAGTATATTGATGTATGAAAGTATATTTTGGTACGCTCTCATCGAATGGTTATGCATGAGACAACACTACTACGGATTTGGAACCCCCACGTACCATCGCGTATATTTTGGGAGACATCACTAGGCTGGAAAACTTCCATAGGTAACTGAGTCGACTGCCTTGTAGACGTGATACACCGAAGAAAACATTCGGGGAGATTGGTTTTTTTACGTTAAGTCATTGGTCATTTCTCTTTCATTTGATCACCGAGGTGTATATTGCAGTTCACGACTACTTGGTAATCATTTTTTCCTAGCTTACCCCTTTTTGATTTTTTTTTTTCTAAGATTAATTTCACACAATCACATGGCTTACCTGTTATAATATTTCTGGGCCTCATAATGAGTAAATGCTTATAAATATATTGTTTAAAGCCTTGAACTAATCATATTTATCCACTTCTTCTTCTTGAGATAAGATCATCGTGGCTGAACCACCAAGTTCACTTCCCTCTTCGTCCACTCCTTTCAAAGGGACATTGTCACTTGTGTCTTTTGATTCTCCACCTTTGATTGGGACTCAAAATGATGAGTTCACTCTTGTTCTAAGTATTCAAACTCTCGCCTCTTGATATCCCCCTGATGTGCTAGTAGGTTAAGTTTCCTAACCTCTGAATTCGTTATTTGATCCCATTGAAATCTCCCCTCAACAACCCTATAGTCCATACGATACACCTGGTGTACCATTTGTGAATTCACCACATCCATCTTGAAGCACTCCCAATCAGTTATTCCCGATGTATTCTAAGGGAGAAGTTTCATCCCCCCCTAAAGGTTTCAAGCACCATCAATGGTGTAGATGATACTGTATGATGGACCCCAATTCCCTCCTGAGGGTTTTCCCTACGTGGTGACTCAACCCTCCTCCTAGCTGTATATTCCGCAAAATTACACCGTGTTGGTACACCTAATATCAAGTATTGCAAGTGGTACACATTTTTATTACAATAATATTTGGTAGAATACTAGAGTATCTACCGCTGGTCTGAGTGTTCCGAACATAACCATTTCCATTCCTGCTCGAACTATAGTCACACCTACTTTCGCAAAGCCAATTGTTTGTGTGGGTGTTTCAATGCCTCCTGTCATTTTTCTTGTGTTGATCCCATCGACTTCAGTTTTTGGAGGAGGTCATACCCTGTCGAATTTTTCCCAACCTACAATTGGACCATCTTTGAGTGGATTTTCCACTTACATTCTAGGTTCCTCTCAAGTCGTTGGGAACATTCCTATGCATGTTGGATCATCTAGTCCAACAAAGTCTGAATATGATCAATATCAACAATTTTTGCAGAGTATTAACCAACAGTATTATCTCCAGTATGGTTCCCAATAGTTTCAAACTCAGCCGATAAATCCTGAGGGATTTCAAGAGCAACCTGGCATCCATCTAGGGGGTTATGTCTATGAGCAGGGTTTTAAGTATGGTCAAAATCAACCTTATGGACCACAAGGGAAACCTTTCGTACACCAAGAAGTACCTTATGTACAACCTAATAAACCTCTTGTTCATAAAGGTCAATTTTACTATTTCAATCAAGGACAACCTTCGGGTCAACTGGGTCAGCCCCAATTTCAGTAGGGTCAACCCTTTTTCCAGCAAGGACAAACCTCCGTTCAACCAAATTTGGTATCTTTTCAACCAAGTCCTCAGGTACAACCTGGTCCTCACATACAACCTGTCCCTAAGGTAAAACCTGGCCGCTAGGTACAACCTGGCCCATAGATACAACCTGGTCCTTAGCCACAACCTGGTCATCAGGTACAACCTAGTCCTCAGGTCCAACCATGTCCTCATGTACAACCTGGTCAACCTCAAAAACCTCAGGTTACGGTCCAAGAACCTCAAGGACAACCCTAGGGAAATCAATACAAAACATTGTAGCAATGGAAAAATCCGTATGCTGTGAACTATGGTCAACCTAGACCTCAATAGTGTGTTGTAGGTCAGAATCCATTTTTGGGTTAGAAACTAGGATATGTTCAGAATCCACAAGGTTTCAACCCTTATGGAAAGTATCAAGGTTTCAATCCTTATGGGAAAAACCCTTCGAGATAGAACCCTTGGGGGCAGAGTTTCCCCCATCTCAGTTGGAATCCACAGATGCGCATGTATCAAAGACCAAAAACCATGCCTTTCAATCCACAATTACTATTTCTCGCGACGTTGGAACTTCCTGATGTGTCGATATTGAGCAACGATCCAATTCTTTACAATCAGTATTGGTTCCTGGTTCCAACCAAAATTACGATCGATTGCCCAAAGTTTGAAGGAAAATATGGGGAAGACCCCTAGGTGCATGTTATGACATACCATCCTTGGTGCTCCTCCAATTCCTGGGTCGATGATTCTGTCCATTTATGTCTCCTTAAAAGAATTTTAAATTTTGTTTCTATATAGTGGTACATTAAACTTCGGCGTCGCACCTTTTAGGATTTCAATTCCTTAGCCATGGCCTTTCTTACGTATTTTCAGTTGCTTGTTTGTTATGAAACAGGAACCCACCTCCTGACATCCTTAAAGAAAAATACTAATACACATATCTCTAATCATATCCATGAATGGATAAGGCATCACCATTTGATCAAATTTGATATTCCTGATCACATCCTCACAAAATGGCTTACCAAATCATTCGTCAATCAGATCTCTAAGGATATCGCTATGGGGGAAACTATCAAAAAAGAGAAAGCCATAGCTCATTCACAATATTTTGATCTGGTTTACTCTCAATATGGCACGTTATACGATATCTTTCCTGGTGCCCCGCACCCAAGTTCCGAGTATTCAGCCTCAAAATCTTCGGTGACACCACAGGTAGATGACATCATTGGTTATGTTTCCCAGACTTCACAGAAGTCTTCTTCTGCTTCTAACTAGAAATTTTCTTCATTCTCTGATTCTTTTCCTTAGAATCCCCTGAATCTTGGAAAAATTTAGACGTTAATGTCGTTCAATCTTCCATGGATGATAAATCCTCTCAAGGAAAAAATAATGGCAAAGGAAAATCAAAATATGATGCCCAAAAATAGGATTCCTCCAAACCTCACGCTAATGATGGAGCTAAATGTAAACCAAAGTATCCTTGCCTAATATTTGATTATGAGAATTAAACCAAAGGCTATCCACAACAGATCGAGGTGAGTCAATTGCTGAAAGGCACCCAAGGGACTCTCACTGTTCTTAAGGAACCGTTTCCATCACAATAGAATCAAATGGTGGAGCAACCCCAGTCTTCCACCCCTTTTGGTTCTCAAGTTTTCATGATGAATGGTACTACACCCATATTTATCACCACCATATGAAAAGATTATGAAGAACCGCATCAGTCAGCGGGGAAATAAATCGTTGATGCTCCTACTCGTTCTCCCCTGCTCGCTTGTCGCCCTCCTCATATTGAAAGGCCTAGTTTTGATCCCGTTGCATGACCACCTTCCAAAGGTGTGCTATGAAATTCCTCTTATAATCTAAATGTGCACACTGCTCAAAATTACAATTTTTTTGAGGATTTGGCTCATGTGCCATTTTCTATGTACGCACGAGCTATCCGTCACAACGGAAGGCATTGTTATGTGCTATCGGAGGAGTTGATCAGGTCGATTAAAGACTTATTACTTTCGATCTGGAGAATTTCATCCTGCGTTTCCCTCATCAACTTCCTTTGATTATCCAAGTTGGTATTAATGGCAAGAATATCCATTGGGGATTTTTTGATGAAGGTGCATCTACATGCGTTATGTATGTTTCGTGTTGGAACTCCATTGGTTCTCCAACTCTTAATCAGTCTCCAAATGCTTTAAAGGCCTTCAACATGAGAGATTCTCGTCCATTTGGTATCCTTCCCAATTTGGCTATCACATCAGAAGGAAAAATAGTCAATCTTGAACTTCAAGTTGTTGATTCCAAGCTCAATTATAATCTTCTCCTTGGTCGCAGTTAGACTCATGCTATTTTTTGCGTACTGTCCATTCTCTTTCATGTTTTTTGTTTCCCACACGAAGGAAATATTATCACTGTCACTCAATTGTAATTTTTCTCTTCCACTTCTTTTGAAGGCAATATTCCATATGTAGACCATACCACCACACCATATGAGAGTGTGAGGCCAGGGATTTTAAAGGATTCTACCTTTATGGGGCTATTTTCTATTCCTCCACCACAAATTGCTCAAGTTAATATCATCTCCACTTCTTTTGATCCCTGGATCATACCTTCACCTAATTAGGTTGATTCATTTGGTGACGTGATGCCTTTAAGCCCAATAGAGGTCAATTATTTTGAATTTGTCTTTGATTCAGTTAATCATTCTAAACATGCTACTTATAGCATACATTTTTATGCTTACTCTCAACCTCCTTGGCTCGGTTCCTCGGATTCATATGATCCCATGAATGAGACATTTCCATATGACGAGATTATCGTGGAAACCATGTCTCTCAAAGAAATCCCTTAGAATGATATCCATCATCATTTGTCAGTTCTCCTAAGTGTTGGGGTAGCTCAGTCATGTCATGAGAATATCACTCCCCATGTTCCATACTACCTGTTCATGCCCTCGATGTCGGCCCATGAGGTATTTTCTAAAGGGAACATGGGCACTATTACTGAGACTATGCCTATCAACATTTATGTGAAACCAGGAATTTTCAAGAATATTCATATTGGGGTGACTTTCTCTCCAGGTGAGGTCAAGCTCTATACTATTCTCTTTCAATAATTTTGAGATGTTTGTACATGGTCCCATGAGGAAATTCCTGGCATCGACCCGTGTATATTGGTGCATGAAATACTGACATATCCTCATGCGAAGACAATTCGTCAGTGAATTCACCTTGTGCACCCTAGAAAGGCCACCAACATTAAGGGAGAGGTTGAAAACCTTCTTAATGATGGGTTCATTTATCCCATCCCGTTGACAGATTTGGTGTCCAATATTGTCCCTGTCAATAAAAAATAGGGTACTATTTTCTTTTTTGTTGATTACCGAGATATTAATTGGACCTGTCTGAAGGATAACTATCCCACACCATTTATTTACCAGATCATCAATAAATGCACTGGGAGTGAGATATTCTCCTTTATGGACGATTCTTCTGGCTATAACCAGATCAACATCTTGCCCGTTGATCAACACAAGGCTGCCTTTATCTGTTCCTGCAGAGCCTTTTCTTACCAAAAGCTCCCTTTCGGTCTCAAGAATTCCGGTGTTACTGTCCAGTGTGCGATGTCCTATGCTTTTCATGATATTAAGCACATCATGAAAAATTATCTAGATGACAACTAAGGGTCGCAACCATCTCGTAGATGTTGGAGATATTTTTCTACGCTCCAGACAATACAATATTCGTTTGGATCTGCATAAGTGTGTTTTTTGTGTTAAATATGGTAGACTAGTCCTTGGGTTTGTAGTCTCTAAAGAAGGCATTCATCTTGATCCCTTGAAAGTTGAGGCTACCATTAATTTAACCCCTCCCTCTTCTTTATCACAATTTCTGAGTGTGCAAGGGAAAGTTAATTTCCTATGTCATTTTGTTCCCAATTATGCATAGCTTGCTAAAGGTTTTACATGATTAATAAAACAAGGGATCCCATTTCTATGGGACGAAGTTTCTCAAAACTCTTTTGATTCTTTAAAGAAGGTTCTCATCAATGCTCCTTTACTGCATCCCCCAAATTATCATCATGACTATTTTCGGTACTTAGCAGCTTCCTCTGGTACCAGAGATATGGTACCCACCCAGGACAATGACGATGGTACTGAACATGTAATATATTACCTCAAGCATAACCTTATGGATACAAAGACTTGATATGCCCATCTCAAGAAACTGGCTTTAGCTGTGGTACACATTGTTTAGCGCTTTCGGCATTATATTCTTTTACGCATGACTATTGTGATGTTCGATTGAAATTGTATGACTTATATCTTGACATGCTAGCTCCTGGAGGGGAATATTCAAAATGGATTGTTATTTCACAAGATTATAATTTCGAATTCACTACGACCAAATCAAATAAATGATTAGTTTTCATTGAATTAATATGCTCCCTTCCCTCTACCTCTGCTCCATCTGATGTCGATGAGCACATTCGAGATGACACTCTCTTCATGATCAGCATTGTCAATCCATGGTATGGTGATATCATCGTGTATCTCCAGAGCAAAAATTTCCAATCTGAGTTGGACAAGTCTAATCATCGATGTATTCGACATCATTCCCCACCATATCATATCATTGGGGATAATTTATACCGAGTCGTCATCGATTTGATTCTTCGACGCTATCTGACTTTCAAAAAGTTGAGAGAGTGCTCAACAACTACCACTCTGGGGCATGCGGTGGTCATCTGTCTGCCTATGAAATAGCTCAAAAAATACTTTGCATTCGTTACTTTTGGCCTTCTATTTTCAAATATTGCATCCTTTCTATCCACAAATATCATTCTTTCCAGATTTATCAGCACAAGATGCGCGCCCCACCTGCACCCGTACACCCAGTTGTTATTGTTGGAATGTTTTCCAAATGGGGCATTGACTTCATGACATGTAACCCTCACTCGGTCGGTGGGCATGATTATATCATTGTCGCTGTGGAATATTTCACTAAATGGGCTAAGGTGATGACTACATATGCTGATGATGGTAAAACTGCAAATCAATTTCTATTCAATCATGTTATCACACGATTCAGTGTTCCTCAGGCCATTGTCACTGACCATGGCTCTCATTTTTTCCATTGAATGATGGATGAGATGATTTCTTAGTTGGGCTTGCATCATGACAACTCAACTCCATATGACCCTCAGGCCAACGTCCAAGTTGAAGCAGTAAATAAATTTTAAGTTACTATGATTCAGTGCACCATTTGGATGCACAATTCAAATTGGCATCTCATGTTGTTTTAAACTCTCTGGGCATACCTAACCTGGCCAAGAAAGCTATTGGATTCAGTCCATTTTAGTTAGTGTATGGCCTTGAAGCAACCTTGCCGATTGAATGTGAAATTCATTTTCTCAAGTTAGCTATCAAATTACTTCTGAATACCTCGCTAGAAGAGAAATGTCTCTTGTACTTTGAACAACTTGATGAAACCTGACACTTTGCTGCTTTGGTTACTGAAGCACATAAGAAATAGGTCAAATCCCATTTTGATCAGACAGGTTCTCCATGTGCCTTGTTTGAAGGAGACTTAGTCCTTCTCTATGACCAAGCACATGATAAGATGGGGGTAGGAAAATTCGAACCCATGTGGCATGGGCCGTATATCATAAAATGTGTTTTGTGGAAAGGGGCATATGAGCTGATTGATTATGAAGGTTATCCTTTGGATAAACACTGAAATGGGCTTTACCTAAAGAGATATTTTGCATGATTTTCTCGTGTATCTACTTTTGTGCATTAGTGTGCTTTTAATTTTTGTAAATTTTTGGTTTGGTGTGCGTTCGCAAGAGGTTTTCCTTCTTATCTTGTTTTACTTGATTTGCATATGTCTTTGGCTCCTTATGTCAGTTTCATTGATGGTGCCTGCTGTAGTACCCAAAATCCATCTTCTGCAGCATGGGTTATCTATGACCCTAATGGTGATTTAGTAGATATACAAGGTATATGTTTAGGTCCTAAAACCAATAATATTACTGAATACAGTGTAGTTATTCAGCTTCTATCTAAATCAATTTCTCTCGACATTAGAGAACTAGTTGTTATCCTAGATTTGTAGCTTGTTGTCCTACAAATCAATAGGAAATATTTCACTAGACACCCTCAAATCTTTATAAATTATCTGCGTGTTCATTTGTTAGAAATAAATTTTTATTACATTTCATATCATCACATTCTGCGACACATGAATACATTAACATATGCACGACTAATCACATTCTAGATAGACATTTGTGGAATTTATAATCATTATAACATACATAGAACAATAAAATATCATATATATATATATATATATATATATATATATATATATATATATATATATATATATATATATATATGTGCTGATTGGTTTGGTGTGTTAAATGGTTTGAAAGACATCTGTTTTCCACCTCCTCCATGAGGCATCAACGTTGCCCACCTCGCTAACCATCGCTCTCATGGAACTCGTGCCTTTTTATCTATCCCCAGGTACTAAAATAGAGGTACCCACTCTAAGAATAAGGCCGTCAAAATAGATCCATACCTGAACTGCTTCATTTTGTTGTTTTTTCACTTTGTGAGTTGTTTCTTCATATTTTCCACTACGACCTCACACTAGTTGAATATGGCTGGTGCCATGCAATCTGATTCCTTTTGCATTTGAGCGTTAGTGGCCTCATGTAGCACTTGCACCCCAGCCACGCGTATGATAGTGTATAACACTAAATTTAGTGCTATTTCATCCACTGTGCTTATGGCTATATTTCCACTTGAGGATATTAATGCCTTAGATCATGCTCTCCCAATGAGTATGTCCATACTCTCACCCATGATTTACGCTCCAGAAAACTGTGCTCTTGCCTACTACGTGAGAGACTAGTGATGAAGTAGATATATGCCACCTCAATTTATAATTCCTGGCCACCAAGGATAAATATTTCTCGGTTTGTGTCCAAAATATTGATTAGATACTGTAAGAGATCTGGTTAGGGCTTGATGCCCGAGGTCATAAAGGATTTTAGAAGCCCACAGTTCCTTAATTCATCCGTGCAAGCTCTGTTCTACATATTTTTCTGATCAACTTCATCATGATCTCGTCCTTTCCACTCAATCACCGTGATTTATGACTCTACTTCCCTGCAACACATTCAGCAAGTCCCTTGTCAGTATTTAGGATCAAACTTTTTTATTAAAATTATTTTATTGAGGAATTTTCACGCGTTTTTCCGCTCCACAGTTGGCGCAGTTGTTTTAAAAAAAGAAAAGTTGAACGACAACCTGCCCATTATAAAAAGGGTAGGTCGGTACACTCCCGATATGGGATACCTGCACCGATCCAAGATGTTATCAAATTTGAAATCCTCTCCCTGAAAAAAAAATGCCTTAAAACACAATAAAATGAATATTGAAATGCAGATAAGGAAAGCACATCTTCTCTTGCATAGATGGTTCGCTAATTGGCCTCCCAGATCCCTCGCAATGCACTCCTAAAAATCTGAGGTAAACTAGGGTAAGAACTCCTTCTCGACCAAGTGAAAGTGAAAAGTAACTTGTTTTTTACTTTCTCCATATTCTATAAATTCTCCATGTCATTTTAGGGTTTTTGCCATTATTTTAATAATATTTTAATGCTCTTACCTCAGAAAAAATTTATTGTTTGTTCTTGTGCAGTGACCCATTCAATTTTTCCATGGATGAGACATTTATGAGTTCTAGTTTACTACTTTTTTAGACTCAATTTAAAAACAAATGAAAAAGTAACCCCCTTGGAGTCATTTTTCAGCTCTTTTATGACTCTCTCAACATGAAAATATTACCCAGTTCTTGTCATTTTTAGCTTGTCAAAGTGCACGAAACATCATTTACCCAGTATACCTTTACCCCTTTTTTAGTTTGGGATAAATTATTTACAGAAAAGGAATACCTTGGTCAATTGAGACTAAGAGGTTCTCTCACACTTTGTTTTCTACCTTTTCGAGTATGAGGTACTATTTACGGAAACGACCATCTGGATTTTTCTTTTCATCTATTTTCAAACTTTCTAAACATGAAAATATGCCGAGTCTCACCTTTTTCTGACTCGTTAAAATTTAACGACATTGGATCCATCATCATGACCACACTGAGTACCTCCTTCCTAGGGCTCGTAAAATGTACTAGGATGGATTTTTCTAAAGGAAAAACTTATATCATAAGCATATTCAATCCCCTTCAAGCTTTTATACAAAAATAATTGGGGTACTTGCCAGAAATGATGGTGGAAAATGGAAATCATTAATCAATTGTGTTGGTAGTATGCCCGTCATGAACATGACAGATATTCTATTTCATGTTGGGTTGGGGATATCCTTCATTCGTCACTTTGCCTCCATGGGTTTGGGAAATCTCTTTTTCCTCTTATGGCATCACCATTCTAGTCAAATACGACCTATGATTCCATTTGAGTCAAATAATTACAAATCTGGAGTCGTGTCTCTAATATGTTCAAGAGAAGTTCCTTTTGTGTCTCATTCATTGCCTAGTTCTCTCATCACTCTCATCTTATTGCATTCATCTTGTGCCGATGATTCGGGATACATTATGTCACTCCTTCAACGGATCACTTCTTGTTGACTTCAACACATTATCCAAGAAGTTGATATAGAGATCATGTTTTCATTACCTTAGAGCTTTCATGCCCTAATGGTAGGTTGTTCGCATTCAACGATAGGCTTAGATCATTGGCCTTCGATCGGGTGATTCTGTGAGTGTTCAACGACAATTCCTTTTTCTTCATCTCATGGATTGTACTATTGGTACCTTGAGATCCATTAACATCAGTGGTGGTTTCTCTCGTACCTATTAATGATTTACATGCTTGGCTGGTAATTAGGTGATTTTCTTACATGTTCAACTTCAAATCATTTATTCGCATGCTTGAATTTTTACTTGATCTGGTCATGACAGAGCGCAAGACACTAGGTTTTGTTTGATCAAGCCTAGGATGCAAGGAGATATGTATTATTAATGATTTTACACATGGCTCCTTCATTCGAATGGATGCGAGCATACCTTGAGTCTAAATTTGTGATCCTCCTTTCTTGGATGTCTGCGACCATACCCCGGATGTTGTTCAATCATTACTTCTATGGATGGATATGTCCATAACTTATGTCATGTGATTATTTTAGAGATATCAATTTATGTATATGTGTGTTTGTTTGCGCAGGTTTTGCGATGACAATGTCTTGGTCCTGGAGCTTATTCGTAAATAATTTCACCCCTCACTCTCGTTTGGCCTTCATGCTTTAGGGGGCATCTGTTAGACAAAAAATTGTCACTATACCTATACTCCCCATTCCTGATGCTGGAGACCCCTAACAGTGACCCCTATGTCTATTTTCCATCATGAAAATAGGCCTCCATGTCCATTTCAACACAATGAATAAACTCTCCATTGACCATTACTGAAGCGGCTCCTTGAAAACCTAATTATCTAGAGTGGTAAGCCCTCTTCGTGTCCTGATCATGTTAATGGCCTCTTTTTGGTCTAGGTTCGGGTTGGTCGGTGCTATAATGAGGATCATACTCATGTCGATCCTCTTTTGGGAAGTTTTTTAAAAATGGAAGTGAAGCTTCAAGACCTGGAAGCTTCGTGGCGGACAGCTTGTTATTTGTTCTTGAGGATAGAGTGGAGCTTCTCCATTTGGGCTCTTTGTTCCTACAAAATTTGAACCACCCAAAAGGATAACCCATTTCCCCACCTAAAGTGGATCCATGCTCCCTCCTCCTTTGCTATATAATGGAAAATATCCCATAGCTCTGCTAGTTAGAATAGAGATAGAAGAACAAGAGAGAGACATTTTGTTGCTATAGGTACCAAGTGAGAGTTGAGACCTTCAGCCTCCCACATCATGTTGAAAGAGTGATTTTAAGATGTGTCTGGATCAGGACCCTTCAAAGGAGAGCTACAACATTAAGGTGTAGGTTGTAACTCCCCCTCTTTATTTTAATATAATACAATTGGTTCGTGCTTTCTGTTAGCCCCCTATAAATTTTTTGACAAGAAAAGTAGGGGGCTAAATTGTTTCTGAGCCTTCAATGAATGCATCTCCCCTGGAGACACATCATCCTCGAAGTCTCCTATGCCTTTGCCCTGTGATGAAATCCCCACTGCTTTATCCATACAAGAAGCCTCTCTGATTGTGATAAATTGTGTTCCTAAAAGCCTCCATTTACCCCTTGCAACCCTGTAGAATCCTTCATTTCATCCCTTTTTACCTTTGTCAAATTCCGCCTTCCTTATCCCCAAATTCCCCCTAAATCTTCTAAATCATACCCATGCTCATCATAAACCATGCATACACCCTTGGTTAAGTTTGATAAACCCTTATTCCCGCTATCGTTTCTTTTTCCTACCCTAAAATGCATTAAAATGGCCCAAAAATCCATATTTCTCCATAATATGGGTCCTATCCCCTTCGGCCTAGCCCCCTCAGCCTTTTCCTCTACATGACCCGAGCGCTGGAAGCACCCGCCAGCCCAAAAGAGCGCTTATCTCATATGTTCATCAGGTGCGTTTATAGCCGTTGATCTAAACAGAATGGACGGCGATCGCCGCTCCCGCAGCAACTACCGTTAAATCCGTTCATCGCTGATCATCACATCTTAACCGTTCATTCACCCACCAGATCGACGGTCCATTTTCCCCATCCACCTGTGGTCCCTACCCACGCACCTTTCTGAAGCCACCAGTATCTATCGCATCGCCTTTGAGGGGTGGGCGGTATTTCCCTATGGGCTAGCCATTCCATACATCATCCAATGCGTGGCACCAGTACGGCTGGAAAACCGCTTGCTTATTGAACGTTAAAGTTCGGCACAGGATACAGAGCGATATTGCTGTGCGTCATCAGATCTGCAATCACCCATCCAGCGGTCATCGCTCAACGAAGTTGCGCGGGGTTTAATCCATGGTCACTGTGCTCCTGGCCCACCGTTCATCGCCCTCTGATGTGTTTTCAACCATCGATCTCCTTTGAGATCTGATGGTCTAGATTTTTTTTCCCCCGTTGTTGACTATTCCGCCATCGCCCAGTCCCGCCATGTCACCATTCCACGTGTCTCACCGTAAATTCACTCGTTCATCCATTCAAAGGTCAAATTTAAGGTTTTTACGTTAAATTTCCCTACAGTCCACCAACCTCCCACCAGAGCACCTCCCCACCATTCCTTTGCGCTTTTCGCCATTCGCCCACAGTCCCACTGCCATCCTCGTAGTCATCCACACCATCTGACCCCATGCATGGTTTTCATAATAGTTTTCACATTTTTTAGGGTTTGAAAGAGGCGTAAAACCACCATGGTTCAATTGTACTATTGTAATGGCATGTTGCACAGGGAAAGTTGAATTTGGAAGCTGGTACTACAATGGAAATACTCGGAAAGGTAACGACAACATAAATATTATCCCAGGATATTTCAATCTCCACAAAACCTATCTGGTGCCCTTAAAGCCTAGATTTTGCAGATCAAGACATTTATGAAGTGACCTAGAAATACCAGCTAGTGATCAACTAGTTCAATGAAGATCTTTGAGCCTTAATATAGTGATTTAGAGGCAAAGCACCATATTAGTGACGTCATGGATCACAAAGAGGGTACAACACGCAGAAAACCATATCATCAGGGTTTCAAATCAGTAGAATGTTTATTCCCGAGCATGGACACAGTACACATTATGGTTTCAATATTCATTATGTCCAAGAGAGATTTTCCAGCCCTACAGTAGTCCTACGCTATCAAAAGCATTAGTTGCACAACATGGCAGACTTGAATCATTGATTTATTTTTGTTCAATTCGCCAGAAGTACTACAGATGTTCTAAAGCCAAAGTACATCAGAGACATACCAAGAGTAAATGGAAACCTGGAGAAGACCACTCTTTCACCCGAAAGAGTGCCAGAAATAAATACACAGAAATTATACAGAGTGGGCTTTGGCTTGCTTCTTCTTCTCAGTTTTTAATACTGCATTTAGTTTTTCACCTACCTTCTCTACTCCACTAGAGCTATAAATTCATGAAGAAACTCATTGTAAAGGTTGTTGATCAGTTATCAGAGAATTGCAAGTAGTTTCTTTTGAGACACAGTCTCTGTGTAAAGTTGTAATATAGGCTGAGGAATATGTTTTGAGACTAAGTATTATTGGCAATGTTGTACTTGACAGGTATTGCTATTTAATATGACAAGCACATTTCTTTGGATCTTGATCTAAAGCAGTGGTGATGTTTTCCTATCTCTGTGTTTTAATTCATTTTCATTTCGTTTCTACTGGCTTGCATCAGAATATTGGCATAGGATTTGCCCTTGTTAGGTACCCTATGTTTCTGCTCTCCTTGACATTGATGTTTTTCTTCTGAATGTGTTATCTAAGAATTGATTTCAGTTAATTTAACCAATGTAGTGGATGTTATTTCCTGCTTTCTGATGTATGAATTAAATGTATCTGTTATTAGATGTTTCTTGTTAAAGGTTTAGCTAGAAGATTTGGGAACACTGGGGATTAGAGTTAGCCATGTCCACTAGGATCCTTGTCCGACCAGTTGGTCTTTAACTTTGTGCCCTGAATCTGTGTTGTCTCCTCCTCTCCTATCATTCCATATCACACAATCATATTTAAGATCCAACATTTTAGATGACTATACTAATTGAAAGCCTGCCTATTGATTAGCAAGCAAATCCTTTCCTGACTCCATTGCCCAATGGTTTCGAATGCTCCCTGGAATACTTTACCTCTGCCTTATTCCTCTTTGCTCATCCTTGTCTTACATTGAACCCTTGTTACACAGTAATTTGTCACCGTCCCTACCATTCCCCGTCCCGCACAATGGAGGACCCATTATGTGACCTGTGAACACTATCATGCCTTGAAAACATCATCAATGCATCCCTCTGAGTATGAACTTCATTTTCCCTTGAGACATCTCCTTGCAAAACTCATGAAAAACAGCTCTTTTTTGCATTGGCGCGGGTAGACAGTTCAGTGCTCGCGCCAATCAGGGAAATCCTGTAAAGAGGTCGCGCCACTTGGCGCTCTGTCATAGAGCAGCAATCGCGCCACCCATTTTAGGAATTGTTTTTTAAATATGGATGGCGGAAGTTGAGTTCAAACAAACTCACAACCATTGCCTATCTTGAGTTGGGAGGTTTGGCTGCGGGAGTTCTATGGAAGGGAAGTGGTTTTGCCACCTTCTATGGAACCTTCCTTGTTGATAGGGCCAATCCCATAATATTAGGGATCCCAACTCCCTCCTTCCCCATCTATAAAAGCTTGCTCAGATCCATGGCAAGCTAGTCTTGAAGTGCTGAAGCTTTGCATCTCCCTATTCCCAAGTGCCTTTGTGTTGTAAAGAATCCCTTCTTTCCCTTAAGGCCCATTCAAGCGAGGAGACCATTATTACGAGACTCTGGAGAGGTTTTCCCTTTCCTTGGCGAGCTTTGCGAGACGTGGACGACCGGAGACCCGTTCGAAGGAAGCTGCGACGTCAGAACTTGGTTGTAACTTCTATTCGTTTATTACTTAATAGATGACTATGATTATAGTTCCACTCTGTTTTCCATCATGTTAATGCGAGTTATATCTTTTCTGACCGATGTTTAGTTACGTATGCTGGTTCCTATGCTTGTATCTGTTCGTTTCTTCTATGTGCAGGTGTTCATCCGCGGAGATCGTGGAAGGATTGTGATCTGCCAGGGCTGAAGGAAGGGGACACTTCTTCTTCAGATCATAGCGTTGGAATCCAGGTAGGCTTCTATCCCAAGTCTTTCATTCGTAATTAGGAGCTTGCGTCATAGCATTGTTTGTTTGTTGCTAGACCCCTGCTGGGCTAGTAGGGATCGCCTCTGTCCGCAGAGGGGATTTACCTCCTCAACAAATTGGCGACTCCGCTGGGGATCGCCCGGTTTTCCTTGTCTCGTTTATGATTGGTTCGCTTTGATTGTTTCTCCTTGCTTGATGAACCTTCTGGGTTGGATTCTTTCATTGTTTTAGCTTCTTGGTTTGCTTAGCTTGTATTGGTCTGCTTCTGGAATAGCTTATTTTTATTTTTTATTGAGGAACTCGACTGGCGCGGTTTTTAACCTGACAATCGCGCCACTTTGCGCTTGTTGCCTTTGTCTGTCTCGCGCCAATTGGCCTCTGGCGCCAGTTTCAAGCCCACAGTCGCGCCACCCCTGTGACTTTTTTGAGTTTCTTCATTTTTTAGCTTTCTGGACTTGACCAGTGCTTCTCTTCTTGATTTCCCGACTGTCTGAGTGTGTTGGAGTCTTGTTTGGCTGGAATTCACCTATGTCCTTTGGTTGTTTGCTTCTTTCTACCGATTTCACGTTTTGAGCCCTAGGGCATCTAGTGGCTTAGTGTATCGAGCCCTCCTTGGGAGTTTAGGTGTCTTGATTGTCTTGTCAACTTGTTGATTGGTTCTCCGCACTCTCTTAACAGTCTTTGATTGTTTTGCTGCGTCTTTTGAGTGATTGTTTGTTCCTTCATTCGGAATTCGTTTGCCCTTGCTTTGGACCTAGATCACACGGTCCATCGGAAGCTTTTGAGTCTTTCTTCGATTTGAGAGACTTTGGGTCGATTTAGGGATCTGATTGATTGCATTGTTGAGTGAATTTTGTTTGTTTCGCTCTCTTGGATATCATTTCTCAAATTGTTCCTTTTGTTTTCAGTGCACATTAGCCATTAAACATTGAAAATCAAAAAAAAAAAAAAAAAAATCTCCTTTGTTTTTATTAATTAGTGCAAATTGTGATCTTTTCCATATCGCTAGTGATTAGTGTTTGAATGAAAAGTGTTCAATTGCATTAGTTGCATTAGAGACATTCTTGTTTGTATTCCGTTCATTTCGTTTGCATAAAAGCTCTCAACTCTTATTTAACTAGTTTTCATCGAACGAAATGTTGCACCGTGGCATATAGCTTGCATTTAGGAGACACTACATACGATAGGGCCTGGAAATTGAAACTTAATTGAAGATCAACTGTAAAATTTATTCGATTAACCTAAGGCAACATTGGAACTTAACGCAACATATTTAGAAGGTCTAGGCTAGAGACGTGTTCCGGCGTCGTTAAACCTAGCAGCTGTCGTTCGCCTGTTGGCTTTAGACAGCGCTAGTACGGACTTGCACTCCCCGTACCGTCGCGTATATAAAGGGAGACCCCTATAGGTTTTCAATCCTTTATCCACAGGAAGCCGAGTCTGCCGCCCTATACCCGTGATACACCGAACACAGCATTCAGGGAGACTACCTGCACGTACGGAAAGTCCTTGGTCGATTTCTATTTCATTATTTGAAACCAAGGTGTATATTGCAGTTCACGGATATTTGGTACACCCTTTGTGCCTAGTTTTTCCTGAGCAGTCATTTGGTCTTTTCTGACTCCCTAAACTTGAAAAAACCGTCAAGCGCTTGTCCTTTCACGCTTGTGTCAACTCTGAAAGAGATAGAGTCATCTTTTTATCGTTTCTCGACTCTTAAAACATGAAACGGTAGAATTTCTTACTTTCCAATGTGGTAAAATTAATCGCCCACGATTACACGCCCGCTTAGATATTGCTTGTTGGCCGTTTGATCGTGTGTCTTAACTCCTTTTTCGGCCCGTGTGTGGTTTTGAGTTTGATGGCAACTTTTCCAGAGTTCACCAACCAAGGAATCCCCTCAGAAGGGAATCCTGGTCATTTTCCTCCTTTTGGAAATGTTGGTGCTCCTTACATGGCGACGTTGTCCCTTCCTGGGTTAACTGTTGGGTTGCCTGTTTGGTTGTTCTCAACCTCTATTGTCCCGAATGTCTCCACTACTGTTCAATCAGTTCCTCCACCTGAACAACCTCATGTTGATTCCAGGGTGGACCTCTCCTCTTCTTCGCCTGTTTCTGCGTCCTCCTCTTCTACTTCGCCTGGTGAAAGTCTGGATTCAAGTAACCAGGTGGCTAAGAAGAAGAAGAAGAAGACAAAGAAGAAGAAGTTTGATAAGCGAGAGGCTAAATGTACAGCTACTGTCCATGAGAAATCTCATCTTGATAGGCCCTCCGACCCTCCGCGGAAAGTCAAGTTCCCATGCATGTTGTGCGCGGGAGACCATTTGCTTCGAGACTGCCCTGGCATTCCCAAGGTGCTCGAAACATGGTCCGACGGCCGACCGCCGTTGCCTTTGACTTTCGGGAGCCAGGTTGGGGGCACGTATTCATCTGGTACTGATAAGACTCCTAAGAAGCAGGGTAAGATCACCAATCCCTGCAAGTTGTGTGAAGGGCACCATGCCATTCACCTTTGTCCTTATATGGATGAAGCCAAACTAGTTTTGGACAACCCGACCAGTTCTACACCACGACTTCCACCTGGTTATAATCGGCTTTCTTCGAGTCCTCCGCCATCTGATCCCATGATTGGTCAAGAGTTATCCTTGGTCGATCCCACTCCCCCAGAAATTCAAATTCACGAATCCATCCCTGACCAACCATTGGTCGTGGGATCGGTTGAACTGGCCCCGTCCACGGTGCACCAGGTCTTTTCTGTCGAGAGTGGACCTCACACCCCCCATGTCCTTCTGATCTCTTCAGATTCTTCAGACTTGGAGAAAGATTCTCCTGTCCCTGTGCTTCAAGAAGCTCCTCCTCCGCCTCCCATGACGGAGGCTACGGAGGATATTCCTCCCGCCTTCGAGATGGAGGTCATGGGGGAGGCTTCTGCTTCCGTAACATCAAGGGAAGACCTTCGCATCTCGATGGTAGCCCCTCCGAGTAGTTTGGTCGCTTCCTTTGACTGGAATCGATTTGCAGGATTTCGCCTTCCGTCTTATGTGCCTTTCGAGATCACAGTACAGGCTCTTGGTCTGGTCGTACCCAGCGCCATTATAGACGAAGGTGCCTCTGTTAGTATTCTGTCATCAACTACCTAGCAAGCTTTCGGTTCACCGCCGCTTGCGCCTGTTACGCAGAATCTGTTGACATTCAATAGAAGAACGAGTCAACCGTTGGGGATCCTTCCAAGGTTACCTGTTACTTTGGGAGGCAAAACCGTCCATATGGACGTGATGGTTGTTCCAGGCCCCTTGGATTTCAATCTGCTTTTGGGGCGCGATTACACCTATGCCATGGGAGCGCTCGTCTCCTCCCTCTTTCGTGTGGCCTGTTTTCCGCATGAAGGAAGGATCGTGACCATTGATCAGTTGTCATTCTTTGGTCCTAATGTGGCAACTGGTCCGCCATCACCCCCTCCTGGTTTTTATCCACCTGTTGTCTCTGCCCCACCACAGGTCAACTATGTGTCTACCTACCCCGTGCCTGTGCCCAGTGATGATGCCGTCGTGCATCAGGTGCTGGGGGCATTGGGTCCTGACTTCCAGAATGTTTTCCTTCCATCGGGAGTGGAACTCTTGGAAGCGCCGCCTTCTTGTTCATTTTGATGTAAGTCGGTTAGAGCATGGTTTCCTCCCTGGGTCAAGCTCTTTAAAAAATGAAATTAGGATATTGGAGCACGGTTCCTCCACTTGTGTCAAGCTCCTAAAAACAATGAAACAAGCTGTTCGAGGATAGTTCTTTTACGTGTGTCAACCTCGTTAAAATAATGAAACACAAGCATATTCAATTCGAGTTTTGTCAGTTTCAGCTCAAATCTCGTGTGTGTTCAATCTTCACTCCATTTTCAATCGAGTGAAGCTTGGGAGGCATGTGCCTCGATTTGAGACAACATGCTGGGGGGCATGCCCGTCTTTCTTATTATCAAGCATAGTTTGTGTTTTAAGCTTGCGTAAAAATAAAACTCATTTCAAGCATAGTTTGCATATGTGTGTGTTCATGTGTGCTTTTAAGCTTGCGTAAAAATGAAATGTGTGATTAGATACATTGTGTGAATACATTTCGCATTGGGTCGTTTGTTATGTAACTGATACATTAGATTACATTTATATTAGACATTCACATGACATATAAAAACATCATCATATGTAAAGAAAGATCCATCCAGAAATAGTCATAGGTATATATATATGTGTGTCGAAATGTTTGCGCAGTGTGCATCAAAAAACTCAAAAAATATACATAATTGTCTTAATACATCCGGAGACGCTATGTCTCTCAAAAAATAGGTGTAGCTAAATCCTAGAGACTAATCCGCATGGTGCTCATGATAGCACGTCACTGCACGCACTAGCCGCCTCAGGATTCGGTGGAGCCGGTTTTGGAACTCCCACCGTATGGCGCTGGTACTCCATCGGTACGTCTGACAGCCGGGCATAGTCTGGGATCCCATGGGCAATCCCCTCGAGGTTCTGGACCAATGCCTCTCCTCCGGTGCCTTCCCCCTGGATCTCAGGGGCGAGTTGTGTCCTCCGGGAGATAGGAGACATCCCGGCTGGTCTCTCAGGTCCTACATCTGCATGCATATATAATTGTGTTAAGACAAGTGTGTATTGAAAAAAAACATATAAACATGAAATTAAAAATTTGAGGTCTTACCCAGCTCCTCGTCCCAGTCATCCCCTTCTGGTAGTGGGAGATCTGGGTCTCCTGTAAAGTCAGTTCCCGAATAGGGCCAATCTTCCACAACGATCAGTTGGCGCCGTAGCCACCTAAAGAACTCGGGCTTCCAGGACATCTGTTGCCCGCCTCCAGATCTGGGCATCAGTGCTGCCCAGCGAGCCATCCTTGGCTCTCGTGGTACCGGACTCGCCACATGGGCCTCTTGGCCCTGGAAGGTTGGTATGCGTTCCAGAATGAACGATACCAAGATGGAACCATACCCAAACTGCTTCAGTTTCCCCCGTTTGCACTTTGTGAGCTGTCTTTTCATATTGATGGTCACAGTTGTTGCCCAATCATACAGTCGGGGACCCATGCATTCTGAGGCTAACAGGAGTTGAGTCTTCGTGGCCTCGTGCGGAGCCTGCGACCCAGCAGCCCGCGTAATGGTGTGGAGAACTACTCTCAGTGCTAGATCAGGGATGGTGGAGATGTATACTTTCTTACTCCCTGATCCTGTTTGTGCCCCTCGGCACACCCGCGCCATTACCTCTTCCATCTTTTCCCCTGATGGTCTGCTCCCAGTCAATACAGGGATTGGACCTCTGCGGGACAATCCAGTAATGAAATAAATGTCAGTGACCTCCAATTCCAACACCTGGTCTCGTATTCTGAATACTTGGTCATTTTCATCCCAGATGTTGATTAGATATTGGAGAAGCTCGGGCTGAGCTCGTAAACATGGCGTGAGGAAGAAGTTTTTCAATCCGCAGTCTCTCAGAGCATTCATGCAAGCCTGGCTTTGCATGGCCTCTTCACCCTCATCTCCGTGCTCTCGTTCCTTCCATTCAATTGCCATTTTGAGTGTTTATCTGCATTCACATGGTCAAAAGCCCCTGATTAGATCTTTTGTAAGCTTCAAAATTCAAGAAATTTGGTATAAATGTCGGAATTTTAGGCGGAAATTTGGGTTCCGCCGCTGGCGCGACTGTTTTGCTAACAGTCGCGCTAGGTGGCGCGACCCCTTTAGTAAAAAGAGCTCAGTGGCGCGGGTCCGTGCCCGATACCCGCGCCACTGGGCCCGGCCCTAAAATTTCAAAAGTGCCCTTACAGAGCTAATTTATGAAGGGAAATCATTAAAAAATGTATGGAAAGAAAGAGAAAAGGAGCGCCTCTTACCTGTCACAGACGAGACGCTGAATGGTTGCCTGGATTGGTCGCAATCACCGTCGGAAGATTCTGCTCCAAATGGACCACTGTTGCTCTCCACAAGGTAAATAGTAAAAAGTAATTTCATTTTCTACCAATTAGACATATTTATAACTCTTCGACGTTAAATGAGCTCTAAAAAGTTATTTTTGTCAAATATTTGCATGTATTGTGTCGAAAATGGATTTTACGCTTGTTGGGTATGTGCAGCGGCAGGTTTTTGCGACTTAAAAGGTGGAAACGAGTTGTATTTTATACTTTTTCGGACTCGGTAAATACACGAAAAATTCACTCTGGAGTCATCTTTCAGCTCTTTTCTGACTCTCTAAATATGAAAAGATCGCCGAGGCCCTTGTCGTTTCGATCTCGTTAAAATGGACACGAATCGACATTCACCCATTATAAGTTTAACCCTTTTTCGGGCTGGGATGGATTGATTACGAAAAAGGAATACCCTAGCCTATCGCGACTAGGAGGTTTTCCCGGATATTGTTTCTACCTTTTCGGATCTGGGGAACTATTTACGAAAAGGGACCTGTGGAGTTTTCTTTTCCGCTGTCTTTTCAAACTCTCTAAACATGAAAAGACGCCGAGTTCTTCCTTTGTCAGACTCGTTAAACCCTGATGACATTGGATTTTGTCGAAATGACGTTCTCCGAGTTTCTCCTTCCTAGGACTCGTTAAATGCACTAGGATGGATTCGCCCGAAGGGCGGACTTATATCACAAGCATATGCTATCCCCTTCAAGCTTGTTATCAAAAATAATTGGGGTACTTGCCAGAAATGGTGGGAGAAAAATGGAACCATTGTCGTTGTCGTCGGCAGTATGTCGCTCTTGAACATGGCACTTGTCTGCATTCGTGTCGGGTTGGGGACATCTCATCTCGTTGTTTCGCTTTGCTTCCATGGGTTTGGGTAATCTCTTTTGACCTCTCATCTGTTCACTGCCTCGTCGCCATGACCTTTGATCTGTTGATGTCAAATACTGCCAAGTCCATTGTCGTGCCGTTTATGTGTTCAAGAGAAGTTGGCCTCTGCGAATATCAACCTTCCTCTGTTTCTCATATGGTCCTGATTCACAACAAAACATTATGTTCCTCTGTCTCGTGTCGATGATGTGGGAATCATTATGGCCCACCTTCGATCAAGGTCACTTCCTGTCGACTTCAACTCATTATCGAGGAAGTTGGTCTAGAGACTCCTGATGGTACCTTGGAGCCTGCATGCCTCAATGGCAGGTTCGTCGCATTCGACGTGAAGTTTACATCATTGACTTCCGATCGAATGATTCTGTGGGTGTTCGACGTCAACTCATTTATTCACACGCCGTAGATTGTACCTGTAGTACCTTGAGGACCATTGTCATTATTGGTGGTTTCTGTCGCGTCTGTTAACGGCTTTCATCATTGGCTGGTAATCAGACGATGTTCTTGCATGTTCGACATCAGCTCACACATTCACATGCTCGAACTTGTACTTGTTTGGGTCGAGATGGAGCGCAAGACCCTGGATTGTGTCTGTTGTAATCCAGGCTGCGATTGTGGATTATTATCATTATGTACATGACTCACTGATTGGATGGCTGCGACCATACCTGAGTCTAGTTGTTTGATCTTAGTTGGATGGTTGTGTCCATACCATATACATCATGTACTTGAGATATCAGTTGTATCTTTCTGCGCAGGTTTTCCGACGGCGGGCCTTCGGTTGGACATGTTCTCGTAAAGCATTTCACCCCTCTCTCTCTCGGGCCTCATGCTTTAGGGGGCATCTGTTACACAGTAATTTGTCACTGTCCTTACCATTCCCCATCCCGCACAATGGAGGACCCATTATGTGACCTGTGAACACTTTTATGCCTTGAAAACATCATCAATGCATCCCTCTGAGTATGAACTTCATTTTCCCTTGAGACATCTCCTTGCAAAATCCATGAAAAACAACTCTTTTTGCATTGGCGCGGGTAGACAGTTCAGTGCTCGCGCCAATCAGGGAAATCCTGTAAAGAGGTCGCGCCACTTGGCGCTCTGTCATAGAGCAACAATCGCGCCACCCATTTTAGGGACTGTTTTTTAAATATGGATGGCGGAAGTTGAGTTCAAACAAACTCACAAACCACTGCCTATCTTGAGTTGGGAGGTTTGGCTGCGGGAGTTCTATGGAAGGGAAGTAGTTTTGCCACCTTCCATGGAACCTTCCTTTTGATAGGGCTAATCCCATAATAATAGGGATCCCAACTCCCTCCTTCCCCATCTATAAAAGCCTGCTCAAATCCATGGCAAGCTAGTCTTGAAGTGCTGAAGCTTTGCATCTCCCTATTCCCAAGTGCCTTTGTGCTGTAAAGAATCCTCTCTTTCCCTTAAGGCCCATTCAAGTGAGGAGACCATTGTCACGAGACTCTGGAGAGGTTTTCCCTTTCCTTGGCGAGCTTTGCGAGACGTGGACGACCGGAGACCCGTTCGAAGGAGGCTGCGACGTCAGAACTTGGTTGTAACTTCTATTCGTTTATTACTTAATAGATGACTATGATTATGGTTCCACTCCGTTCTCCATCATGTTAATGCGAGTAATATCTTTTCTGACCGATGTTTAGTTACGCATGCTGGTTTCTATGCTTGTATCTATTCGTTTCTTCTATGTGCAGGTGTTCATCCGCGGAGATCGTGGAAGGATTGTGATCTGCCAGGGCTGAAGGACGGGGACACTTCTTCTTCAGATCATAGCGTTGGAATCCAGGTAGGCTTCTATCCCAAGTCTTTCATTCGTAATTAGGATCTTGCGTCATAGCATTGTTTGTTTGTTGCTAGACCCCTGCTGGGCTAGTAGGGATCGCCTCTGTCCGCAGAGGGGATTTACCTCCTCAACAACCCTTCTCTCCTGATAACCAGCAACCAAACAAACAAACCCTGAGCCTTATAACTAGCCTAACATCTTAAACTTTGAGCTTAAAATATATAACACCTTTACTTATATAGAGAGATCCCTTCCTGGACCTAGGAGGACTATATCCTGTGGTCTTAAAGTGGTTTGATTTTGTCTCATATTTTGGTATTTCCAACCTTGCCAAAACATGGGAACCCAAACATAATGGTGACTCCGCTGGGGAGTTGAGTGCATTACACCTTAACCATTATTAGGCATTTGAAAAACCTACAATCTCTGGGTAGGTTGGCAGTTAAACACTCCTATTCACAGATCAACCTCTATACCATTTGTTGTGTTTTCTCCCACACTCTTAGACAGAGGCTGGAGAGGGCCAGGTAGCCTCCAGATCTCACACTCTTTTAGAGCTAACATATCTGGTAAATTCCATCCCAGTCAATCTCTGGTTAGAGTTTGCTATGTTTGGAAGATATCCCTGAAAGGGGACATCTCATAAGCACTATGGTGGATAGTGTATCCTCCAAAAAACATCCTAAACCTTCCACCTGCCGACTCCACAATTCCTAAATGCTTTAAAGACTCCACTGGTGATCAGTAGGCCTGCTAATTATCTTGGTTTCACATAAGACTCCACTGGGAGACCAGCCTCCATAACAACATCAACCACAGTAGAAGTAGCGATTAGGGTTAAGCTTCTTGGTGAGAAACAACATTCTGGCTTCAAGAACCATTCACACAAGAGCTTACCCTAACTCGGACCCGCCTGAGATAGTTGATAACCCTGAGATAATCCTCAAGGGATCCCCTACACATAAACAATCAACTATTTCCAGTCACATCCATAGAGGTAACTCTACACCAGAAAACTTTATAGCTCTATCGGACCAATTCTTTTACCTAGGCACTCAAAACAACTTACCAAGAACTAGGTCATTCAGTGTCCTAGACCAGCCAGACCTTGAGCTTCCTAGTTCACCACCCGAAAGTGCTAGACACCCTAGGAATAGACAGACCCCTCCATCTACAGCTCCTGATATACACTTCATTCAAAACTTGGGGCTTAGTCACCCTAAATCTGCTCATCAGGCTTCTGCTGGTCATAATATCCCTGTCATCCATATACCAGCTGCTCAATTTAACCCTTTACCTCATCAGAACATCATTATGGAAGCTTGGTATGCACCTCTAGTTTTACCCCAGCCTCTAGTGCCTTTACCCAATGATTATCAATCAAAGATCCCACACTTCACTGCAAAAGAGTCTACCACAGCCCAACACCATGTAGATCGGATGGAAGATTCTTTTGACTACATGGAGATAGACGATGATACAGTCAAAGTGATAATATTTTCCCAGATTTTAGGGGGTGATGTGAAGAAATGTTTTAAAGGCCTACCTCCAGGTAGCATTAACGATCTTCCACCTCCATATGAGACTTTTGTAAACAAATGGGAGGTTAAGTCCAACCCTCGCCAACTCCTAGTTGAATATATGAGCCTTAAAATAAATGTAGGAGAGAGTGTCCATGATTACATGATGATATTTAACAACATTTACAATGCTCTTCCTCCACACATGAAACCTCCCCAAGGTATGGCTCTAGCGAAATACCCCGATGGCTTCGATGCTAACATGGTCTGCCAGCTTAGGGAGAGAGATTACAACATGTTGGAAGACATGCAAAAAGGAGCAATGAGTGTAGAGGATAATATGATTGAGAAAAGAGAAAGGTTGAGAGCTGAAAAAAGGGTAACATATAGAGATGACAATGTAGCTTCTACATCTGATCCAAACTATGAACGTTTATCTAAAAATGTGGAAAGGTTACAATAGATGATGGAGAAAATGGTTGTCTCAGTTAGTAACCAATACAGAAATCAGAACCATAACCAAAACCAAAATTTTAGAAGAAACAATGCCACTCCCAACAGACAAAGAGAATCAGATCAACAAGTTATTCCCCCATTCCAAGAAAACTTTCTCGATGAAGATGAGGGAATCATAGAAGAGTCTGAAGGGAACACAATAAACATGTTTGAAACAGAAAATTAAATCCATAACTATTCCTCAGATGAAGATCAACCCTCACCATCATATTGAGACGAGGAATGGTTAGAAACTGAGGATTACAGATTAGGATTTGAAAATGTCATGATGCAGGTCAAAGAACAATATGAACTTAGAAGAAAAAAGAGCCAAGAAATTACCAAACCAAAGGCTTCTGACGTCACCATCAAGAAAATACTTGAGAAAACTTCTAAAGAAACTGTTGAAATAAAAAAATCAGGAGCTGAGGGTTCTAGAAAAGACAAAGAAAAATACAACCAAAACACTGATACACAAGGTCAACCAACAAGCAGCACTAACACCGCAGTTAGTGCTCCTGATAAATTAGTTTCTAACATTGTACATAGTGAGAATCAGCACACTGATTCAGCCACTAAGGTGGTGAGTAACAAAATAGAGTTGAACATTCCAAAGAGTCAGTCCGCTTTCAATTTAGAGAGTGAGATTGCAAAAAATAAAATCTCTGTCCCACTCTCTAAGCTGGCCACTCAGGATGTATATCAGGGCCAAATTTTGAAAGCATTAAATTTAGGAGAGAACATTGACACTGTAAATCTGAGCGATGATCAACCTGCCCTTCTTTTTGGTCCAAAGATAGAAGGAAAGTTTCAGGAAGGGGTAGTGCCACCTTTCTATATCAGTCTCAATGTCCATGATAAGATTCTCCACAATGAAATGCATGATTCTAGGGCATCACACAACCTGATGCCTAAAGTAGTGATGGAAAGATTAGGCCTAGAGATAACCCATCCCTATAAAGACCTATATTAATTTGAATCTAGTAAAGTGTCTCGGCCTGATCAAAGATTTGTGTGTAAGCCTTACTCAGATTCTAGCAAAATGTATGGTCATGGATGTTGTTGTGGCAGATGTGCCACCCAAGTATGGCATGCTATTATCAAGATCATGGGGAGCCAAGCTGAAAGGGACAATCCAGATGGATGGGGCTTATGCCACAATCCGAATCTTTGGCCAACTTAGAAGACTGTACAGAGAGGCACAAATGAAATTCCTGGTTAGTAGCCCCGAGAAGCCTGAAAACCCACCTTTATACTCTGTACATATGGACCTTGAATCCTTCATCCTCTGTAACGATGAATTCTTAGAAGGGTCAAATTCCCAAAACAAAGGTACACATGATGAAACAGAGCCAATGGACTTTAAAATAATGGCTACTCTAGACTCAGAAGAGGAAAATGTAGAAAACTTAGGACAGTGCACTGAGCTAAACACTTAAAATGAGCCAGAAACATAATTCAATCAGCCAACTAGTCACCCCTATGATTTCCACACACATGACGAAAAACAAAGCAACCCATAGCCTAGTGCAGCTCCTATAATGCAACATAATGGTGAACCCAACTGTAAGGGAGGAAGTTATGATAAAACGAAAAACGAACCCTTGTGGGAGATAAATTTTGATGGATCATGCACCAAGAGAACTGCTGGGGTAGGAGTGTGGATACATAACACAGAGAGTGATTACGCAGAGAGCCATGCCTGCAACCTGCACTTCAAGTGTACAAAAAATGTTGCAGAGTATGAGGCCCTGATCCTAGGCTTAACTCTGTTGAAAAAATTAGGAGCCCGTAGGATAACTGTGTGTGGAGACTCTGAGCTGATTATTAAACAGGTGAATGGTGAATACACAACGAAACATCCTAGGCTGAGAGCATATAGGAATGACACTATGGATTTAATGAAAACCTTTGTTGAATACGAATTAGTGTTATTCCTAGAAGTCAAAATGTCATAGCAAACGGATTAGCTTGCCTAGATAGTTCACATCCTCAGACTCCAAGTGACCAGCAAATCATCATTTAGACCAAATTCAGACCTGCAATGCTGGACAATGAAAAATATTGGCATGTTTTTGAAGGAGACAAACAGATTGAAGATTTCCTGGTAGGCAGAAATGAGTTTGAATTTTCTGATTCAGAATCTAAATTTGAAAATAGCTACCTAAGTGAAGATTCCTCAGACGAGGAAGAAACACCCTGTTACATAGAAATAAACTCTTTAAATGAATAGACTGGAAATCCATACAAAAAATGTGAAAACGCAGATAGTGAAGAAGTAGAGGTGCTACAGACAAAAGATAGGAGCCTACCTCAAGGTCTGGCCCCTTTAGAAGACCTTTTTTACTTTGATGATGTAGCAAAAAAGCCCACTATTGAGCATGCAGACTCTGACGTGGAGGAATGCAACATAGGGCCTGAAGACAAACCCAAAATGATCAAACTGGCTAAGTCCCTGCCTGCAAACATGAAAAAGAAATAGATTGACCTATTCAAGGAATTCATTGATGTGTTTTCTTCGATTTATGAGTACTTAAGGGCCTATGACACAAACATCATACATCATAAAATACCCTTGAAAGAAAATCAGAAGCCCTTTAGACAAACAATTCGTAAAATAAACCCAAAAAAATTGTCTACAATGGAAAAAGAGATTAAGAAGATGTATGAGGAAGGCATAATCATACCTGTGAGGTTCTCTGATTGGGCATCCAACCTAGTGGCTGTGAGAAAGAAAACAGGGGAGATCAGATTGTGCATAGATTTCAGAAATCTTAATAGAGCCTCACTCAAAAACAATTACCCTTTGCCAAAGATGGAACACATTCTTCAAAGGGTAGTAGGTTATAAAAGGATCTCCCTACTAGATGGTTTCTCAGCCTACAACCAAGTCTTAGTAATCCTAGAAGACCAACTCAAAAGAGCCTTTACCACTCCATGGGGCACCTTTATGTATGTGAAAATTCCTTTTGGACTGATGAACGCTGGCGCAACCTTCCAAAGAGCAATGGATATAGCTTTTTCAGATGAAATAGGACAATTCATTGTCATCTATTTGGATGACATAACAATCTACTCCAAGACTGAAGAAGAACACCTAAAACATCTGAGGAAAGTGTTTGAAAAATGTAGGAAGTTTGGTCTATCACTGAATCCCAAAAGGACTGTATTTGGGCTACAAGAAGGAAAGCTTCTTGGCCACATCATATCGAAGAAGGGGATTAGGATAGACCCACAAAGAGTTGGGGGAATACTACAAATCACACACCTGAGAAACATCAAGGAATTATAGTCCCTCATTGGGAAAATCAACTTCCTAAGGAGATTTATTCCCAAATTAGTTGAACACCTTATAAATATGACTAACATGTTAAAGAAAGGTGTAGGAGTTAATTGGATTGTTGAAGCTAAGAAATCTTTAGAATCAGTAAAACTTGCACTCACCTAGGCTCCTGTCCTAATCAGCCCAGATTTCTCAAAAGATTTCCTGATTTTTTCATTTGCCTCCAATCATACGATTGCTGCAATACTACTGCAGAAAAATTCAGAGGGAATGGAACAACCCATTATTTCTTCAGCAGAGCACTTAGGGATGCACCCTTTAAATACAACATAATGGAAAAACAGGCCTATGCTCTGATCAAGGCCTTGAAAGAATTTAGGGTGTACATACTACATTCCCACACGATAGCCTATGTACCCAATATAGTGGTTAAAGATATCTTGTCCCAAGACCTAGACAGGAAAAGGGGCAAATGGATTGTTGTGATCTTAGAATACGACCTTGAGATAAAACCCACCAAACTGATTAAAGGTCAGGGCTTAGCCAAACTAATGGTTGAATCAAACCAACAAGCCCTGTATATTAACATGGTGAATGCCTTGGATGAGCAACAAGAATTGCCTGATCCCACTGTTAGGGAAAAGTTTCAGAGATCTCCTTGGTATTCTGACATTCTGTATGCGCTCACACACCTCAATGCCCCCCCCCCCCCAAACTATCAAAGACCAAGGCCAGGTTCTTAAACCTAAAAGCTAGGAGCTATTGCATAATGAATAAAGGTTTGTACTGAAAAAATATGAATGGTCTATTGGTTAAATGTTTTCCCAAGTCTGAAGAAGAAAATGTTAAGCAAGAATTCCATGCAGGAGAGTGTGGAGGTCACCTGAACTAAAAAGCCACAGAAAACAAAATACTCAAATCTAGCTACTATTGGCCTACACTCTTCAATGATATCCATAAGATGATAATTTCCTGCCACAAATGCCAGATTTTTGAAGGAAAAAGAAAACTCCTTCCCTTACCTCTACAACCCATCACTGTTGAAGGTCCCTTTCTACAATGGGGCCTAGATTTCATAGGGGAGATTCACCCTGCTTCTTCTGCACAACACAAATGGATCTTAACAGCCACAGACTACTTCACTAATTGGATAGAGGCCATACCTACTAGGAATGCCACATATTCAGTCATCATTAGGTTCCTAGAAGATCATATCCTCTCTCAGTTTGGCTGCCCAAGAAAAATAATCACTGATAATGCTGCTCCTTTCGAATCCAAGAAAATGGTTGATTTTTGTCACAGGTATCAGATAGCACTCGGTCATTCAACTGCCTATTACCCTCAAGGTAATGAATTAGATAAATCATCAAACAAGAGCCTAGTGATCATCATCAAGACGCTGCTGGAAGAGAAAAAAAGGTGATGGCATAACAAGCTAGTACATGCTTTGTGGGCTAACAGGCTCACAACCAAGAAATCCATTGGCATGTCACCTTATCAGCTTGTCGATAGAATGGAACAAGTGTTTCCCACCAGCCTTGGGGTACCAGTGATTAAGCTGGTCCAACAGGTTCAAACAGAAGAAGACAATATGGTGAGAAGGATAAACCAGACAATTCATCTCCAGTAAACAAGGGAAGAGGTTTACAACAGAGCAGTGAAGGTTCAGAAAAATATAAGGAAATTGTTTGACAAAAGAACCAAAGCTTCCAATTTCAAAATTGGGGATAAATTTCTGAAGTGGGACTCAAGAAGGGAGGATAAGGGAAAGCATGACAAGTTTGACAGTATGTGGCAAGGTCCATACATCATCCAGGCCACTGTGGGTCCAAATGCCTTCTTCCTACAGGAATTAGATGGTACAGAGCTGTTTGGGGGTCTTGTCAATGGCAGGATGCTCAAACACTACTTCTGCTGATTTTCAATTTCCAGTTTCCATTTCCATTGTACATACCATTGCAGTTTTGTTTTCAAAAAAAAAAAAAAAAAAACAGAGAGAAAAGAGAGGTTCGGACATGCTCAAAACATGAACCTCTGCAGTGCAAATATTGGCTCTAATAATATCAAAATCTGAGCCAAGGAACGTAAAGATAGCTAGTCAAAACATGCTCAAAACCCGGACCAGCAGAAAAGAAAGAAGAATCAGCTCTTACAAGCCCAAAACCAGAGCTGAAATGAAGAAAAGGAAGTGACTCTAACAAGCTCAAAACCTGAGTCACAAAAAAGAAAGAAGGATGCATCAAGATTCCAGATTTCAAGCCTTCAAAGTTTTGTTTCAGTTTTTGCAAATTTTTGTCCATGTGCAACTGTCTTTATGCCTTGGATCAACAACAAACTAGACTGTCTAATCCTAGTTTGACTATTTTTAAATTTCCGTTGTAGAATGTAGAGAAGCAATCTGCTGGACAGTTTAATCCGAACAAATATTAGATTAGGTAGAGAAGCATATGAGACCAACAACCTAATATGGTCTCATGGAGTAATAAGGGTAGATTTAGAATAGGTTTATTTTCTGTTGTAGAAAATAAAAATGATGTAAAGGGTCTGCTAGCTCAAATGCACCCTAGAAGAAGAAAAAATGCTAGGATTGTAGTGTGGGTAGGTAGATTGATTGGGAATGTTTTTGCTAAATTGATGTCTTCATGATTGTGGCAGCCGAAAATCAAAGAAGAAAGGTGGCTCAAGTAGCAGGCATCTGGCCTACACCAAAGATTATTTTCTGAATTCTTGACTCCTTCAAGAAGAAGCCATCCCCATGTGGAGCCATTGTTAGCCCCCTATAAATTTTTGACAAGAAAAGTAGGGGGCTAAATTGTTTCTGAGCCTTCAATGAATGCATATCCCCTGGAGACACATCATCCTTGAAGTCTCTTGTGCCTTTGCCCTGTGATGAAATCCCCACTGCTGTATCCATACAAGAAGCCTCTCTGATTGTGATAAATTGTGTTCCTAAAAGCCTCCATTTACCCCTTGCACCCCTGTAGAATCCTTCATTTCATCCCTTTTTACCTTTTTCAAAGTCCCCCTTCCTTATCCCCAAATTCCCCCTAAATCTTCTAAATCATACCCATGCTCGTTTTAAACCACGCATACACCCTTGGTTTAGTTTGATAAACCCTTATTCCCGCTATCGTTGCTTTCTCCTACCCTAAAATGCATTCAAATGGCTCAAAAAGCCATATTTCTCCATAATATTGGTCCTAGCCCCTTCCGCCCAGCCCCCTCAGCCTTTTCCTCCACATGACTCGGGCGTTGGAACCACCTGCCAGCCCAAAAGAGCACTTATCTCATATTTTCATCGGGCACATTTATAGTCGTTGATCTAAATAGAATGGACGGAAATCGCCGCCCCCACAACAACTATCGTTAAATCCGTTCATCGCTGATCATTGCATCTTAACCATTCATTCACCCACCAGATTGACGGTCCATTTTCCCCATCTTCCTATGGTCCTCTCCCACGCACCTTTCCGAAACCACTGGTATCTATTGCACCACCTTTGAGGGGTGGGCGGTATTTCCCGATGGGCCAGCGATTCCATACATCATTCGACGCATGGCACCAGTATGACTGGAAAACCGCTTGCTCATCACGCGTTAAAGTTCGGCACATGATACAGAGTGATATTACTATACGCCATCAGATCTGCAATCGCCCATCCAACAGTCATCACTCAGTGAAGTTGCGCGGGGTTTAATCCATGGTCACCGTACACATGGCCCACCATTCGTCGCCCTCCGCTACGTTTTCAACCATCGATCTCCTTTGAGATTTGACGGTCCAGATTTTTTTTCTTCTACTGTTGACTATTCCACCATCGCCTGGTCCCGCCACATCACCATTCCATGTGTCTTACCATACATTCACCCGTTCATCCATTCAAAGGTCAAATTTAAGGTTTTTACGTTAAATTTCCCTGCACTCCGCCAACCTCCCACCAGAGCACTTCCCCACCATTCCTCTGTGCTTTTCACCATTTTTCCGCAGTCCCACTGCCATCCTCATAGTCATCCACACCATCCGACCCCATGCATGGTTTTCCTAACAGATTTTGCATTTTGTAGGGTTTGAAAGAGGCATAAAACCGCCATGGTTCAATTGTACTATTGTAATGGCGTGTTGCGCAGGGAAAGTTGAATTTGGAAGATGGTACTACAACGGAAATACTCGGAAAGGTAACAACGGCATAAATATTATCCCAGGACAGTTCAATTTCCATGAAACCTATCTGGCACCCTTAAAGCCTAGATTTTGTAGATCAAGACATTTATGAAGCGGCAGAGAAATACGAGCTAGTGATCAACTAGTTCAACGAAGATCTTTGAGCCTTAATACAATGATTTAGAGGCAAAGCACCAGATTAGCGATGTCATGGATCACACAGAGGGTACATCACACAAAAACCCATATCATCAGGGTTTCAAATCAGCAGAATGTTTCTTCCCGAGCACGGACATAGTACAAATTATGGTTTCAGTATTCATTGTGTCCAAGAGAGATTTTCCAACCCTACAGCAGTCCTACGCTATCAAAAGAATTAGTTGCACAGCATGGCAGACTTGAATCATTGATTTATTTTTGTTCAATTCGCCAGAAGTACTACAGATGTTTTGCAGCCAAAGTACATCAGAGACATACCAAGAGTAAATGGAAACCTGGAGAAGACCACTCTTTCACCCGAAAGAGTGCTAGAAATAAATACACAGAAATTATACAGAGTGGGCTTTGGCTTGCTTCTTCTTCTGAGTTTTTAATACTGCATTTAGTTTTTCAGCTACCTTCTCTACACCACTGGAGCTATAAATTCATGAAGAAACTCATTGTAAAGGTTTTTGATCAGTTATCAGAGAATTGAAAGTAGTTTCTTTTGAGACACAGTCTCTGTGTAAAGTTGTAAGACAGGCTGAAGAATATGATTTTAGGCTAAGTATTCAACTATTGGCAATGTTGTACTTGACTGGCATTGCTATTTAATATGACAAGCACATTTCTTTTGATCCTGATCTAAAGCAGCAGTGATGTTTTCCTATCTCTGTGTTTTAATTCATTTTCATTTCGTTTCTACCGGCTTGCATCAGAATATTGGCATAGGATTTACCCTTGTTAGGTACCCTATGTTTCTGCTCTCCTTTCCATTGACGTTTTTCTTCTGAATGTGTTATCTAATAATTGATTTCAGTTAATTTAAATAGTGTAGTGGATGTTATTTCCTGCTCTCTGATGTATGAATTAAATGTATCTGTTCTTATATGTTTTTTGTTAAAGGTTTAGCTGGAATATTTGGGAACACCGGGGATTAGAGTTAGCCCTGTCCACTAGGATCCTTGTGTGACTAGTTGGTATTTAACTTTGTGCCTTGAATCTGTGTTGTCTCCTCCTCTCCTATCATTCCATATCACACAATCATCTTTAAGATCCAACGTTTTAGATGACTAGCCCAATTGAAAGCCTGCTTATTGATTAGCAATAAAATCCTTTCCTGACTCCATTTCCCAATGGTTTCGAATGCTCCCTAGAATACTTTACCTCTACCTTATTCCTCTTTGCTCACCCTTGTCTTACATTGAACCCTTCTCTCCTGATAACCAGCAACCAAACAAACAAACCCTGAGCCTTATAACTAGCCTAACATCTTAAACTTTGAGCTTCAAAGATATAACACCTTTACTTATATAGAGAGATCCCTCTCTGGACCCAGGAGGGCTAGATCCTGTGGTCTGAAAGTGGTTTGATGTTGTCTCATATTTTGGTATTTCCAACCTTGCCAAAACATGGGAACCCCAACACTTTCCATTCCTGTCTTTAATGTGTGATCGGATTCTTAGTTTTCCTTGATCAATGAAGTAGGTTGTATATGCATTATATATGTTATTCTTTCATGTTTGTTGTTGTTTTCTCCCATGTGCAGGTAACTGAGTGCCGGTGGTGGCAAATATCTGACCATGGAACGCGAACGAACAAAGGATTAAAATGGGAATTAGCATCAGATTGAGGTAGGTGATCTATTCATGATATACATGCATTTATAATCTAGGAAAGTAGGTTTCTAATTGTTCCATGTTGTTACTAAACCCATCCTAGGGCTATAGGGATCGTCTTTTTCTGCAGAGAGGATTTTCCTGCATAACACTGGGTAACCAAGGGCACCAAGATAATCAATCGAGCACACCCCAAGGGAAACAGCCTAACACTATAAACAACAACAAGGCGATCAACCCAAGAATAACATGCCTCTTTGTACCAAAAAGCCTTGTTCAGGTTGTGGTGTCCATGGCCATTATACTCATGATTGTCCCCTTTTACCTTATATGCACCAATTTTGGGAAGCATAAGAAGTGTCTAGAGGAAAGCAAGCCACTGCTTCGCTTCTTCCCAACACTGATCCAACTCAACTAGTTGTGTTCACCTCCTTTCCCTCATCAAGGATATGTTGTTGCCCAACCCCCTCAAGGTTCGGCCGCTCCTTAACCTCTGCAATGGTACCCCTAATTACCAGGTACTTATGATGAATTATAAAGAGTTTAATACTGCTTATGTCAAACCTCAAACTCGGTTGCGCCTATATGATAAGGAACCCACTACGTCTCCAACCTAGTCCCAAACAGAAGCTCCCACAAAGTCCATTAGCCACCGAATGTTCACTTACAGATCCCTCCACCTAATGTTGGGTATGTGTTATATTCTTTCCAAGATTAGCCATGTGTGGGGGGGTAAGATGGGGGGCAATAGCCCCCCCTTTGCACTGGGTGAAACGGGGGGGTCACAAGGGGTGCGGCAGCCCCCGCTGTCGGGGTCCAGGGCAGTGCCTCTGTGAAAAAAATTTTGTCCTTAATTTCCGGTTGGTGGTCCGCGCCCATGGTTTTGCGCATGGTTTTGCACATGGTTTTTCGGGTACAATGGTTTTTGGCCCCTGGTATTTTTGTAGATCCGGTCAAGGGAAATATGGTTATGTTCTAATCCAGGGTTAATGGATTAGGGTTTATGTATGCTTCGGCATGTATATATATGTGTTGTAACACTAAAAGGAAAATAATGAAATATCAAGTTGGTTGTCCCGATTTGGGATCCAGAGGAAAATCTCCGTGTTTACCTGTTTTATGTTTTATGCTCTCGATACTGTTTATTTTTTGTTATAAGATTTTTATGTAGATAATTTATGTTCAGGTTTAAAACCTACAATTGGTATCAGAGATGTTTCAGATTCAAGGGGATGCCTTTGCTACTGAGGGTTTTTTACTTGGGTCTGAGGTAGACCCTATTGAATGGGAGATCTACGGGATCGATTCTTGTGGTGAAAGAAGATGGCGAGTGGCGGAAAGATAGAGATCGAGAAATTTAATGGTCATATTTTTGAGTTGTGGAAGCTATAGATGGAAAATCTTCCGGTGGATAAAGATTAGTGGATCATAGTAGATCCAGGTACTAAACCAATGGAAATTTCAGATGAAGACTGGAAGAAACTGGATCGGAAGGCTAAGATCATAATACAGTTGTGTGTCTCAGATTCATTATTTTTTAATGTATCTGGGGAAGCTACGACGAAGAATTTGTGGGACAAACTTGGGAATTTCTACCAATCTAAGTCTCTGGTGAATAAATTGTTCCTGCGGAAAAAGTTGTATAACCTGAGGATGAAGGATGGAGACTCGGTGACAGAGAATCTGAACACCTTCAATACTGTGGTAAGTCAGCTGTCATCTGTTGATATTGAAATCTCAGTTGAAGATAAATGCATCAGTTTTTTGTGTTCTCTACCAGACTCGTGGGATATTCTGGTTATTGCAATAGGTAGAAATACAACTACCTTGAATTTTGATGACATTGTCTCAGCCTTGCTATCAGAGGAAATGAGACGAGGAAATATGGAGGGCCAGAATGGAGATGCCTTATATGTACGAGGAAGGTCCCAAAATAGAAAGAAGAATAAGGTTTCTAGTGGGAGATCTAAATCTAGAGGGAGATCTAAATCTACTAGAAAGTTTGTAAAGGTATGCTCAAAATGCGGAAAGGAAGGGCACTACAAAAGGAAGTTCAAATCTAAAGCTCCTGAGAAAGGAAAGGGATATTATGATGATCCTTCTACAGCGGCAAAAACCACCTCAGATGAAGGTGGGGATGTGTATTTTGCTTCTTCTTCAAATACACATGTAGATCATGAGTCATGGTTGACTGAATTAGGTGCATCCTTTCACTTCAATCCCCATTAGGAATGGTTCTGTGAGTATGAGAAATATGACGGCAGTGATGTCTTCCTAGGGGATGATAGGAAGGCCAGAATCATCGGACGTGGAAAGTTGAAGCTAAAGCTGCAAGGTGGAAGGATTAGAACACTTCCCGGTGTTTTGCATATTCCTGCATTGGCTAGAAATCTGATTTCTATAAGCAATATGGATGATGCAGGTGTAAAAACAGTGTTCAAGAAAGATACCTGGAAGTTGGTTCAGGGAGCAATGGTATTAATGTGGGGAGTTCAAACTAGAACTCTGTACAAGATACAAGGCATCACTTTTATTGATGGTTGTAATAGTTCTATGGTTCCTGAAAGTGGGGCGGAAAGCCTAGCAGTCTCTGGAGAAAATACCATGCTATGGCATCAAATGCTTGGACATATTGGAGAGAAGGGCCTTCGAATACTGCATGGAAATGGTATGGTAGAAGGTATATCTAATTTCTCTCTGTATTTCGATTTCTGTGAACATTGTGTATATGGGAAACAGAATCGGGTGAGTTTTCCTTCTGGTGCTAAAAGGGCAAACAAGATATTGCAACTTGTGCATAATGATGTGTTTGGACCTTTGTCATTTCCATCACTGGAAAATTTTGTGTACTATGTTTCATTCATAGATGACTTCTCAAGGAATACATGGATATATTTCTTGAGGAAGAAATCTAAAGTATTTGACAGATTTAAAGAATTTAAGGCTCTGGTGGAAAACCAGATAGAGAAGAAGATAAAGGTACTGAGGATAAATAATGGTGAGGAGTTCTGCAAGAAGGAATTTGAAGCGTTCTGTAAGAAGTGTGGTATAGCACGACAGAAGACTACTCCATACACACCTCAGCAAAACAGATTTGCAGAAATAATGAATAGAATGTTGATGGAAAAGGCAAGAAGCATGCTCAGTGGTACCGGGTTAGGACAAGAATTCTAGGCAGAGGCAGTGGAGACTGCATGTTATCTGGTTAACAGATCACCTTCATCAATGTTGAAGGATAAGACTCCACATGAGGTATGGACTTGTAAGAAACCCTCTCTTTCGCATCTAAGGGTATTTGGATGTGATGCATATGTACATGTTCAAAAGAAGAAAAGGACCAAGTTGGATAATAAATATGAAAGGTGCATCCTTATTGGGTATAAGGATGGTTTAAAAGGTTACAAGCTTTGGAACTCGGAAACAAGGAAGGTTGTGTACAGCCAAGATGTGGTGTTTAGAGAGGTGAGAGATGTTGTGTTAGGTCCCTATATTACTAGTATAGTCCCTTATTGTTATTATTTTAACCCCTTTATTTTTATTATTGTACCCTTGTAACCCCCATTTTGTTATTATTGTGCCCTTAAATTATTATTGTTAGGTTGGCTAGGATTACATTATGGCCCACTAGGATTACATTATGGCCACATGTACTCCTATATATAGAAAGGAGGTTTTGTAAATTGTATCATAAAATAATTGTTCATTTATGTAATGTATTGGAGGTTTCCCCATCGAAGTGGCTTATTTATAAGGCATTGATATCTCTTTTCTTATATTTTTGGAGTTGGTTACACAACATTTGGTATTAGAGCTTTGGAGTCTAGGGTTTCACTGCTCCAAACAGGTCATCGTGGAATTTTCTCTATAACATTTTTTATATGAAGTTTAAAAAGCTGAAATTTTTAGGGTACGAAGCTGAAATCCTAAGGAATATCTTCTAAAAATTTCAGATTTTGGTTCACAATATTTTCTGAGATATGATCTGTGGAATTTAGGTCTCTTTTCAGGCTCCTAAACAGGTCATCGTGGATTTTTTTCTATAACTTTTTCTACGAAGGTTAAAAATATGAAATTTTTAGGGTGCGAATATGAAAAACTAAGGAAACCCTTCAAACAATTTCATAGCTTGGTTTGCAATATTTTTGGAGATATGATCTGTGTAATGTAGTGCTTTTTCAGGCTCCTGAATTTCATCTCAAAGAGGTGATTGTGGAAAAAGTTCAATAACTTTCTCTTTAAGCATCGGATTGGAGTGCCGTAAAAAGTGGTCACAATTACACAGACTTTAGTTTCTTTTCTATCAATTTTAGAGGTGAAGGATGAAACAATGACACGTGGAAAGTCGTACAAATTCGCTCTATTGAACCAGTCCATAATTAGGTCATTGTGGGAGATTGGACATAACTTTGTCTTGGAGAATCAAAATCAGGTCAGACTTGTGGAATTCAAAAGAGAATTCAGAGGGCTAATTTAGTGCTGAATTTTAGATATTGAACAGCCACAATCACAGATATAATCTAATTTCAATATCAAGCTCCTCAAAAGTAAGAAAAAAGGTGTGTATTTTTTTTTCGAATTGCATAAGTCTTGTTTGAAAAATCAATTTGAATTGATTCCAAGTGCATATTGTAGAATAGATATCAGTATTGGGTTCTAAAAAATGCCCCGTAAAAATAATTCAACACCCATTAAGCCTTCTGAAGGCTCTACTGTGACTCATGAAGATGAAGAATTGCAACATGATCTATCAAAATTACAAGAGCAAGTGCACCAAATTTCGCTGTCGCAAAGAGCAGAAAAAAATGAAATGGAATTTTTGAAGAAAGGCATGGAATCTAAGATAGATGGCATGGAATTTGGCATGGAATCTAAGATGGATTACATGGAAGCTAAAATGGAAAACATGAAGAATGATCTAAAAGAAGACATAGAAGGTTTGACAAAGTTGATACAAGAAATGTTTCCTACTGGTGAAAAGATAGTAAAGGAAACACATGATGAGAACAAAATAAATGTTAATCATGATTTCATAAACTCTAATGTTGGCAGGAAGAACCACCATATTCCAAAAATGGATATGAGAAAGTTTGATGGGAAGGATCCTGTAACATGGATACTACAGATGGAGCAATATTTTGTTCTCCATAATGTGCAAAACACACAAAAGGTATGCATTGCAACTTTACATTTAGAACAAAATACATTTGTATGGTATCGATGGCTTTTCTCCCGTAAAAAAATTGTCACTTGGTCAATTTTTACGGAGGAAATGATAGGACATTATGAGGATACAAAGAGCAACACCTTCTTTAGCCAATTGATAAATCTCAAACAAAAGGGTTTAGTGGGGGAGCACATTGAGGACTTCCAAAAATTGAATATAAGGGTAACTGATATTCCAGAGGAACACAGGATTGATCTATTCATAGGAACTTTAAAGGATAACATCCAACATGAAGTTCACGTTTTGGAACCTGATTCATTGGAGAAGGCATTCAGGTTGGCAAGAAAAATTGAATGTAAAATTATGGCGACAAGGAAGCCTACCACTCACTTCTATAAAGAAGGAAGTGTTTCTATGCCTAGATTTCCACAACCTACAAGGTTGACACCACAAAAATTGGAATAAAAAAGAGCAAAAGGGCTTTGCTACAGTTGTGATAGCAAATACACTAAAGGTCATAAGTGTGCTGAGAAGAAATTATTTTACATAGATTGTGAAGAAGAAGAAGAAAATGAACAAGAAGAGAATATACACCAGGAACCAGCCCTAGAAGAGGAAGAAATGAATCCGACCATATCGTGTAATGCACTGGCAGGAATTACCACTCCTCAAACTCTCAAGATAGAAGGACATATCAAGAAGAAAAAGGTAATAGTGTTGATTCATTCAGGTAGCACCCATAATTTTATTCATTGTAAGGTAGCCAAGGAATTAAATTGTTTCCTATACCTAGCACCAGAATGTCAAGTGATGGTTGCAAATGGAGGAACTATAAATTTCTCTGAAAAATGCCATAATATTGAAAAGCTAACCATGGGGGAATATGTATTGAATATTCCAATGCTTTCCATTCCTATGGGAGGTGCTGATGTTGTACTACTAGTACAATAGTTACAATCTTTGGGGATGGTAGCTTTTAATTTTCAAGAACTTTTCTTGAAAAAATTTTCAGAAGGAAAGGAAGTCGAATTAAGGGGTATTGTAGGGAAGTCGAGAAAGATAATAATCTCTAATGTCATGACAAATCTTCTAAAGAAATAAAAACGAGGTATAATTGCACAATTATGCTCACTAGAAGTTCCAACATCAAAATCATCTATTTCTGCAGATCTCCAACAAGTCTTGGACAATCATTCCAAGGTGTTTGAAACTCCCAAGGGACTCCCACCTATTTTTGATCATGATCATGCTATTCATTTGATTCCAGGAAGTGTTTCTCCAAACATCAGGCCTTATAGATATACTTACATCGAAAAGAGAGAAATTAAACGTATGATTGCAAAAATGTTAGAGGCGAGTATAATTCAACCTAGTCAAAGTTCTTTCTCTGCTCTTGTAGTATTGGTACACAAGAAGGATGGATCATGGAGAATGTGTCCAGATTATAGGGAGCTCAATAAGCTAACCATTAAAGATAAATTTTCCATTCCTTTGATTGATGAATTATTTGATGAATTACATGGAGAAATTTATTTTACCAAGTTGGATCTTCGTTCAGGATATCATCAAATTAGAATGAAGACTGAAGATATTCCAAAAACAACATTTCGAACTCATGAGAGTCATTATGAATTTTTGGTCATGCCTTCTGGCCTTACCAATGCACCTTCTACATTTCAAGGGTTGATGAATTCGATTTTCAAACCCTTCCTTAGAAAATTTGTGCTGGAATTTTTTGATGATATACTAATCTATAGCAGGTCTTCGAAGCATCATGTTGAACATGTTGATAGGGTGCTCAAACTATTACAGGAGAAAAAATTATATGCAAAAACATCCAAATGTTTCTTTGGAGTACAATAGGTGGAATATCTGGGTCATATTGTATCTCACGAGGGTGTTAAAGTTGACCCTAACAAAATTAAAGCCATTAAGGAGTGGAAAGTCCCCACAACCATAAAGAAGTTGCATGGATTTCTTGGGTTAACAAGGTATTATTGCAAGTTTTTTAAGAGTTATGGGAGAATAGCAGCACCTCTAACAACATTATTGAAGAAAGATGCATTTTCATGGACTCCTGAAGCAACTAAGGCCTTTTAACATCTTAAGGAGGCAATGTGCCTAGCACCAGTCTTAGCTACACCAAACTTCACAAAAACCTTTATTGTGGAATGTGATGCCTCAAGAAATGGAATTGGTGTTTTTTTAATGCAGGAAGGAAGACCCATTGCTTTTGAAAATCATCCAATCAAAGGAAAGTATTTAAAAAAACCTATTTATGAGAAGGAAATTTTAGCAATACTGCATGCACTAAAGAAATGGAGAACTTACCTAATGGGAAGACACTTCAAGGTAAAAACTGATCATGATAGTCTTAAACACTTTTTGGAACAAAGAATATCTTTAGAAGAGCAGTAAAAATGGGTCACAAAGATGTTGGGTTATGACTTTGAAATAATATACAAAAAAGGAAAGCTTAATGTTGTTGCAGATGCACTCTCAAGAAATAATGGAGAGGTGGAAGCATTGCTTTGTGCCATTTCTATTATCCAACCATATTGGATAATCGAAGCAAGAGATGAATGGAAGAAGGAAAAAGATGTATGGACACATTCAAAAGTTGCAGTAAGATCATAGAACATCTGACACATTTAGTTCAAAAAATGATTTCTTATGGTATAAAGATCGCTTATATCTTTGTAAGAATTCCCAACTAAAACAAAATATTCTTCTGGAATTGCACACTTCTCCTTTAGGAGGGCACTCAGGATTTTTGAATTTTTTTGGGATGGCCTTAAATTCTTCTGGAATTGCACACTTCTCCTTTAGGAGGACACTCAGGATTTTTGAATTTTTTTAGTATGGCCTTAAATCTGATATTCAAAATTTTGTGGCGGAATGTTTGGTTTTCCAGCAGAATAAAGTTGAGACAATTAAAACCCCGGGACTTCTAAAACCTTTATCCATTCCAAGTCAACGTTGGGATGAGATTTCATTGGATTTTATCATAGGTTTACCTAAGTCCGAAGGAAAGAGTGTCATCATGGTGGTAGTTGATAGACTTATCAAGTATGCACACTTTTTTGCATTATCTCATCCATTCAAAGCAAGTACAGTTACTACTACATTTATGGATAGAATTCAAAAGCTACATGGAAGCCCGAGGGTTATTGTGAGCAACAGAGATCCCATTTTTACTGGAAATTTTTGGACGGAGTTATTTTCTTATTTGGGTACTCAATTAGCTCATAGCTCATCTTATCATCCTCAATTTGATGGTCAAATTGAGATAGTAAATAATTTTTTTGAAGGATATCTTCATTGTTTTGTATCTGATAAACAAACACAATGGGTCAAGTGGTTACCTCCCGCTGAATGGTGGTATAAAACTTCCTTCCATACTGCAGCAAAAATGACCCCATTTATGCCACTTTATGGATATCATCCACCATCCATCACATCATCTTTAAGGGAAAATTCGAAGGTTCAAGCAGTGGAAGATCACATCGAGCATCAGCAAAAAGTTCTCCAACTCTTAAAGGATAACCTGAATTTGGCACAAAATTGAGTGAAACAATAGGCAGATCAACATCACAGTGAGAGAATTTTTGATGTAGGAGATTGCGTATTTTTACGGCTACAACCATACAAACAAATGTCCCTTAAGCAAGCTAAGAAGGATAATAAATTATTGCCAAAGTACTATGGTCCTTACAAGGTGTTGCAAAATATTGGTACTATGGCATACAAATTGGATATTTCTGCTTCTTCGCGAGTGCATCTAGTTTTCCATGTTTCATGCTTAAAGAAGGTTATAGGTGAAAATATTCCAGTTCAAACAATATTGCTAGAACTTAATGAGGAAGGAAAAATCATATTGGAACCTGAAGCAGTCACGGAAATAAGAACTCGACAGCTAAAAAATCGATCAATTTCAGAGTATCTGATCGAGTGGAAGAACTTACCCACTGAAGATTCTACATGGGAGGATGAGAAGTTTATACAGAAGCACCTAGACCTACTCAAGCATTGAGGACAACACTTTTTTGAAGGAGGGGGGCATGTTAGGTCCCTATATTACTAGTATAGTCCCTTATTGTTATTAGTGTAACCCCCTTATTGTTATTATTGTACCCTTGTAACCCCCATTTTGTTATTATTGTGCCCTTAAATTATTATTGTTAGGTCAGCTACGATTACATTGTGGCCCACTAGGATTACATTATGGCCACATGGAATCCTATATATAGAAAGGAGGTTTTGTAAATTGTATCATCAAATAATTGTTCATTTATGAAATGTATTGGAGGTTGCCCCTTCGAAGTGGCTTATTTCTAAGGCATTGATATCTCTTTTCTTCTATTTTTGGAGTTGGTTACACAACATGTTGTTAAACATCAATTCATACCAATGGAAGCTGAGAATATAGAGTTTGAGCTAAAGGAGTATGAATCAGACTCTACAGCAGAAGAAGATTCAGAAGAGGAAGAGCCATAAACTCCAGCTATGAGAAGATTCAGGAAAGAAGGCAACTAGAAAGGTATAGTGCATCTGCTTTCTGTTCAGGTTTTTCCTTATAACCGATGATGATCCCAGAACTGTTAGGGAGGCAGTAGATTCAAAGGATGGAAAACTCTAGAAGGAGGCCATGGTTGATGAAATGGCATCCTTGCACAAAAATGAGGCATGGGATCTAGTGGAGTTGCCAGCTGGAAGGAAGCCCATCGGGAGAAAATGGGTGTTTAAGAAGAAGAAGAATGTAGAAGGCAAGGTGGAGAAATACAAAGCTCGGTTGGTAGCAAAAGGTTATTCCCAGGTGCCGGGAATTGATTTTGGTGATATTTTTTCTCCTGTTGCCAAAGTTACTTCTATTAGATTACTTTTATCTGTTGCTGCTGCATTTGATTTTGAGATAGAACAGATGGATGTGAAGATAACATTTCTTCACGGGGATCTAGAAGAGGAGATCTACATGAAGCAACCTGAAGGCTTTATGGTGAAGGGTAAGAAAGAACTGGTATGCAGGTTGAAGAAGTCTCTGTATGGGTTAAAACAGTCACCAAGGATGTGGTATCAGAAATTTGATACCTATATATGGGGACTTGGCTTCACCAAAAGCAAGGAGGATCATTGTGTTTATTTTAAATTGATTGGTGACTCTGTTATTTATTTGGTCTTATATGTGGATGATATGTTGTTGATTGGAAATGACAAAGAAATTATCCAAGATTTGAAGACCCAACTATTCTCCAAATTCGACATGAAGGATATTGGTGCTGAAAACTATATTTTGGGCATGGAAATTAAGAGAGATCAGACACAGAGGAAGCTCTAGTTAAACCAGAGGAAGTATGTCAAGACTATATTGCAGAGTTTCAATATGAAGGATAGTAAACTGGTGAATGTTCCTATTCCTGTAGGTGTAAAGTTTTCTACTGAACAATGTTCCAAGACACAAGAAGAAGAGGAGGATATGTTCCATGTTCTATATGAAAGTGCAGTGGGTAGCCTAATATATGCAATGGTCTGTACTAGACCAGACATTGCACATGTAGAGGGAGTATTGAAAAGGTTTATGTCAAACCCAGGGAAGGAGCATTGGAAAATAGTGAAGCAGGTTTTCAAATATTTATGTGGAACTAGTGATTATGGCTTGTGCTACCAGGGAAGACCAGGATTGGAAAGAATGTTGGAAATTCGTGGTTTTGTTGATGCAGACTGGGCTAGATATTTGGACCAAATAAAATCTACAAGTGGGTATGTGTTTAGCCTATTAGGAGGCACATTTAGTTGGATGAGTAAAAGAAAGTCTGTAGTGGCTCTTTCAACTACAGAGGTAGAATACATGGCAGCTACACGTGCAAGCAAGGAAGCAGTTTGGTTGCAGAGGTTGTGCTCAAGTATGGGGTTGGTACAAAAATGTATAAGGATAACTGTGATAGCCAAAGTGAAAATTTCTTGGCTAAGAACCCTACGTATCATTCAAATACAAAGCACATTGATGTTCAATATCACTTTGTTAGAGATATGGTTGAGGCTAAAAGGGTGTTGCTGGTAAAGGTGGACACTTTGAAGAATTTTTCAGATGCATTGACGAAGTCTTTTAGAACTCAGAAGTTCTCTTGGTGTAGAGAAATAATGGGTGTTGAAGAATTGGGCCAATGACTAAGCTCTCCTGTGGCCCCCTATGGAAAGAAAACAACAAGTGGGAGAATGTTGGGTATGTGTTATATTCTTTCCATGATTTTGGTCCTTAATTTCCAGTGGGCGGTCCGTGCCCATGGTTTTGTGCATGGTTTTGCACATGGTTTTTGGGGTACGATGGTTTTCAGCCCCTAGTATTTTTGTAGATCCTATCAAGGGAACTACGGTTATGTTCTAAGCCAGGGTTAATGGATTAGGGTTTATGTATGCTTCCGCATGTATATATATGTGTTGTAACACTAAAAGAAAAATAATGAAATATCAAGTTGGTTGTCTCGATTTGGGATCCAGGGGAAAATATTTGTGTTTATCTATTTTATGTTTTATGCTCTCACTATTGTTTATTTTATGTTATAAGATTCGTGTGTAGATACTTTCTGTTCAGGGTTAAAACCTACATGGTAGAGGTAACTCACATGATCCCCAAAGGGCCATTACTCCGATATGTTGCTTCTACCAAAGTTTCCCACACCTTCAACATAGTAGATGACATGGCACAATCTCCCGCTGCCATGTCAAAGCTGGAAGTCCTCGAGTCATGCCCATCTCAATGAAAATATCTACTATTTTATTTGGGTACTTTAGATCCTTCACACGATCATTTGATTTTCTTTGATTTTTAGAAATCAGAACATCCCCCTTTTCCTTCATCTATCACAATCCAAATACCAGTCAAGATTCATAATTGCCATGTTCAGAGATGTGTCATTGATGAGGTCGCATCCACTTGTGTAATGTCTTCATATGTTTGGAATAATCTCAGATCACCTAAATTTTCCCCATCCAACATCGCTTTTCATGTGTGGGATGGTCACCCTTCTCAGCCCCTCGGCATGTTCTACAATTGTCCTGTCACACTTACGGGAAAGACTGTTTGTATTGACATAGAAGTCATTCATGCCCCCATAGATTAAAATATCATTTTGGTTCATAGCTATAACTATGCAATGTTAGTTGTCGCATCTATGGTTCACCATAATATGTTCTTTCCCCATAATTGAAATATTGTCACTATCAATCAGATGGCATATTACGAGTCGAAGTATCATACCTCCCCTAAGCCCATCATACCTTCGGTGGTCAATAACCAATAAGTCACACCTCTCACTAGTGTTTCACTAGGATTTTATAAATATTCCACCTTACTTGGTTCATTCTCTGGTCCCCACCCCTGATCATATCACTGAGGCCACCTCATCAAGTGTTTGCATGTTGCAAGAATCTCGGGCTAGCCAAAAGAGATTCGGCTAAACTGGCCAACAGACTATGACCTCACAACCTTCTGTTGTTCACTCGATATAGACTTCAGGACCTTCTCCTCAAAGACCTTCTCCTTCTGCTAGTGTCTCTCCCAACCTTTTTCAACCTATAACAGTTCCCCCAAGATTTAACCATTTGGGAGCCATTCCACTAGGCCATCACCCTTTCGGTCATACAATTTTTTTAGATCCCCCATCTAGAGTCTTTTCGATGCCTCTTATGGCTACATTGAGTCTTCCTAATTCATCCTTGGGCATCCTAGTCTAGTACATTGATCCCCGAGAAAATACTCTGCCTGGTTAGCTCAAACCATATACCGCATTGAACCAAGTTGAACTGGTAGCCATGACCCCTCCCTTTTCTTTAGTGCCTCATCCACCTCAAAAGGAACCTACTCTTATTGCAAAAGCATCCGGTGAGGGGGGGAGAATCAAAAAAGAAGGAACCTAAGGATAAGGCCCCCGAAATAACTCTCGCTCCTCCTAAGCCTCCAAAGTAGTCACCTCTGTGCACTTTGTGTGATGTTGTTGGGCATGCGACCCACAATGGTCATGAGCTTCCTCGTCTCAAAATTGTGGTCAACGAGACATTTCTTGAATCTGACAACCTGGAGGTTCATGTTACCTTACTTGATTAAGCTAAGAGACTCAAATCATTGCGCATGAGCCACCATTGTGCTTTGTGAGACATTTAAGGCCAAAATTCTCATCATTTTCCTCATCTTGATGACTTTCATGACACCCTTGATGGATTTCATGAAATAGATGCCATTCATAGTGGATCTTGTACCACTCTACTTGTGAGTTCTACTTTCACAAAACTGAAGGAAATTTTTGCATCCGTTTTAATACCTCCCACCAATGTCGAGATGAAAGACTCTTTGATTTCTATTATATATCTTTTCTCATCCATTAGATCCATAGTGGAAGACCCCTCTAAGGCATCCCCTTATGTTTCAGTCGAACCTCCCTCGGTGAACACCTTAGTCTAAAAATCGGTAAATATTTCATCTACTAGACCTTCATCTACCCTCCGTAGCAATGCGTATGTGAACCATATCTTGCATGATGATGCTTCAGGTAACCTCGCCACGTCATGTGGTATCCCTTCCGCAATTCCATCCATCTTCCATTCTAATGAAGAAATTATGGAAGCCATGACCACCCATGATTTTCCCTAGGCTGATATGAAACATCATGCATACTTCCTTCCACAACACCCCCATGATGAGTATGTTGCGGAGTCCAAAGACTTCATCCATAGTGAACTTGATTGGTTCGGTAACCCCTTACATCGAACCCATGCATTCGAACCACATACACCTTGTGGCCATTACATTGCCACCCAATGTTTGGGTAAGGGGGCACCCATATTTGAGAGTACAAGAGAAACAATTCTCTAAAACCCTCCTAGTGCATCTTGTAGTTCGTGAGCCATGGTATTACACCAAGAATGTTGTAACTCATAGGGAATTCCCTACTTTACTTTATCAACTCAGGGTTTGTACAAACTTGGAGATGATAGTGCAATATACACAACAAATGAATTCTACTCATGTCATCCTCTTCTAAGCTCTATGAAAGGGTGATACTTCTAGGGTTTCTAGGTGAAGTCTATCACACCTCTAGAATTAGGCATAGGTATACCAATGGTTCAGAGCCATTGCACTATAAAAATTTACATACTTATACCATAGTAACTAAGTACATCTAACTATTCTTCAATGAAGGAAATCTACTTATTAGACTATGATAAGAATTATAAAGCAACATAGGTATCTTGCATGAAGTAAATTGTTGAATTGAAATGAGAGAAAGGAAAATAATGTAATCACACTTAGCTGGGCCAAATGGATAAAAAAACTCTACTTATCATATTCTCTATCTATCATGCTTTTCTTCATGCAACTATTCATGACCTATCTATGCTTGCAAATGTGGCTAAGGTGGCTGATGGAAGGCCTGAGCACATAGGGCCAAGGATGGAGGTGGATGAGTGGTTCTTCTAGGTTTAGAAGGTGGCCATGGTGGTTCATGGGCTTAAGGAGGGGCCCACAGGTGTTATTCCTAGTGCTGCTATAGGTTTCCTATAGTGCTACAGGCAAATCCTGAATTGCTACTGGAAATAGGCCGAGGGAAATCCAAGGCCAAAAAGAGGTGGAAAAATGGTAGGGAAGGTTTTTTGAAGGTGGATGAGGATGAGTTGGAGGTGTTCCACCCCTTGGCCAATCCCAGAGCCCCTTGGGAGGGATATCTTGCACCCTTATGGTTTTATCGCGGTGTAGGGATGAAAAATATGAAAACCGGGCTAATGGTGATTTTGATGAACAAAGGGCTGAAGGTAGATGAGAGATGAAGATAAAGGTGCTGGTGAACTTCTCCTTGGCTATGCTACCTTTACCTACAATAAAACAACCTATTAATGCAATAAAGGTAGAAAAAATCATGATAAAAACAATGGAGAATATGACTTGAATTTGTAAAGAAAATCTATCCTAATCTTAGAAAGAAATATCTACCATCGAATACTGACATGTTCATGGAATTAAAAAGAATAATATCATCTATCCCAAGAAATTATAAACTAAAAAGAATTTTTGGTATGTGGGGAAGGTAAACCCTCCTTGGTCTATATTTACAAAGGCGAGAGGGGAATTCTTGACTCACAACTTTATGTATTTTATCACCTATTATACAACTCATTTAAGAAGAATAAATCTATAGAAAAATACAAATGGAATAAAACTAAAATAGTAAATGAAAATACCGAAAAACTAGCTAACTATTCATAAGAAAAACTAGCTAAATGACACGAAAGGAAATAATGATTACACAAGAAAGGTTGAGGAACATGGATTGGGCCCTAAGCCACAAGCCTAGCTCTATGGAACTAGATCAGTAAGGCAAAGTCTGAATACTCATTTCATTTCAAAAATATAGTCCAATTAAATCCATGAAAGTCTTGAAAAATTGATTACAATATCAAAGAGCTGAATGGATTTCTCCAAAATCCAAATCCTAATGAGCTATTCCTTAGCTATATTTAACCTAAAGGGCAGCTACCAACAGCTCCCTAGAAAATAGGTGATGAGTCCACTTGACTCCAAGTGAAGTATGGCTTGAGTGCACTTGGCCTTGATTTTTCTTGGCTGCCTTTGATTTCAAGTTGTTGGAGGGAATCGCGAGGATCCCTTAGCTTCCTTTGGGAGTTAGGGATGGTGGACAACCGCCTAGAATCTCTCCTTGTTGTCTACTCCGAGTATTTATGAAAAAATATTCACAAAATAGCATATCTTCATAATTTTCCTCCATTTAATGTTATGTTAGGTACTCTAAGTATGTTAAGCCTCAATCACCACCTACAATAGTAGCATAATACCATAATATAATAAAAATGAAAGAAAAGAGATTTCATAAGGAAAAAAGGTGACCATTAACCCCTCCAAATGTACCTAATGATGGAGCTCATCAGTATTGTTGACTCTAGTACCATTATTCTTGCCCATTTAGAAGAACCTCTAGAGTCTCATATCACTTCAGAGCACTGTAGGGATGATCCACTTAATCATTCCTTCATCTTACATCAACAACCCAGTACCTTCGAAATTGTTGTTTACCATCCTCATTACTTTCTAGGTGAAAACTAGTTCATTATATCTGAAGACACTCTTTGGGATAGTGACACCATTTATGTGAACCCTGAAATTTAGTCCATTTTCTTCATATGTGCAGTGAAAAATGAGATTGGTGTTAGTATGAATCTTGATTCGAAGTGTACAAAAAAATACCACTTTAGCTACACATAGCTAACAACCCTAACAACATAAATGCCTGCTAATATCTTCAGATCTACAATTAGATGATCAAGACAAATGCTGCAAAAATATAGATTTATGCATTAGAAGACATTAAATAGTAGAAAGATAAGATTTACTCCATAGATCCAATAGACAAGACAAGAATATATCCAATGAATATTTTTATTAATGGCACCTGGGAGGAAAACACAAGAGGGTGTTCCATGTTCTCCTTAATGGGATGGGTTCTTGTGAGTCCTCAACACTTCAGATTTAGAATTTTTCTCTCTTGATGGTGTAGAAAACTCAGACAAAAATGGAAAAGTATGGCTATGATTGTGTATCAATAGCCAGACCAAGTGCTGAGATCTAGAGTGATCTTTAGGTGACAAAAGGTGATAAATGAATGGGAAAACCCTTATATTTATAACAAAATATTGAGTTAGTCTAGATCTTGGTGCATAATTAAAATATTATTAACCAAATCTAGATCCAACTTTTATGGAATATTTTATTATATTTTTTGGAGGGAAAACGTATTTGACTTGAGTCAAATCCCCTTATTTGTAAATAATAAATAAATAAATGATTTATTTATCATTTTAGGGAAATGGTTGAGTAATAATCAGACAAATAATTATTTATTTAATTATTTAAGGGTGGATTAGTAATATTTAACAAAGAATATTATTTAAATAAGATTTAAACAATTATTATTTAGAAAATAATAAGATAAATAATGATTTATCTAATTAATTTCCTTCTTTTGGGTTAAATATAACGAGAAATATTAATTAAACTATTGTTTAACTAATTATTTCTTGAGGAAAATAAAAAAAAATGTATATTTATTTAATATTTCCTTATGGGGTTTCCTGTTTAGACCATAAACAACTTAATAAAGGTGATTTACTAAGTTATTTTCATAGTGAAAGAAATTTTACATGGCGTAAAATTGGTCTTACATGGTGTACTTGGGTCCATATAATGATAATAAGTTAGATGACCAAAAAATGGTGAAACAGATTGCCCCCCATCATGCAAGCATTAGGAGCTAATCGTATGACCGAAGTACATTGTAAGAACCCAATCACTAGACATTGAAGGGGAAGTCAAAGAGAGAGAAGTATAAGGTAAACCAAAGTGCTGAAAAAACTAGACCCTGAGGAGGCGACTTGCAGGTGTGACAAGTCTTTTTGAGTGAGTACCTGCTATAGGAGCTGGGGGAGGCATATCTATGCCTATCGAGGCAATAGTACAAACAATAAGGCATCTGAAAAGCCACGGGACAAAATAATATAGGATATTATGGCGTAAACATGAGCAATATAAATAACATGATAATGAATCCCACATACATATTCTACCTGGGATGACAACCAGGATTTGTATAATAAAAGATGAGTACATGAGATATAAATGCAACCCATATGCCCCTAAACACAAGAAATGGCTCTGAAAATCTGACTGATATATGCAAACAAAACGGCGCTACAAGTGGCTGAGGCCGACATCATCAAATGCATGGAGCTGCATAGAAGGCTGTGATGAAGAGGTCATTCGAGTGTGTGGGGGGATACCTGTAGGGCCACCCCCTCATGAGGGCTGAGACATCTCAAACACACTTGGGAATCATCAATGTCAGCTTCTGCATCACTAAGCCATCGAGTATACGGATCTCGATCATGCTGAAAGGAGCTAGAACTGAGAAAAAATGAAGTCAAAGGGAGATAAGGAGTCCCTTTTCCTAATCCAAGGGACCGAATTGAATTGTAAGCTGGAACCAAGGTACACCACCCTCTAGACCTTTCTTCTAGAATGAATGAGCTGATGTCGATAGAAGGAGGTCCACCATAGGTGAGGCAATAAGGGATCCTCAACTAGGGCACAAGAGAAAATAGTAGAGTGACTGACACACTGACACCAATGATGATGATGAAATGGGGGGAACTTAGTAGCGAATGGATGACTTCCCTTGTTAGAGAATAAAGGGCATGGATGACCTCGCAGCAACTGACACAGAATCATGAGGGATAGGGGACAGTGGCACTGAAGGTCATATGATGCGACACGAGAGAGGGATGAAGCAATGAATGATGGAGGACTATAGCAGGATGCAAAGGGACTCGGGATAGACTCCATGAATTAAATTATGACTCAGCGCAGATGCTCTAAAAAAGGGTGACTCGATGGTGCTACCACATCTGTAGAGGGTCCAATGGGGACCATAAAAGCATGAGTACAAGATGGGAACTCATGATGAAGGTTGATACGAGCGTGGCAAAGTATGGAGGCAACATGGTGCCCCCTATACGAGTGTTGCAAGTGAAGAAATTTGATTTTGAGGAAGGGTGAAGTGGTGCTTCTTAGACAAAATGTGTCTTGGTGAAGTATAAAATCACAAAAAAGGTAATAGATACACATTTGAGGGCTTGGTGAGATCTTTCCAATGGTGTAGACGGTTAGTCAAACTGAGCTACGTTTTTGGTCAGAGTAAGAGAAAGAAAAATTTGGGGTTTTCTTTTAATACGGCATTTTCCGTCCAAATTGACTCATTTTTCAGTGGAGCTACGGTGAATTTCGTGAGGAGAGGAGGCCTTAAATATTGTGGCAATTGTAGCAGATGAACCGACCATTGGAATTTGAGATCTATCAATTGTACGTAAGATCTATAATCCTAATATTTTATTTTATTGTGATTAAATTTCAGTTTAGGTGCCTAGAGCTCATGAATAGGCCAGGTCACATTTTTTGGGGTCTGTTCTGCATCCTTGGTAGCAGGTACTGGGTAGAAAACTATGAATAGTCCCAGGAAATGACCTGGAAAATGTGACCTGTTAGAGAAAGGGGTTTTCAGTGCTGTTTTTGGCTGATATCTGGGGGTTGTATGGTTGAGGGGCATAGGTGTCCCAAATCATGTTGTGGACATGCAAAAATGTATTTAGAAAAAGGGGAATCTAAACACATTTTCATGATTCGGTGTGCCATTTTCTTTCGGTATTTTTATGTAGTTTAAGAAAGGAAATATATGATTACCAATCTATTTTCGTACTGCATATATGAATCAAATGGAATTTTAAGTTTTTGGGTTGGCATACATGGTGTTACTATCCCAAAGAGAGGATTTTGAGATAATGAATTGATGTTTTCCCAGAAAACCCACAGGTTGATCAACCACAATGTCTATGAGACTGGGTTGCTGATGAAATATGAAGGAGTGATGAGGGGTATCATCCCTAGAGTGATATTGAAGTGATATGGGACTTTAGAGGTTCTTCTAAATGTGGAAGAATAATGGGACTAGAGTCATCACGACTAGATTCACTAGGAGAGTGGTGGATAATTGCTTCTCCTGGTCTCTCCAATATGGGTGCCCCCCTTACCCAAACATTTGGGTGTCAATGTAATGGCCACAAGGTGCATGTGATTCAAATGCATGAGTTCGATGTGAGGGGTAATAGATAAAGTTAGGCTCATCAGTGTTGTCACTATGAAGGATTGATCCATGTTGGAGCTTCGGGTTGTTGGTGGAGTATTCCCATGATCATCTTGTTTGCATGATACTAACAGATCAACATGTGAGGAGATGCAGAGATCATATGCAGATGGAGGAGATACATAAATCTTTGGAGGAGTTAGCACAACCACCACTTTTCTGTTTGAGGATGAAAGGGAACTCATTTTTGAGCCATTCCATTTTCATGAGAAAAACTTATGGTAAGGGTACTATTTATTTGTATGATTACTTATATACTCATCCATTAACCATATATGTATAGGATGTTGCTCCAAGGAGGGACATTCTTTTCTCTAGACTCCATGGTCTACTTGAGGCCATGAGCACTGTTGGTGACCACTCCCTAGGAGGACTTGGGGAGGAAATTTATTTTGGAGGACATGCTCACCTTGCACCATAAATCATGCACTTTCTCCATACATTTGAGGAGAGTAGGACAACAAGCAAGTGGTTGAGAGACCACACTTTTTATCATACTCTATTGCAGTTGAAGGTCAAACTACATTGGTTACAATTGAGGGACCATTGTCCTTCTCCCTTGCCACACATGATAACAAGCATGGTTCTCATTATGGGTCATTATTTTTCTGTTGTCTTTGTATTTGTTGAGAGCATGATTGGAGGAATGGCACATTAGTTGGATGTGTCCCTTAGGGGAGAGATCTCCCATATTATTTGCATTGCATGTTCTAATGGGATCATGAGAGGACATGTGGCCACTAAATAAAAACACTTGTTTCCATTTGAGGTGGTCCATATGCTTGATTTGATGCCATATGATTATGACTTCCAACTCATCACATATGAGATGGATTGGGACAACATGTTTCATAACGCTGGAGAGGAGATCCTTGGAGGTCTAGTCTCCATTTTTCCACTTGATGGAAAAATTGTTGCAGCCCAATAAAAACATATACTCTGCACTTATCCTAAGTGGAGTGGACAACAACGTGGGGTAGTCTATTTTTTCTACCAAGATCATATTTTCATCCCACCTACATTGCAGGAGCCAAAGGTGGAAGATGATTGTCAGGAGTTTCCATGTTGGGGGGTAACTCATTTTGTATGGATGATTGCTTGGGGGATGGAGGATCTACATGAGGGAGATATTCCTCAACATATTTATGAATCCATGCCTTGGGTGGAGATTCTTTAGTTCTATCTTTGTAGTTGCTAGAGGACAAGCAACATTTCAGAGGGGAGAACTGTAATGTTCCCATTTTAGCACATGGCTAAATGGAACATTAAAATTTTTCTTTTATCACATTGCAGCTAAATAAATGGGTAAATGGAACCATTATTATTAAAGACATGAATAAATCCCTCATTATGTGAAAGGGATCATAAAATTAGCTTCATTTTGCACCCTCAAGTGTGAAAAGGGGAAAATGCATAAAGACAAGGTCATGTCTGACCAAGTCAACAATGTTGCCATAGGAGGATTGGATCACTTTATGAGACATGCAGTGTGAATGAGGAAGAGGATATTTTGTGGAGGAAACCCTAATGGATGGGGCCCAAGGAGAAAGAGCTTTCACTTGTTTAAAAGGAGGGCAAGGAAACCATTGTTTCTTATGCGTATGATTATTCATCTCATTGTCTATTTAGACAATTGTGCATTCTCTGTTGTTTAGCAAGAATTGCCGGGGAATTCTTGTTTAGGATTCCTTCTCCTTCTTGAGTAGCTCTTGAAGGATTTTTCTTCATTCTCCATATCTCTTGGCTCAAGGCTAAAGCTTCTCCTTTCAGTTATTGCTTTATTTCTGCTCAAGTATAATACAGTGTTGCTGGGGTGTTGCAGTGGAGGACACCATACACCATTTCCTTGGATCATCTGTCAGAGGAGGGATCTTATATTCCTCTAGGAGGTTAGTGAGGAAGATCCAGGAGAATATTGTAGATCATTGTCATCAGGCCAAGCATTTCTCTTCAATAACAACACAATCCCTTCTCTAGACTATGCTATTTCTGAGTGTGTTTGTAGTGGAGACTTGATCCACATGTTCGGAGGGTTAGATCTCGGGTGAAAGGATCAGCCTTACATTCTAGAGATCCATTAGAGGAGATATTATCATTGATTTCAACATCTTAAATCTTCTCCATTTTTTTCCAGTTCTTGAGTTACTGCAGCTACCTAGCAACTCCGACATTTCTACAGATTTTCCATTTTGTGTATATTTTAGCCAATCCCTTTGAGGATTGTGTATTGTATGTTTCCAGGGGTTGAGATCTTTCTCCCCCTTCTTATTTGAGCTATCCATTGTCATATCTATATATTATTGACATTTTGCAGTAGTTCTACCTCATGGATTGTGCATTCATAACCAAGGCCTCTTTTATATAGCAGTGTTTCTCCATATTTCATGTACATGTTTCATTGAGGCTGCATTGCCTAGCTTCAGAGATCATTTCCTCAAGATCTTGTATACATTTGTTGCTATTATAATATAATGTAATGGTTATGTGGATCTTCCAGAATTTTGGTTTTAATGCCTTCACTGCTATTTCTAGCTCATCTTTATGAATTGTTGATCTCCACATTGGTAATATCTTGAGATATTCCCATTAGTGTAGCTGTTCTTAATTTGGGAACATTACACATTTTTACTTTTTTTTCAAATAATAATAATATTTTTATATTTTGTACTCTCTAACATAGTCATAGAAATAATTTAATAAAAATAAAATTATTATTTCCATTTTGTTTGAAATTTACATAATAATATAAATTATGTATTTCTAAAATAATAAATTTAATCAACTAAATTCCCTTCTTTATTTTTAGAAACTACTCCAACTTTTTAGTTGTTCTAAATGCCCATAATAAATTGATAAAATGTGATGCTCCTCCACGTAGTTTCTTTCCTTTCTATTGTTATTTATAACCATCTATCTCAATTCTAAAATTTCTAAAGCATTCCAAACCTAAGATAATAAGTTTATTTCTTAATATTTGAGAGAGCTAGAGGCATTAAATTGAAATGATTAATATGGAAAGTAATTACTCGCGATTTTAATGGAAGTAAATTATCAATCATTTCCATGCTCATTTATAATGAAATAATTTATATTATATTCCTATAGATTAATTAGTATGGGTAATCAACATCCAACATCAACTTGCAACCTATCTCTTTCATCGAAGTGTAGCTTCAACATTAATTTCCAAATACATGTATTTTATTATCAACATAATAATTATAAATTTAGATTAAAAATTTATCAATAATAAAATAATGATAAGTTAGATTCAAATGGGTTTTCAAATTTAATATCATAACCATAATAATCATATAAAAATCATAATAACCATATACAAATTTACAAGATAAAATTCAGGTTAGGGGATATCACATCCTCCCCCACTTGCATTTGACATTGTACCAATTTATCCTCTTAACATTAAAATGTATTCCAGATTTAAAAATAAGGATGGATATGTTTATTTAAGCACATGTTCCAATAAATTATATGATCCAAAAATGAATGCTAGTTAATTTTGTGCTAGTTTCATTTCAGATATAAACTTTTCTTTGCATTGTTTTACTTATCCTTCATGAGTTTGTTTAAGAGCATGTGATTGGCAAAATATTGTACTTAGTGATATTATGAGTTCGTCATAAGCTTAAAAAGCATGATTTGAAATGAAATAATAGAAGCAATAGTAAACATAGCAAACACATATAACATAGCTTAACACATATAATTTTGATAAAGGATTTCACCCCTCCTGGGCTACATCTCCTTTGTCTGGCTTCATAATCTGACCTTTGTATTAGCTTCAAGTGTGCTAAAATTGCTGTTAAAATCTTCAGAACCTCTTGGAACCTATTCCAATGAGTTTAAAACATCATAATCTCCCAAAAATGATTTTTTTTTTTTTTTTTTGCTGAATTTGGACTCTGGATGCTCTGGAAATGACCCTAACGCCTGGTGGCCCTAGCCTTCAAAAATCTTCAAATTCACTAAAACACCTATAGATGACCTTTTCTACCTATCAAACCTACTCCATTGAGTTCCCAACATGCCAATTAGCCTAGCATGACTCTTTCTGAGCTCATTTTGGTCGAAAATTGTGTGAGTTATGACCAAAACCAACTTTGCCCCAACTTTTCCTCCAAAACTAGAGAAACTGCCAGTTAATTTTCTAAATTTGGCATTCGCGCCAAGTTTTTCACTGCCTCCAAAATCTTCGCCAGTATAAATGTCGGGTTAGTTAGTGTAATGCTGGATTAGCAAGTGGATAAACTTGTTTTAATGCTAAGCACAATTTTAAGTGTTAATGACGTCTAACTGTCACTATCCCAGTTAACCGAGTGACGTCTTAACATAATAATACATGATTAATTATTTCCGTTGGTTCGAATGTTTAGCACCCGATTTTCGAAGTTTTGGCTACATGGGGAGGGCGCTGGCCTGAGGGTTTGGCCCCCTCCAACCCCCAACTTTCGGGCGGTTAAATTTCAAATGTACGCAGAATATGGTATGGGTATGAACTACCTCAGAGCAGAGACAATATCGCATTCAGTTTGCAGGAAGGAAGTCAGGGGTTCGAGCACCGACTCTACCATAAAATTTTGTGCCAAATCATAAAGAAGTCAGCCATATATGTCAAATCTACCATTTCTCAACCTTCTCCAAAATTATATAGTGGCTCTCCAAAACTGGTAAGGTCCGCCAAGTTAGGTGAGTTTATATATATATATATATATATATAATAACACCACCAAACCTTAGTCTGACCATTGATGTAACAAATAATTCGACCCCCCATAAATTAGGAGGTGGCCCACCAGAGAGGACATGTGGCACCCTCTGGTTGGGTTTCACTCAATCCCTTAAAAATTTTCAAATTCCATCTTAGGAAGAATTTGGAGGTCATTGGGCAATTTTTCTCTTCACTTGACCCATCTAGTGAACCTGAAGACGAGACTTGTCACAGTGGCACTTGCTGAAATCTGGAGAATATTCCCTATAATGCTGACTATTCCTGCCACATCATCATTGTACTTGTTCTGCTCCTTTTTTACCTGTTTTGAAAAATGAAAAATAGATGATAACTCAGTCATATGAACTGTGATTTTGATGAAACGAGTTGTGCTAGAATCCTGGCGACGAACTCAATCTGGTCATTCAGGTTCAAAGAAATCTCAAGCACTTTGATTTTTTAGTGAATTTTAGGCCGTGATCCAATCCTTCCCACTGACAAAATTTTGAATCCACAAAATCTGATAATTATCTTCTTCAGCTTCAACACTCTTCTACTTTCAAGTTAAATCAATTGATTTTACTTGGAAATTCTTACTTGATAATTGTCTTGACATGCCTTGCATCACAACTGGCATATCTCTCAACCACTGTTCTCTGTCTGTTGCTGACCCACTTTGAAATTGTTGACTCCTCTTGACTGATACATACCTATTGTACCAAATCGATCTCTATGTGCTTAGCAAACTATCAGCCTTCCCACTGAGAATGAAGTCCCTCTTGCAACAAAGGCATACAAGCTTCTTCCTAGAAATCCTCTTATCCAAATTAAACTTGCAATATGAGTGAAATCTTGGTGTCAACATAAGAAACCATCTTGTTCTGAAATGGCTACAAAACACTTTGCATCTAGTACACTTCCCACTGAATGGACATCAAACTTCCTGCGACATCTTGTCACAAGAACAAAATCAATCTTGAAAAGAAAACATTATGAAAGAATTGAAATGGCAGCTACCTTTTTTTTACTCCTTCGAAGCAATGACTATCACCTCCTGTAAAATCAAGTACATGGAGATATTCTTGCACATTGGTGTATCCAATATCGAATCACAATCGACAAACACCATTGACTAAAACATAAGTCAATCAACATAATCGACAAACATAGTCGACAAAAAACATGTGACCTCAACAACACAAGTTGACATGAAATATGCAACACAATCGACATAAATCGATCTGAAATGTGTGCAACACAATCGACATAAAACGATATGAAATGTGTGCAACACAATCGACAAACATATGTGTAGTACAATTTACACAAGTCAAAATTCCAAGATACATATTGACAACACTCATGCATGTATTTATTTACAATGAACTTATCACAATTTCTCTATTTACATATACAAAATCTCATGCAGATGTACACTCTTCAAATTTCTCTTTCAAGTGCAAGCAAGTACAAAAACCAAAAACATATGAGTGATCATAAGAGCCGAACTGAATGATAAATTATTGCCACATAAATGAGCAACATACCAATCTTTTACACCATCTTTGTGAAATTTTGCAACAAAAATAAATTGTTTCACCTGAACAACATTCACATGCAATCTTGCATCGTACAAGTTGTGATAATCTGTCGCAACCTGCCATACTTTCAACAAAAATTCATGCATACATAACGCTGAAATTTTCATTTATGTACAAAGTAATTGTATGCCTTACTTGGTCAAGAAATCGAGCCATTTCTTACAAAACCACTTCAATGGCGATTTTTCTTGTTGAACATCCTCTTCTTGTGAATCATCTTGACTCAGATCGATGATGGAATCTCCAATTTCATTCTCGCCAGTATGTTTATCCACTTTCTTCAAATGCTTTGGATGAGTTGTTGGGTACAGTGTCCAACATTGGGAAATGAGATGTCCCTTCCTCTGACAATAAGTCAAAATATTTTTCATCTTGTGTTTAAGACACCTTTGCTTTGATTGTTTCTTGTATGGCATCATTCTCTTCCAGCATCTTCAAACTTGATTGTTATACAAACCACAATATGAACAAGAAATTTTACTCCCATTGATGCATGCATATTTTTCATGCTTAAACATAATCATAAACAACATGATTATATGAAGAATTATACCTTGAATGTTTCTTTGAATATCCATCTTTATCACCTTCTTGAGACACTAGTACATTTGGCGGAAATTTTGACACTTTGGTTCTGACACTTTTGACCAAATGTCAGAAATTTCCCCAAATATTATCAATTTTTCAAATCCTGCCCATAACTGTCGCAATTCTAACACCTTGCTACAAGTGTCGCAATACCGACACTTAGAGGCAAGTGTCAGTATTGCAACACTTGTAGAAAGGCATTGGAATTGCGACAGTTTTGGGCGCAAGTGTCGGAATTGCGACGGAAAAGACCGAAGTGTCGCTATTGTGACAATAAGAGGATGAGTGTCGGTATTGCGACACTTGTAGAAAGGCATCGAAATTGTGATAGTTGTGGGCGCAAGTGTCAGAATTGCGACGGACAAGACCGAAGTGTCGCTATAGCGATGGTAAGAGGATAAGTGTTGGTATTGCGACACCTGTAGAAAGGCATCGGAATTGCGATAGTTTGGGCACAAGTGTCAGAATTTCGACAGACAAGACCAAAGTGTAGCTATTTTGATGATAAGAGGAAAGGGTCGTTATTGCGACGGTTTGGCCAAAGGTGTCGCAATTGTGACAACGTGTTAAATTAAAAAAAAAATGAAACTTTAAAAGAGGACAATAAATTGAATAGTCACATAAATTGAGGGTCTATACTGTATTGGAATACATAATACAAAAAGTATTGGAATACTATAATATGTCTTAGCATGGGCTTTAGTAATAATTTTGACTCTTGAGATTGTTTTGATATCAATTAAGTATTTTTTGGATAGCACTTTCATGTAACTGCAGAATATTGGAAGAAAAATTACTTGATTAAAAAACAAGTAGACAGTCTCATCTATTTTTAACGTGACTTGAGCACCTTAAGAGAGTGATATTAGGAAAGGGTCGCTATTGCGACGGTTTGGCCAAAGGTGTTGCAATTGTGATGAATAAAATCTACGTGTCGCTATTGCGACAGTTTGATTTTGAGTTTTTTAGACAGTTATTTATCAAATATCCATTGTGTTTTGTTCTTTAGCCATTTTTCAATGAATTCCCATAACAATTCTATAGTTATCTCATGTTTGAGTTGAATGGTAAAGGAATAATCATCAATCTCCTTTAGTTCAAACAAAATTTTATGTGTCGTAGTTTCTTGGTATTTATTTAAAAATAGTTTTAGGGATTTACAATGGTGACACACTTTTGTTACAAAGAATTTATCCAACACATAATAAGGAAAAGGTACAATATTTCCTTTAAAGCCGAAAATACCTATGTATGAGAGTTTTTCTTGACACTTAAAAAAACCTTTCTCAGAAATAAAGGATATACCTTCTTGAGATTATTTGTCTAAGGGCGTCGCATCCTGTGAGGGTGCCTAACCAAACGTGTTTAGGTCGGGTCGGGTCATTTCATCTGAAGGCATCACGTCATGTGAGGGTGCTTGACCAAATGCATTTGGGTCAGGTCGAGTTGTTTCGTCTGAGGGCGTTGTGCCGTGTCAGGTTGCCTGACCAAACACGTTCGAGTCGGGTCAGGTCGTTTCATCTAAGGGTGTCGCACCGTGTGAGGGTGCCTGACCAAACACGTTCGGGTTGGGTCAGTCGTTTCGTCTGAGGGCATCACGTCGTGTGATGTCACCCAGCCAAATGCGTTCGGGTCGGGTCAGGTCATTTCATCTGAGGGCGTCATGCCGTGTGAGGGCACCCGACCAATCACGCTCTAAAATTGATAGATTTCGTAGTTGTCAAGTTCTTTTTTCTGTGACTGCTTCAGGTTCCAATATGATTTTTCCTTCCTCATCAAGTTCTGGCAATATTTTTTGAACTGGAAGATTTTCAACTATAACCTTCTTTAAGCATGAAACATGGAAAATTGGATGCGCTCGCGAAGAATCAGGAAGCTCCAATTTGTATGCCATAGTACCAATATTTTGCAACACCTTGTAAGGACCATAGTACTTTGGCGATAATTTATTATCCTTCTTAGCTTACTTGAGGGACATTTTTTTGTATGGTTGTAGCCGTAAAAATACCCAATCTCCTACATCAAAACTTCTCTCGCTGCGATGTTGATCTGCTCTCGTTGTTCTCATTCATTTTGTGCCAAATTTAGAAGTATTTAAGAGTTGGAGAACTTCTTTATTGATGTCTCATGTGATCTTCCACCGTTTCAACTCGAATTTTCCCTTTAAGATGATGTGATGGATGGTGGATGATATCCATAAAGTGCCATAAATGGGGTCATTTTTGTTGCAGTATGGAAGGAAGTGTTATACCACCATTTAGCGAGAGGTAACCACTTGACCCATTGTGTTTGTTTATAAGATACAAAAAAACGAAGATATCCTTCCAAAAAATTATTTACTATCTCAGTTTGACCATCAGATTGAGGATGATAAGATGAGCTATGAGCTAATTGAGTACCCAAACAAGAAAATAACTCCGTCCAAAAATTTCCTGTAAAAATGTGATCTTTGTCGCTCATAATAACCCTTGGGCTTCCATGTAGCTTTTTAATTGTGTCCATAAATGTAGTAGCAACTGTACTTGCTTTAAATGGATGAAATAATGCACAAAATTGTGCATACATGGTAAGTCTATCAACTACCACCATGATGACGCTCTTTCCTTCGGACTTAGGTAAACCTGTGATAAAATCCATTGAAATCTCCTCCCAACGTTGACTTGGAATGGATAAAGGTTTTATGTTCAAGGTCTTAATGTCTCAGCTTTATTCTAATGCCAAACCAAACATTCTACCACAAAATTTGAACACTGGGACAAGGCCATCCCAAAAATTATTTCTTCACCCCGTGGTAAGTTTTTAAAATTCCCAAGTGTCATCCTAAAGGAGAAGTGTGCAATTCCAAAATAATATTTTGTTTTAGTTAGGAATTATTGAAAATATATAAGTGATATTTGTAGCATAAGGAATCATTTTTCCAACTAGCTATATCAGATTTACTAGGATCTTGCTGCAACTTTTGAATGAGAGTCCAAACTTCTTCATCCTTATTCCATTCATCTCTTACTTCGGTTATCCAATCTAGTTGGACAATAGAAATGGCACAAAGGAATGCTTCCACCTTGTCATCCTTTCTTGAGAGTGCATCTGCAACAACATTTACCTTCCCCTTTTTTAGATGATTTCAAAGTCATAACCAAACATATTTGTGACCCATTTTTTTTGCTCTTCTAAAGATAGTCTTTGTTCCAAAAAGTGTTTAGGACTATCATGATCAATTTTTACCTTGAAGTGTCTTCCCATTAGGTAAGGTCACCATTTGTTTAGTGAATGTAGTATTTCCAACATTTCCTTCTCATAAATGGCCTTTGTAAATACTTTCCTTTGATTGGATTACTTTCAAAAGGAATAGGTCTTCCTTATTGTATTAAAACAACACCAATTCAATTTCCCAAGGCATCACATTCCACAGTAAAGTTGTCCGGGCGTAGCTGACTGGTGGGCACATTGCCTCTTTAAGATGTTCAAAGGCCTTAGTTGCTTCTGGTGAGTCCATGAAAATGCATATTTCTTTCACAATGCTGTCAGAGGTGCCTATTCTCCCATAATTCCTAACAAAATTACGATAATACCCTGTTATCCCGAGAAATCCTCGCAACTACTTTATTGTTGTGGGGAATTTCCATTCCTTAATGGCTTTAATTTTTTTAGGGTCTACCTTAAGACCCTCGTGAGATACAATATGATCCAAATATTCCACCTCTTATACTCCAAAGAAACATTTGGATGTTTTTGCATATAGTTGTTTATCCTGCAATAGTTTGAGCACTTTGTGAACATGTTGAACATGATCCTTCCAAGACTTGTTGTAGATTAGTATATCATCAAAAAATACTAGCACAAATTTTCTAAGGAAGGGTTTGAAAATAGAATTCATCAACCCTTGAAATGTAGAAGGTGCATTGGTAAGGTCAAAAGGCATGACCAAAAATCCATAATGACCCTCATGAGTTCGAAATGTTGTTTTTGAATATCTTTAGTCTTCATTCTAATTTGATGATATCCTGAACAAAGATCCAACTTGGTAAAGTAAATTGCTCCATTTAATTCATCCAATAATTCATCAATCACAGTAATGGGAAATTTATCTATAATAGTGAGCTTATTGAGCTCCCTATAATCCATACACATTTGCCATGATCCATCCTCTTTCTTTGCAGCCCAATACTATAGGAGAAAAGAAAGAACTTTGACTAGGTTGAATTATACCAGCCTCTAACATTTCTGCAATCATACGTTCAATTTCGCTCTTTTAGACATAAGGATATCTGTAAGGCCTGATATTTTGAGGAACACTTCTTGGAATCAAATGAATAACATGATCATGATCATGAATAGGTGGGAGTCCTTTGGGAGTTTCAAACACCTTGAAATGATTGTCCAAGACTTTTTGGAGATTTGGAGATATAGATGATTTTGATGTTGGAACTTTTAGTGAGCATATTTGTGCAATTACGCCTTGTTTTTATTTCTTCATAATTTTTTTCATGACATTAGAGCTTATTATGTTTCCTAACTTCCCTGCAATACCCCGTAATTCGACTTCCTTTCCTTTCGAAAAAAATTTCAAGAAAATTTTTTGACAATTAAAAGCTACCATCCCCAAATATTGTAACCATTGTACTCCTAGTAAAACATCAACACCTCCCATTGGAATGGAAATAATTAGACTATTCAGTACATATTCCCCCATCGCTATCTTGATATTACGGCATTTTCCAGAGAAATTTATAGTTCCTCCATTTGCAACCATCACTTGACATTCTAGTGCTGGGTATAAGAAGGAATTCAATTCCTTGGCTACCTTACAATTAATAAAATTTCAGGTACTACCCGAATCAATCAACACTATTGCCTTTTTCTTCTTGATATGTCCTTCTATCTTGAGAGTTTGAGGAGTGGTAATTCCTTTCAAAGGCATTACATGATATGTTGGGATTCATTTCTTCCTCTTCTAGGGCTAGTTCCTAGTGTATATCTTCTTCTTGTTCATTTTCCTCTTCCTCTTCACAATATATGAAAAATAATTTCTTCTCAACACACTTATGACCTTTAGTGTATTTTCTATCACAACTGTAGAAAATCCCATTTTCTCTCTTTTCTTCCAATTTTTGTGGTGTCAACCTTGTAGGTTATGGAAATCTAGGCATAGCAACACTTCCTTCTTTATAGAAGTGAGTGGTAGGCTTCCTTGTCGCCATAATTTTAAATTCAATTTTTCTTGCCAACCCGAATGCCTTCTCCAATGAATCAGGTTCCAAAATGTGAACTTCATGTTGGATGTTATCCTTTAAAGTACCTATGAAGAGATCAATCATGTGTTCCTTTGGAATATCAGTTACCCTTATATCAATTTTTGGAAGTCCTCAATGTGTCTCTTACTCAAAAACCTTTTGTTTGAGATTTATCAATTTATTAAAGAACAAGATGCTCTTTGTATCCTCATAATGTGCTATCATTTCCTCTATAAAACCGACTCAAGTGACAATTTTTTTACGGAGCAAAGCCATCAATACCATACAAATGTATTTTTTTCTAAATGTAAAGTTGCAATGCGTACCTTTTGTGTGTTTTGCACATTATTGAGATCAAAATATTGCTCCAACTGTAGTATCCATGTTACGTGATCCTTGCCATGAAAATTCCTCATATCCATCTTTGGAATATGGTGGTTCTTCCGTCCAACATTAGAGTTTATGAAATAATGATTAAAATTTATTTTGTTCTCATCATGAGTTTCCTCTCCTATATTTTTGCCATTGGGAAACATTTCTTGTATCAACTTTTCCAAACCTTCAATGTCTACTTTTATGTTTTCCATTTTTTCATCAATCTTAACTTCCATGCCATCCATCTTAGCTTCCATGCCCACTTCCATGCCTTCCATCTTAGCTTCCATGCCTTTCTTCAAACCATCCAACTTTTCCTCCATGCCTTTCTTCAAACTGATTTCATTTTTTTCTCATTTTTGCGAGAGCGTAAATTTGGTGCACGTGCTCTTGTAATTTTGATAGATCATGTTGCAATTCTTCATCTTCATGAGTCATAGTAGAGCCTTCTTAAGGCTTAATGGGTGTTGAATTATTTTTAAGGGGTATTTTTTAGAACCCAATACCGATATCTATTCTAAAATATTCCCTTGGAATCAATTCAAATTGATTTTTCAAGACTTATGCAATTCAGAAAAAAAATACAAACCTTTTTCTTGCTTTTGAGGAGCTCGATATTGAAATTGGATTATCCTTGTGATTGCGGCTCTTCAATATCTAAAATTCAGCACTAAAGTAGCCCTCTGAATTCTCTTTTGAATACCACAGGTCTGACCTGATTTGGATTCTCCAAGACAAAGTTATGTCCAATCTCCCACAATGACCAATTATGGACCTGGTTTAGTAGAGCAAACTCGGTACGACTTTCCACGTGTCATCGTTTCATCCTTCACCTCTCAAATTAGTGCAGCGTGTCTGTACCATGTACTTGTGACCACTTTTTTTGGCACTACAATCCTAGGCTCGGAGAGAGAGTTATTCAACTTTTCCCACGATCACCTATTTGAGATGAAATTTGGGAGCCTGAAAAAGCACTACCTTCCATAGATCATATCTCCAGAAATATTGCAAAACAAGCTCAGAAATTTTTTGAAGAATTTCCTCAGGATTTTTGCCTCGTGCCATATGAATTTCAGATTCTGAACCTTCATATAAAAAACGTTATAACGCAAATTCCACGATGACCTGTTTAGGAGCTTGAAAAAAGGCCTAACTTCCACAGATAATATCTCCGAAAATGTTGCGAACCAAGCTCTAAAATGTTTAGACAATCTTCCTCAAGATGTCCACCTCGCACCCTAAAAATTTCAGCTTCTGAAACTTCGTAGAAAAAATGTTATAGTGAAAATGCCACGATGACCTGTTTGGAGCAGCAAAACCCTAGAATCCAAAGCTCTGATACCAAATGTTGTGTAACCAGCTCCAAAAATAGAAGAAAAGAGATATCAACACCTTAGAAATAAGCCACTTCGAGGGGGCAACCTCCAATACATTACATAAATGAACAATTCTTGGATGATACAATTTACAAAACCTCCTTTCTATATATAGGAGTCCATGGGGCCATAATGTAATCCTATTAGGCCACAATGTAATCCTAGCCGACCTAACAATAATAATTTAAGGGCACAATAATAACAAAATGGGGGTTACAAGGGTTCAATAATAACAATAAGGGGGTTACACTAATAACAATAAGGGACTATACTAGTAATATAGGGACCTAACAAAAACTCATTCAAGGCTATTTTACTAAATCTTCATTGTTGAGATTTTTTGTACATGTACATTGACTAAAGTGAGTTGTATAAAGTTTTATTCAGTCAGATATTCATTTTTTTCATCGCTGGCTCTAATATTTTTCCTTAGAAGCATATTTCAATTGATGTTCTCACCTCGATAAATATTGACGATAACATCAAACATCTAGTTATTGATGGTCTTACTGATGATGTGAGGGATCCTTCATGGAGTCCATGATGACTTGATTTGTTTTGGCTATATTCCTTTTATCTTTTACCAATTTTATATATTGGTGTGTCATTCAACCTTTTTGTTTACAAAATGCCAGAGGTCATTATCCTCTAATAACATCTATATTTTCACATTCATGGTATGAAGTTGGAGGGACCCTATAATCTGTTTTTGTATCTAAGATTGAATTTAGTCAAATTATTACTCTTGGATTATACTGTTATAAAAATTAGATCAAATACCTAAAGACAAACTAGCATAGCTCCATAGTACTTTTCTCAAGCATGAATCTTGGGCATCCCACTATTTAAACCTTCGTACAACTTCCTATCCCAAGTAGAAGTCCTACTGTCCATACATGGGTTATTGGAAGGTTTCAACAAACATTCTCTGATGTCATGTCAAAAATTATACATTGGTAAGAAAATTATGTTTTTTTTAAATCCGAACTGAAAATGTATTTATATTTCATAATATATGTGTTGGGGAACAATTGTATAACCTTTACAAGTATTTCTTCCTGGTCCAAATTAATCAACACCGTGTTAAGCTACAAAATTCTAAACTATGATCAAAATTTATGCCTTGGAGTAGGCACATTGGCCTTATAGTTTTCTAAAGTCACTATCTTGTAGATACTCCAAAAAATACAAACTGACACTTACAAAACATGGAAAATACATTTTATTGAACCCCCTCATAGTGGGAGACATGTTTTTCATCAAGGAAAGCTTCCTTTATATCTGTATGAATCAGATAAATAAGACAAAATGCAAAACTAGAATTGGATTTGGACACCTTCTGGTTGACTTTGAGAGTGAGCCCATCTAGCATCGATCTTTTGTAGGTGATTTCATCATCTGTCTTGCTTACTTTCGATTGTAGATCTAGTAGGTGCCTTAAGTCTAAACTAAGGCTCCCTTTCAAAATTTTTGTCTCAATCCTATTTGCGAGCAAATAAAGTAATATGAAACTCTCTTCTATCAAGGAAGGAAGACATAAATCCTTATCCCAATGAGATCAAGTTATATCAATATAAAAGGGTTGGGTTGGATACCAACAAGAGAAATTTCCAACGAGCACATAAATAGTGAGATTAGGGGCCATATTTTGTGCAAGTACTGGTGAGATTTTGAATGCTATAACTTCATGCTATATTGTAAGCTGATGTAAGTTATCCATATTTTCACTAGGAGTCTCGTCTTTTCACTTGCTGGGTAATCAGACTCATGAATAAAATCGAAGAATCTCTTTCATTGTAGAGGGGAATCTGTTTCAAGAAAATTTCTAAGTTAGATGGCCATATCCTTCCAATGTAATGGATATTATAGGTAGACATCTATAACAGGCACCATGAGCCATTACCTATGCCTTCCCTTTGCTTGTATTTTTATCGACAGTTAAATCAAGATAAATTTTAATATTATCAGGGTCTCGAATAAAATTTTCCTTTAAAAAGTTTTATTCTATTATAAATGTTTATATTATTAAGAGGGATGGACATTATACCCTTATTTTGATACCGTTGACATTTTCAACGTATAGAAAGTTGGACTGTTGAAATTTTCAATGTATAGCGTGTTGAAATTGAAGTTCAGTAACATCATTTTAGGTCGGGAATTTTTCCTCTGTAGGTGAAGCTTCTGATAAAATAACATTGTATGTGGAAAGTTTCATTAGATTGTTATTTTTATCCTATCGTATTTATCATTTATATGACCTTGGTAAATGGAAGTAAGCCTGGTAGCGCAAAGCATAAAGTGTGTCTTATACTATGATTTTGGATTTTTTTAGCAATTGGTAGTAGAGAGGCAATTTATGGAAAGACTATCACTATATTGATTTAGTTGTGTTTTTATACTATTTTTTTATTTTTTTCAGAAATGAGAAAATCCAAGCAATAAAAAATGCATGAAGGGCATGTGAATTTGGAATCAAGGAAAAGGAAGAAAATAAATAAAAAGAGACCTACGATAGTGGATGTTATGTGGATGAGGAAAATAAGGAGGATATGTCTTTAAGAGAGATGAAAAATATGTAAAGGTTGGCTGCAAACCATTAAAATGTTTTTATTTTTGATAGTTGATTGATTGTCTAAAATTTTCAATCTTGCATGAAATTTTTAGAGAAAGTATGAAGACAACATAGTTTCCATGTCACAAGCCAAGTCTAGCTCTGGGAATTTGACATAAAAGTATTTTAATGGCTATTTTTCATCTTGAAATTTTCCTTGGAAGCAACATGTTCTTTTCTAGCTTCTACATACACACATGATGTTTTTCCAACCCTAGCATTAATCTTATAGGGTAGACTGACATATGTTAAAATATGTTCATCATGTAACTCTAACACATTCACTATATTTTTTTTTTCAATCAACTGTCCTTACCCTTTTCTCTTGCTTTTACCATGTGTTCAATACACTATTATTGTCTCGAAACTTGACTATTGATTTACCACTTCCTGCTTGAAGTCTAATCTTTTCTGAAACTGTGAAATATTTGTTACTAATCCCACCATGAATACGATATTTCAAAACAACTAAATCTAATAAATATTGACAATTCTCTCTTGCTTCTCCGTGAATGCACCTCTTAATGCCTTTTAACTTATGTTTTCTTGACCTATCCATTTCCCCTAATAATGTGATTCAAAGCGATAAGTTGAACAACCCTTATCATCAATTGGTGAGCCTTTCTCCACTTCTTCATAATGAATTCTATCTTTCCGTAGACAATCATTATTTTGAAACAGGCATGGAGAAAAAACCTTTAGATCATTTGCTACTCTTTTTTTCAAGTTACCATCCGAAGTATTTGATATATTGTCTTTAGTAACCTTGTTAATGCATCTTGGGGTTAGTTCCATTATATATGCATTAGATTCCACTCTCCCTTGAGAATGAAATGAACCATTTGACAACCTATCATTTCTATGAAAATCCTTTCCTTTAGGCTTCCTTTCAAGCTCATAATCACTTCTCCAGTTTTCAGGAATCAAACGGTGAAAAGAATTGATAAGGTTAATGAATACCCATCTCAGCATAGGGTTTTACCTATGTACAATATCCTCCGTAAAGATACAGAGGAGGGAAGGAAGAGAAAGGATTAGTCTAAAATATTGGACCTTCTCGCCTTAATGTTGAATCTGGATTGTGTGAAGTTAGAACGTCCTCAAAACACTAGTGTACTAGTAGTAACTACCAACAAAATTCCACAACCAGAAAAATGGGATTTTTGTGGAGAACTGAAAGGAGGCACTAAAGTATGCTTCATATAGGATATCAATGGAGAAAAATATTGTAGTCCAGAAAAATAATATCTACAGATACTGTGGACCTGTGACTGAAAATTTTCATAGTAAAATCATCTGTATCTTACTTGGCCTCAATTACTTTTTATTCCTTGACATAATCGAGGGTTTCCTAGACTTATGGGATCTTGGATGCCTTTGAAGGATTTAATTGAGTTTTTGAATTATTTCTTCATCTCATTTAACATACATATCAAATATCACAAGGGATATTATATTGAATTTATTCTTTTAGAGGTTTTTTGGTTCAACTTTATACTTTTCCATATGGAGAATAAGGTCAATTTGAACACAACCTCTTATGGTTGCTTTGCTACTCTCAAATTTTCTTATATTCTTGCTTAATATTAGTGCTGATGTGGATGGAATTTTGTGGTTATATGTCGTTTATAGACTAGAATTCCTTCATTTTATATGTAAAGTCATCATCATGCATGTCAAATGGCATATCGTTTTTTTTATCTATTTTATTTTGATGTAATTTTATAGTTGGAACCTTAGACCAGTCCATCTTTGTTACACAAGTCATGTTTCCTTATACACTCCTCAGAATAGGTGAAAATTGGATTTTGATGAATTTTTTTTATATTTTGTGAGTTTGACATTGGTGAGGTTACATCATAGTCATGTCCAAGAATAACACCCAAATAAGGTGGGGAATTGAACCAGTGACTTAACATCTAGGAGTGATTTAACAATGCACCCAATCATTCTATATCAAATACCTCGTGGATGATGAAGGAAATTAGAGTTACTAAATACTTAAATTATGAGTTAGGTTAGTTCTACATTGATACTTTATAGATATGATATATTTTATTGTTGTTATTTATCCTTCATGTTTTGTTTTTCCATTTTGGTTATGGAATATCAAATATTCTTCCAATCTCTAATATGAATATTCATGAGCCTATTGGCATCTAATCGTTAAATTTTCATAGGAATTTGATGAAATTTTATGTGAGGAGGTATATAGTTTTTTAGCAAAAACAAAAACAAGTCTTCACAGATAACATAGAATTAATCCATTGATCCATATAATGTCATATGGTTCTACAATTGTTTCCAAAATTCTGAATTTTACACCATCTAGTGACACCACTTATTAATTTGCTTCATAATGATTGTAGGTAAATTTTTTAAAACCAAAGGGATCAATATGTTTGGAAAAAATTCTAGAAACACAAATATCCACATGGAGGTGTGGTGGTATTATTTTCTGACAAACTGGCACGAGAATGATGATAATCCCTCAGCTTTGCCATGAATATATCCATCAAATTGGTGAAAAATGAGTGATCAACTACCCAACCTTTCGTAAATGCCATCCCCAAACTGGGTTATGAGACCACAGGGATGAAGGATGGCTGTTGGATTTATTTCTCATCCATACCAACCCACAATACTACAAAATATAGCCACAACTAGACACCAACAGTTATTTCCCTCATTGAAAGCTTATTTAGGTATCTCACCCAAAGTTCAAACAATTACAAACCTCTTCCACTTAGAGAAACACAACACAAGGTCATGATCTCCATTGAATCCATCCCCTCTAGTTCCATAGTGTTGGCATAAATAATTTTAGCTGCTGGTTTCTCTTTGGGAATCCCTAAAATTCATATACCTTGGCTCATTGCAGTGATGAATGAGAGAAGTGGATAATGTGATTTCAAATATAACTTGGCTCATTTCTAGTTAACATTGATTTAAACAAGTGAGTAATGAGATTCAATGTTGCTTACTCTACAACTCTCTCTTCAAACACAATGCCTTCCTTCTACTTCTGCCAAAACACCTATAGCTTGGCACATACTCACACATATTTCAAGGTCAATGGCTTCTTGGGTTGGTTATATGGAATTCTAGCTATGGAGGCATGTGTTCTCTCCTCATGAGGAAGAATGTAAGAATCAAAAGGAAAGAACCTTTCCAAGAAAAAGTATATGTTATGTCTCCCATGCATGAGGGTCATGTGTCTTCCATATAAAATTTTGAGTTTGGACTTGGAACAAATGATCAACAAAGTAGGTAAAAGAGCTTCTAATATAGCATGGTTGAAAGATAAAACTTCTGCAAGCGACACAGGGTAGCAATGATATATTGGGTTATAAGAGGCACCCCAACCCTTGATAAGAAATCCCATGTGATGTTGTCATATGGGGTTTCAAGGTAACTCATGCTAGATTTGTAGGAAACGCCCTTCTACTAGCTCCATGTAGAGGGCCATATTTTCTATATAAAGAGACATCCTCCATACCATATCCATCTCTTTTACCCAACTGTCTATACAGAGCCTGAGATGGTAGGATAGCTTCCCTTTCGACTTTAGAGGAATACCCTATGTTTGACAGTGGGAATTTGATGCATTGAGTATTATCATATACTTGGCTCCAAAGCTTTGTATTTCTTATTCTTAGCATTGTGATAGTCATGCTTAGATATTTTTAAGTAGGAGAGGTTCTTGATTTTATAGGGGTGGCCTTTGAAATTCCACTTTGTACTGCCACTTATGAATTGTGTAGTCCTTTTGATGTAATTTTGGTCACCTTTTGGACATTAAGTAAACTATATTACCTTCCCAAGGGCTCCCTTTACTCTTCCACTCTTGGATTCAGCTCCTGTGTTGCTCCTGAGGCAATATTTATGGAGGTTATTATATTATTTATTATACTTTTCTTTTATGACAGCTAATCATAACACTAGAACATAGCCTGCCTGCCATTTGAACTCATTACCATTATATATTAGTGCCTTTTCCTTGGGCTTAGAGCTAAATTTTTTTGCAAAGCATGTTCACATTCTACAATATGGGGTCATACAATTCAACCCTCTTGGATTCACACAATTCTCATAAACCACTGAATTGAAAATAATACATGATTTAGTATTTTATAATCCAGGGGTTAAAACGGGAATCCTAAATTCTCCAGGTCATAAATTCAATTACAAACACTTATGCAGGGAATTTTCTATTTGGACTGTTGGAAAGATCTTGAAAAAAAAATTACAGTGTTGTTGGTCATTTTTATTTTTGATGTAGTATCAACTCTTTTGCTTCATTAGAATTAAGTGCATTTTGTAGTCACAGATAATTGAACATATTGTTTTTTTCCAATGCTTTGTAGTATTAAAGTGAACTAATTACAGTATTATTATTTCATGTTCATTGCTGAAAAGAGATACTCTTACTATGATAAGTTTCATTTTTTTTATTTGTTGGTTTTTTTCATGTTTTGAGAGCGGACTGGTGATCTTAAAAATCGCATGTCACTTTGTGTGAATGGGATATATATATATATATATATATATATATATATCCATGTTACAATTGCACATAAGTTTAGATATCATTCAGATATCTAAAATTTCTAATTTTTAATTTGAATATTTGCGTGATAAAGGAAAGACAAAGGCCCCAAATATAAAAAGTGACCCAGTGACAACAACATTGATATTTTTCTTTCATTCAACCTATAACATATTTCATTTGTATTCCTCAATGTGCTTCTTCCATATGCTATCTACTTATGACATTTCCTTTACAATATTTGGTGCATTTGTGAGTTATAGGTCATTTGTAGGCTATAAATGTGTTTAGAGTTTCAATTCTAATTTAGTATTAAAATAAAAATATTTAGTCTCTTGTATGTAACTATTTTCCCCTCCAACCACTTTTCATAACTTCCATAACCATTAGGTAGTGACCTATAGATTCAATGATGTTTTTCTTGTTTAGTAAAATATTGTCGAGACATTAATTTATTGAAACTTGTATAATTTAAAATATATAAAGTGTCAAGATCTAAATTTTAAAATTCTAATTCTTTAAAGGGTGGTAGCTCAATGAAAGAGCACCTGCTTTACAAGTAGGAGGTTTGTGGTTCGATTCCATCGTGCCCTGATTTTCATATGGAATGGAGACAATTAGATTTTTGTGACAAAGGCTCTTTTCACCATCACCAATGAGCTTATGGTGATATTTTTCAACCCTCACCAAAATATGAAATAGTGACGGTCAACAAATTCCACCATATATATGCATCAATAGTGACAATCATGAAAGGTTTGCCACCATAAATCATTGTTGTTGATATGAAATGGTAAGGGTCATTGTTTTTCAATATAGTCATTATTTGTGATGAACCTTGATGTCAAAAATGAGCTTATGATGGCATTTTTTGACCCTCACCAAATATAAAATGGTGATGTTCAATGAACATCACCATATATATGCACTAATAGTCACAGCCATGAAAGTTCCATCGCAAAAAATCATTGTTATTCATAATAAATGGTGACGGTCACTATCCATCATTATAATCAATATTCGTGATGAACCTTGAATGTCACCACAACACATAATTTCAGTGACGCCACCTTTGGTGACATTCATATTTTTGGTGACGGGGGCTATTTTCCATCACCATTTCTCATATGAAATGGTGACGGTCACTATCAGTTGTTATAAATAATTATTGGTGACAGAGCTTGAATGTCACCACAACTCCTATACTTTTGGCAATGCCACCTTTGGTGACGTTCAGGTTTTGGTGACAAAGGCTCTTTTGACCTTCACCAATGAGCTTATGGTGACATTTTTCGCCCCTCATCAATGTCATTTTTTCTCGTAGTGTGTGTGTGTGTATATATAAATATATGTATATGTATATGTATATGTATATGTATATGTATATGTGTATATATATATATATATATATATATATATATATCCAACCTTAATAGAAGAAAATAATTTCCAACATGTAAATTCATCATGAACCCGAATTCAACCTTGGAGGACATTGGGAAAATTTCACCTTCACAAACCAAACTGGTGAATCCTGCAGTGACACTTGTCACAGTCCCATTGGGAAAAAACTAAAGAAGATTCCGTACATACTAACAAGGCTACTATGTCATCAGCCTATACCTGTTCTATAATTTTCTTTAAAATTTTGGTTGTTCTAAACGGTGGTCATTAGATTATAACTTCTTCATCTGAACTAGGTTTTTGATGAAACAGGTTGCGTTAGATTCCTAGTGATGGGCTGGTCACTGCCGTTCAAGTTTGGTGCAATTATGATCACTTTGAAATTTGAGAAAAAAATCTCCCCTGATCTAGATTCCAATCACACCTTCCAACTGAGATGCTTTTGGACCCACAAAAAATGGTTATTTAATGAGAGCTAAACACTATTCTTTTTCCAAAGTTCCATCACTTGATTCTACTTGGAAAAAATTGCAATGAAAACCACTTCTTCACTCACATGCCTTGCCTTGAAAATGGCTTGGATCTTCAACCACTGTTCTCCTTTTGTTGCTGACCCAATCCAACACTTGTTGGTTGTTTCCTGCTTGATATAACACTTTTATGTACCAAATCAATTCTTCAGTGCTTTTAAAACTAATTGGTTTCCTCCCCACTTAGAATCATGGTCCTCCTTTGCACAAACATGCATTTGATGCAAGCTTCTCCTTGGATACTACTTTTTCAAATTAAGCCCATATAAGTGAACTACAACAATGAGTTCCAACATCAGTAATAAAAATAAAATAAATGACCATTATTTTACCTCCATGATTCCAAATTCCACATTTGGAAAAACACATTTGCCATCTCCGTATCTTCTTGGCGTCAACACATAAAATGGTCTACAATGGATGCAAACTTTTTTTGACATCTTGTCATAAGCACAACATATTCATATTGATGGTTGTGGTTTGTATTTGAAAAACACATCATGCAAGAAACATAACTTGATGACATATCCTCTTGCTCCTTCAAAGCAAAAAATTTCACATCATGTGAACATCGGCATGTACTCTTACATCTTGGTGTCAAAATAATTGACCAAAAACAAGTCGACAAAACATGAATCTTCAAACGACTGACTCTCAAGTCAAGCATAAGCATGTATAATAATTTGATGATTATTTTCCCAAAACAAAATGAATTTCACATTTCGCGAAATACTTTGTCAACATCTCCCTTTCATCTTTGGAGACAAAATCACCTCTTCCAAGTCCATATGACATGCATGTAACACACAATCGATCAACACAAGTCAACACTCATGCATGTGCAAATGATCAACACTCTCCAGTTGACAACATACATGGTAAACAAATCAATCGACCAACACAAGTCAATTACTCGTGCATGTTCAAACACAATGAAACCATCAAGATTCCACTGTTCATACACACAAACTCTTATGCATGTATAAAATTCTTCAACTCTCTCATAAGTACAATCGTAAGTACATGTACATGTAATTAAAGAGCTGAAATGAACAAAATTTTCTGCAATAAATTGAGTCAACATACTCCACTTTCAAACACCTTCTTGGCATAAACATGCAACATGCATTCCATTGGGGAAAAAATGCATCAAGATCAAAAGACACGTAAAGACTTAATTGGATAAGAAATCTAACCATCTCTTACCAAACCATTTCAAGGGAACTTCTTTTAGCTGCACATCATCGTCATGTGAATCATGTTGACCCACATCAATTATGGAATTTTCTTTTCTGTTATTTCCATTCTCTTTATCCACCTTCTTAAAATGTCATGGATGACTTGTTGGATACAAATTCCAATACCTATCTACAAGCTGACCTTGCTTATGACAATGAGTGAAAAACAATTGCATCTTCTTTTCAACATGGTTTCCATTATCAAATGGACCTTTAGCTTTCCACCTCATTTTCTTTAAAAGTTTTCTGTGCATGGCTATCTTCTTCCAACACCTTGAAACATTATGGTTATCCAAACCACAAAAGGAACATGCAAACTTTCTCCAAATATTATGTGAGAATTTGTCATGTTTATTATAATCAAAATAAAGTTGAGTAAAATCAGATTTATACCTTGAAAATTCAGCTTTGCCGCCTTCTTGAGGACATGAATTTGATGAGGTAGTGGCTCTCTTTAGAATAACAACAATTCATTCAATGAATTTAGAGCTTTCAACATCCGCTTCTTTGCTATTCTCATTAGTTTCATCCTTATGAGCACCTTCTTGCAAAGTGGGTGTAAAACTTTTGCATTCCTCATGAACACAATATTCACAAGCTTGAGGTAATGAACATGAAATGAAAGTCTTTCTTCGAACACCTTCATGTGAATCCTCGGATTTAGAGCTTTCTCGGTCATGTTTTCCATAATCAAGACCCAAATACCTAGGCCTTTTCTCAATAACAATTAGCTCAACTATGCCTTGTGCATGCTTACCTAACCCTTTACCTTCATAGTCCATCCTCATCAATAATTTGGACCCTATTCCTCTAGTGTGTCTTTCAAAAGCACCTAAACATTCATTTTGAGAGGAAATTGAAGATAAAATTGAATTGCATACCTATTTTCCAAGCACATGCTTGGCTAAGGCTTCCTTGGCATCATGGATCGGAGTCTCCATCTCATGCATCCTTGTTAAGCCTTCATTTGTAACATGGAGCTGAGTCTCCATATCATGCATTTTTTCAAAAATATCTTCCTTCTCCTTCTTTATGGAAATCAACTTATCTTGATGTATAAGTCTCTCCCTCTTATCTGCATACTTCTCTTGTAGCATATCAATCATGATCTAGAGTTTCTGTAGCATCTCTTTATCAAAGAGTTTTACTAAAGAAGACTAAATTGAAACAACATTTAATGAAGTTGCCACCACACCTAAAATGCATACAAAGCTTCTTTGCTCTAATTTGAGAATTTAGTTCTAAATTTTTATCTTCTCCTTCATACATAAAATTGCACATAGTTAAATTCTCCTTGCAAAAATTCAAAAACCAATAGCTAATTCTTCTATCTAACCTTGGCTAAAATGAGCTTAATGTTTTCTCTGATACAAAATTTATCTGAATATGGTAAAATTAGTTATTTCTATGCTAGCTCCCTCACTAGTTGTTATTGTTGAGTCCCAAATTTGCATCTTTTCCATACACTTTTCCATACCTTTTTCACTCACCTAAACCTCCCAAATTGTCAATATCATGTGAAAAAGGGTATCTAACATGGTTTTTAATTATATTTTTGTGTTTTCTATTTGATCTAGATTTTGTTCATTCAGCTGCGGAATCTTGCCACTTTCCGCAGCTGTTGCAACTTTCCGCAGCTATTTTGTGGAACTCTATGCTACAGGTGTCTACAAGGGAAACGAGCCACATGGGCAGGCTAGGAATGACGTGGACATGGTTCGTGTCCTATTGGTTCAAGAAAAATCATCCAAAGAAGCCGCGGTCAAAGGCATCCACATGGAAGTCAACCATGGAGTTTCATGTCGGCCGGAATCTGTTTCGTGGCACATAAAGATCCATACGGCCGTTTCTAAGCCTGCGGAGGTTAAATCGACATCTGTGCAGAGCTCTGGAGTCGAATTCAAGCATCCACCTTCCGTAGATTCACTTTCCAACACAGCCATACTCCTATATCCGTGGACGTAGTGGTCTACGTGCTCTCTGCCATCATGAACTTTAGGAGACAGTTACAGTTTATTGTTATATATAGAGCGTTTGCATACGCACATAAAGTTAGTTGATAGTTGATGTTAGTGAATGTACTCTATTATCTTTTAGTCTGCTCTGTGGTGATTACGCTGCACTTTTGCCGTAACACTACCATTCTGTAATGAACTGCTTTTTAATATGAGAAGACTCTGTTTTTCAACTTAATTCGTGTTTGAGGATCGTTACCAAGGTTGTGTAGAGGGCCCCTGCTCAGCTAAGGTTTTGTGTATTAGTGTATATTTCTCATTTCATTTCTTTAAAAGTCATTGTATCATAATCCATCCATATGTTCATACTTTGCGGTTGTTTCATTTCTGTTTATACATTTCCATAATTTCCATTTCATTTCTGTCTTTCATGTTTTATGATTGTTAATCACTGATCAGTTTTCTTGATTGCAGGTTTTAGATAGACAGCCCGGGCATTTTCATAGCATTTTGACTAATGACATAAAACTAACATTGTTCTGCTGCTAGTTTGCTTTTCATAGCTTTTGTTTAACTTCAGTCTTGCTTTGTACATTTCAGTTTTGCTTATCTGCTTTAGTAGTTAAATTTAGATATATTAAGCTGCTCATAGCATCTTCAGTTGCCTCCGAAAACCACAGCTGGACTGATGGTGAGGGACTGCATTATGAAATGTGTAGTTTAGTATTAGTTTCTTTTCTGCAAATTTAGATATATTAAGCTGCTCATAGCATCTTCATTTGCCTCCGAAAGCCACAGCTGGACTGATGGTGAGGGACTGCATTATGAAATGTGTAGTTTAGTATTAGTTTCTTTTCTGCAAATTTAGATATATTAAGCTGCTCATAGCATTTTCAGTTGCCTCCGAAAGCCATAGCTGGACTGATGGTGAGGGATTGCATTATGAAATGTGTAGTTTAATATTAGTTTCTTTTCTGCAAATTTAGATATATTAAATCATGTATGACATCTTCGGTTGCCTCCGAAAGCCACAGCTGGACTGATGGTGAGGGATTGAATCATGAGTGTATGGTTTAGTATTAGTTTACTTTTTGCAAATTAAATATCAGTTACACAAGTTGTTTATGATTACTTCCGAAAATCATAGCTGGTCTAATGATGAAGGGTCAGAAAATGAATTGATGTAATCTGATTTAGATTTATTTTGTTGCAATTTTGAATTTCCTTAAGCATAGTTTCTTTTTTTTTGTTTAGTCGGCAGCAAGAATAGTTTGGTTTTCATGTTCACTAGTTTAGTGTTTTGATTCATTAGATTAGCAGCACCTTTTCATTTCAGCAGTACACTTTTACTTTCTTTCAAGTCTTGTCATTGTAAATTTCAAATTGCTTTTTAAAGTTACAAGTTGGTAAATCATTATAGGGGATATCACTTCCTTGAACAAACATAACCAAACTTGTTTTCATCTTAGAATTTCCATTTCACCTTAGAAAAACCAAAAACGACAAAAAGTTAAGAAATAGGTTATCTTGCACATATAATGCGCCGCACTTCATCAGCTTACGATTCCCGGATTGACAAATTAAATGCAGCAATTTAGGACACACTAAATTGACCAAACATTTTGGCGCCGTTGCCGGGGAAGTGTAACTAGGTAGCAAATTTCTTAAAAAAAAAAACATAAAATCATAAAAGAAGGGAAAACTTGATAACTTCTTGAAGTATGCTCTCCTCTTGCACCTAGTGTGATCTGGAGGATCAGAAAAGAGAATTATTGGTTTAGTAATTTCTTAAGTATGCTCTCTTCTTGCACCTAGTGTGATCTGGAAGATCAGAAAGAGAATTATTAGCCCAAATTTTTAAAAAATAAAAAATGACATGCATAGAGCAAGAGATTCTAGGGGAAGGTTTATAGCTAAAGCCAAGAGTTCGATTTTCATAACTCCATCTTCTTCAAGGCATAGACCAGATTCACCACCATCTACCCCTAGCCTTAATATTTTTTGGAAGTCAAGGAACAGTTGAATTAGAGGATTCTCCTATACCACCTACTAAAACCCACTTAGAAAACAAAGAGACTTTCTCTCATCCTTCCTTGGTAGAAGAACTAGAGGACTATAAGGACTCTAAAGAAACTATCATGGCAGAGGACGTAATAAATAGAGGTGGAGGTAGAAGAGGAGGAGATAATGGAGATAACAATGGTGAAGGAAATAATGGTAGAAATAGGGATTTGTTGGGATTCCCTATAGCTGATGAGGAAACTCATGCAACAATGAAAAATATTTCATCATCTGTTCTCCCTAAATTTTATGCATTACGAAGTGAGGATCCTGAAACATTTCTGTTTGAGTTTGAAGTTGTGTGCCGAACTTATGACTATATGGAATATTCTCAAAAACTCAAACTGTTTCCTTCAACATTGAAGGGATCTGCTTTGAAATGGTTCATGGGATTAGCCACTCAATCTATCAGGACTTGGAATGATATGAAACAAACATTTTTGGATAGATACTTGGACTATTTTATGCCCACCAATCACAAGGATGAGGTATTCAAAATGATGCAAAAAAAAGATGAAAATTTGGAAGACTTAATTGAAAGATTTCAATACAACTTGAAAAGAGCAAAGATGAGCAACTTAGATAATGAAACCTTGAAATCCCTCCTATTAAAAGCCATTAGAGATGAATGGATAGACATTTTAAACATGATGGGGAAAGGAGACATTTCTCAACTTCCATTTCGTGATATAACAGAACTATGTATCCATCTCTCAAGAGGAAAATCTAAAATTGGAAAAGGCAGCCACAGGTCCAAGTACCTCTTCCATTCAGCCTCATACATTGCAGGATGATTTAGTTCAGTCATTAAAACAGGAAATTTTTGAGGCTAGACTTTTAAGATTGATTCGACACATCAAAGTAAACAGAAACATTGAAAGAACAAGGGACAAAGTGGACAAAGATCATCAGAACGATAATACTATGCACATTTGGGAATTTGGCAAAAGAAGAATAAGAAATTAAAAAGTAAATGCCAGAAATTGAGCAGAGCACTTGTGAATATCAAATTTAGGTGCTTAATGAAGAAACCCAGAATGATGGCAGTACCAAAGAAGAAGAGAAGGGGGTTGGATGTGCTGGCTGAAGTATCAAGGCACATGAACTAAACAAAGAGTATCAAAATTTTGGTTGCATGAGGACATGCAACACCTTCACAGTGGGGGTATGTTGAGTCCCGAATTTGCATCTTTTCCATACACTTTTCCGTACCTTTTTCACTCACCTAAACCTCCAAAATTGTCAATATCATGTGCAAAAGGGTATCTAACATGGTTTTTAATTATGTTTTTGTGTTTTCTATTTGATCTAGATTTTGTTCATACAGCTGCGGAAACTTGCCACTTTCCGCAGCTGCTGCAACTTTCCGCAGCTATTTTGTGGAACTATATGCTACAGGTGTCTACAAGGGAAACAAGCCACATGGGCAGGCTAGGAATGACGTGGACATGGTTCGTGTCCTATTGGTTCAAGCAAACTCGTCCAAAGAAGCCGCGGTCAAAGGCGTCCACATGGAAGTCAACCATGGAGTTTCATGTCGGCCGGACTCTGTTTCGTGGCATATAAAGATCCATACGGCCGTTTCTAAGCCTGCGGAGGTTAAATCGACATCTGTGCAGAGCTCTGGAGTCGAATCCAAGCATCCACCTTCCGTAGATTCACTTTCCAACACGGCCATACTCCTATATCCGTGGACGTAGTGGTCTACGTGCTCTCTGCCATCATGAACTTTAGGAGACAGTTACAGGTTATTGTTATATATAGAGCGTTTGCATACGCACATAAAGTTAGTTGATAGTTGATGTTAGTGAATGTACTCTGTTATCTTTTAGTCTGTTCTGTAGTGATTACGCTGCACTTGTGCCGTAACACTACCATTCTGTAATGAACTGCTTTTTAATATGAGAAGACTCTGTTTTTCAACTTAATTCGTGTTTGAGGACCGTTACCAAGGCTGTGTAGAGGGCCCCTGCTCAGCTAAGGTTTTGTGTATTAGTGTATATTTCTCATTTCATTTTTTTTAGAAATCATTGTATCATAATCCATCCATATGTTCATACTTTAGGTTGTGTCATTCTGTTTATACATTTCCATAATTTCCATTTCATTACTGTCTTTCATGTTTTATGATTGTTAATCCTTTGCAGGATTTCTTTTGTAATTGGTTTTAGATAGACGGCCGGGCACTGTAGCATTTTATTGGCAACAAGAAATAACATTTCTGCTTGCTAGTTTGCTTTTCACAACTTTGTTGCTCGGTCTTGCTTTGTACAGTTTGTATCTCTGCTTTAGTAGTTAAATTTAGATATACTAAGTTGCTCATAGCATCCTCAGTTGCCTCCGAAAGCCACAGCTGGACTGATGGTGAGGGACTGCATTATGAAATGTGTAGTTTAGTATCAGTTTCTTTTCTGCAAATTTAGATATATTAAGTTGCTCATAGCATCTTCAGTTGCCTCCGAAAGCCACAGCTGGACTGATGGTGAGGGACTGCATTATGAAATGTGTAGTTTAGTATTAGTTTCTTTTACGCAAATTTAGATATATTAAGCTGCTCATAGCATCTTCGATCTGCCACTAAAGCCACAATTTGGGTGATGGTGAGGGGCTAGCATTATAGAGAAATGTGTAGTTTAGTATTAATTTCTTTTCTGCAAATTTAGATATATTAAATCATGTATGACATCTTGATTTATATAAAGAGAAGCCACAGTGGTGATGGTGAGGATTGAATCATGAGTGTATGGTTTAGTATTAGTTTACTTTTAATTAAATATCGATTACACAAGTTGTTTATGATTACTTGAAAATCATAGTTGAGGTCCTCTGATGAAGGGTCGGAGAGAATGAATTAGTGTAATCGTTAAATTATTTGTTGCAATTTTGAATTTCCTTCAACATAGTTTCTTTTTGTGTTTAGTCAGCAGCAAGAATAGTTTGATTTTCATGTTCACTAGTTTACTGTTTTGATTTATTAGATTAGCAGCATCTTTTCATTTCATCAGTACATTTTCATTTTCTTTCAAAGTCTTATCATTGTAAATTTCAAATTGCTTTTAAAGTTTCAAGTTGGTAAATCATTATAGGGGATATCACTTCCTTGAAAAAATATAACTAAACTTGTTTTCATTTTAGAATTTCCATTTCACCTTAGAAAAACCAAAAACGACAAAAAGTTAAGAAATAGGTTATCTTGCACATATAGTGCGCCGCACTTCATCAGCTTACGATTCCCGGATTGACAAATTAAATGCAGCAATTTAGGACACACTAAATTGACCAAACAGTTATCACCATAAAAGTTTTTTTTTTTTTTTAACTTTGACAGTTTACCTTGTTCCTAGTCATGGTCTTAGATAGTTGTTGAGTCATTTAATGTTTTAAGGGGTAAGTGATAGGGTTAGAGTCTCAAAATTTTCATTTTAATTTCCAACTAAAGTTTGACAACCTCATTCCATGGTTTAAAGGTCCCATATTCTGTTTGGAAGTCATATTTTAACCCTTTGAGAATTTTTCTAAAATTAGCCACGAAACCACACTTTAGTAGTGTAGTCAATGGAAAAAAGTTGTTTTGCGCTATGAAAGCACTGCTACTTCCATAGCGAATTTATCTGAAAATAGACTAAGCATGCTACGAAAGCACATATTCATAGGAAGTCATGTCAAATCATCAAATAATTCAAATTCCGTTAGTTTTTCATCATTAGGTGTTAGTTAGAGGTCATTTCCAAGACAAAAAACCATTCAAAATCATCAATGCATTCATAAAGGTTTCATTTATGAAGTTTAAGTTCAAATTTGAATGGGCTAGCTGGTTTCTTATTCCAATTTGCATGAAAAACACTCCGATAGGCCATTTTCAAGAGTAGGGTAAATCTTGTGGTAATCTCGCACCAAAGCTTCTATTATCCATTATCAAGCGAGGCTAACAAGTGAGGCTAACAAGTGAGGCTGATTACTCTAATCAAGCAAGGATGACTGTTTTGAATTCAAGTGAGGCTAATAATCAGAGTTCACAGGAAACTTTCAGAAATTCAAAGAAAAAAGTGACCGATGAGAAGAAAAATCATAGGTCAGGACATTGTTTAAGGACAGAGCCTAAAAGCATACGAACCCTAGCTAAAGAAAAATTAGTGTTGGAGGCTTTCAAGAAGGCAGGGTGTTTGATATTTTCTGAAAAGTTACAAGGAGGGCACAGTCAGGTGACAAAGGAGTTTTCTCTACATTTTAATGGCTCAAGCACAAAAATTGGAACCTTAAACTTGTCAGTTACTCTTGAGGTTATTTCCTTAGTAACAGAGATTCCTAGGGGGAAAGAGACATGGTTCAAAGGTTTCAGATTTAACATGGAGGCATGCAAAGTGTTTCTAAAGTGATAGTTTACAGAAATGGATTTAAGCAACGGAATTCCCAGGAGCTGCATCAAATATTCATATGCCAATTTTATATACAACATCCAGAGGTATTTTACTTGTGAGGGAAGGTATCATAAAGTATATTCATATCATTTTAAAAATCTGTTGCACTTTACTGGTATGATATCTTTATATTTGCCATTTTTTTGTATAGAAGTATAGCTAAGATGACAGAAAAGGTTCAAATGAAGTCTGAAGGGTGTAAAACCTCTTTATTCCACCATGGTTTAATTAAGTTGATGGTCTTACATGAACTCCGAAATATCAACAGAGAATGGTCCTCTTTTTTTTATGTGGTTTTCGAGTGGAAGCACAAACTATAGGTAGTAACCCTAAAGGAAAAGAGACTTCACCTACAGAATCCATAAATCCTGTAGTGACAAGGTCAAAAAGGTTTGTCAAGCTAAAACCCAGGAAATAGGTGAAAGAGCTAGTAGGAAAAGCATAAGTGGCTATTTCTGAAACTCCTCAACCTGCAAAACAAAGGATAGTTGAAGTTAACGAGATTGCACAAGAACAGTCAGCTAATAAAAAGGTTCAATGGAGATTGACTACGAGTCAAGTTGCAAAAGAAAAGGGTAAAGTAGTGATTTCAGGAGAAAGTGATACTCCAAGCTTAAAGGGAAAATTGGATGATATCTTAAAATCCATTGATATATAAGAGTCCCCTTTGGTTTGAGCTGATTTCATAAAAATTGGTGAAGGAAAGTAGAAGGAGATGAATTCATCCAAGGAACTAGTATTCAATAATGAAGTTGTAGCATTTTCATTCAAGGCAAGGAAGCCTGTAACTAGACAGTCCAAAAAGATGCAAGAGCATGTTGAGCTGGAGAAAACAAAGGAAGCTTCCACTGTTCATGAAGAAATTATAAACCTTTCATCACCTGTACCAGAAAAGGTAACAAACAAAGTATTTCACACTCAAATAGAAAAAATCAGTTATGCAGAGATGGAGGAAAGGTTGAAATCAACCAATCTTGAAATTTCTGGGCTAAGGAAGAGAGCAAGAAAGCATGCTATTGAAAATACAAATTTCAAGAGGATGGAAGCCTTCTTGGAAGTTGAAAGGGTTGCTAAACCTGAAATCATTAGCAGTGAAACACAATATTTCACTTGGAATGTACCAGCAATAAAAGAAGCCAGATTTGTGAGAGTAAGACATACTTAGTTAAGAGCCACCAACAGAAAGTTAAGGAGACAAGTTGAAGACCAAGAAATTCAGTTGACAAGATCTCAAGAGAAACTACAACAACAGTGGAACAGGGTAACGAAACAGGGCAGTAAATGATAAATCTTAAATTAGTTTGTCATTAAGAAGAAGACCATTTTGAGGAAAAAACACCTTTAAAGTTAAGTTTTTTTTCTTTTTGATGTTGATATCAATCTTGGAAAAGCTTTGAATATCCTCAAAATTTAATTTCTTGAAGACTGTGTTTAAAAAGAGAGACTACGCAGCAGTTTCGTAGCACGCTATGAAACTAGTGAAGATGACTTTTTTCACCTTTATTTATGAATTTTGGAGATAGGGTTGATGGGTCTTGAGTTTAAATGTTGCTGGTGGAAGCATGAATACTACAGGTAAAGGCTCCAATTTTAAAATAGGAGAAAAAAAGGGGTTAAAGGAAATCTTTTCAATTACCTACAAACTGCGCTACGAAAAGAGGCTACTTTTATAGCGCAGACATACTCATACCATTTTTACACTATTTAGGAGATTTTTCTTTGCACAGGTGGAGGAGTAAATTTTTTAAGGGAATATTATCACATGTGACACATATGAAACAGTCATCAATGTTAACAAACTTGCTCAAAGATAAACATGGAGGTTAAGGGCTAAAAAGTAGGAACTCTGTCTCCCGGTTTTTAGGACAGTTAGGTCATCAGTCAGCATGCTATGCAACAAGGTTGGAGGCATCATCAAAGTTTGAAATCATTGATTTGTAGTTGTCAACAAATAATTAAAGGTTTAGAGAAGGTTGTTTCAAAAATTTTAGGAGTTTCACTCCTATTTGTATTAGGACTCTTAAAATACAGTTTAGCTGTTAGTTTGTAATTAATAGTTTGTTTTATGAATAGAATAGGTGTCAAGAATGGAAATTCAAATTCTCCTAATAATGGATAATGGAATCCAAGATTTTAAATGCTCTATATGAAGCATGAGTTCGAATTCACCAAGTCTGGCATTTTTCATCAGCAAGGAAATTGTGTTACTGTATGTCACTATGTTATTCTCAACTTAATATAGAGATTTGTTTGACTACTTAATATTCACAAGGAGTTTAAGTGTATCATTTTTCTATGGCCTTTTCAATTACCTACTTGAAGTAGTATTTGTATGTGTTACATAGAATTCATTTGACAAACCTCTAACTTCCTTCACATGCAAATAAACTGTGTTTTATCACTGTGTTACTATTTTTCTCATAAACCTAGAATCCAAGTGCCTTGAATTCCATGTTTGACAGGTTATGATGTTTATTTGAAGACTATCTTGAATCCATGGCCCAGTGACTGTTTGCTAATATTTGATTCAACCAGTTATATATTTTTATCCTTTTTATTCTTAGAGTAATCCATCTAATCATCAATAAAAAATCTAAAACTTATTGAGAGAGCCCTCTCAGGTTGAGAAGGCTAAGCCTCAACCAAAATATTGATTTGAAAGAGTTATTCAGAGTCTACTTGATGAAGCAGCCTATCAAGGTCAGATTTTGTGATAACATTTTGGTGCGCCTGTCGGGAGTCGAAGATTACTCATTCCCGAAATCAAGAAACTGATCTTCTGAAGCTAGTAGGAGCTCAAAAAAAATTTCGAGGCTGCATCTACCTTGGTAACTCCATACATTTTCAAAATTTTAAAAGGTGGCTTCGAGAAGGAGATACACATGGATCAACCTTGATCCCAATCCACCTACCATTATGGACAATCCAAACACTATTTCAAGTGGTAGTCAAATAATTTTAGAAATATCAGGTGCTCCATCTCATTCGAAATCTTTGTCCTCTGAAATATTAAGAAGTCTTGAAGACAAAAGAGTTGATGATAAAATTCATGAAGTGTTGTTTAGATCAGAAAGTGAAAAGGAACTCATTGATATTATCTTAGACTTGCATAAAAGCATAATTGACACTTCAGCCTTAGTAACACAAGAAGAGAGAGAAGAATTTTGGGAAGCTGTTACCTCTGAGCTATTGTTATAGAAAGAGTCTCTAGATAAATTGAAAAAAGTAAATCCTTTCAAATTCTTGCTGAAATCGAAAGCTGGTTTACCCCTTCCAAATTGGAGCTCAATTGTTAGTGGTCTGCAAAAAAAAAATAGTCCTTCTTATATCAGTTCTTCATCTTCTGTTTCCGCCATTCCTAAGACTATTGTTCATCCTTTAAAGATGGCTGGCACTACTAGGTATGCACCACTTGTCCTTCCTGTTGTTTTACATGATCTCCCTAGTAAATATGCTACTAGGATTCAGACTTGAGGAAGTGATGAAGAACTCACAGTAGAGCAACATGTAGATAAATTTAACGATTTTATAGACAGAGAAGAGGTTGATGATGAATATGTGAAGTTAGGACCGTTTTCAAAAAGTTTTACCGGTGAAGTTAGAAAATGGTTTAAATCTCTCACAGCAGGAAGTATTTGAACTTGGGACGAGTTTGAAGACAATTTTTTTAGAAAATGGGGAAATAGAACCAATCCAGTTCAAGCACTTACTGAATATAATAGTCTTAGAAGGGAAGTTGATGAATCTGTCCAAAACTTTTCAAAAATATTTAATGAAGTTTTTGACTCAATTCCAGCTCATTTTAAACCTCCAAAAGCCTTAGCACATATGAGATATGCTGAAGCATTTTTTTATGAATTTTCTATTTGGTTGAGAGAAGGAGAAACACCTACACTTTCTGAAATGCAAAGCGATGCAGTAACGGTAGAGGTAAACATGATAGCTGCTATTAAGTCAAGAATGGGAAAAACTAAATTGAAAGAAGTAGAGAAACCTTCCTCCTCAACTTCCGATTATAAATTTGACTCAATGATGAAAACTATGGAGAATTTGATGGATAGGTTAGCTCTTGGAAATACTTCTACCCCTCCTGTGCAACATGAGCCTCATTCTAGAAACCCTCAATTCATGAGACCTAAAAATCAACAAAGGCCAAGAGAAAATAGAAATCAGTAGCCTGATCCTCCAGTAAGACCTCCTTTTCAGTAGAATTTGGTAGATGAAGAAGATGAGTCTGAAATTCCTAAAGAATCTATTCATTGTCTTGACGAAGAGATGTCAAGAATTTTCCTAACTAAAGAAGAGCATGATGAGTCAGATTTGGCTAATCAAGGAGAAGAACCATCAAATTATTTTAAGGGGTATCAGCATGTTATTTTTGAAATGCAAAAGCAATATAATCTTAGAAATAGAAATGTTTCGATTATTGCAAAAAAATCACGGCCTAAGAAAGATGGTCCAAAGGTTGTTGAAGCCAAAAATGATACTCCAAAGATTGGTGAAGGTAAGAAAGACACTTCACTTGGTAAGAAAGACACTCAACTCCCTCCTCCTATCAAAGAAGCTGAAAAATATATTTCTGTTTTCAACCTTGAGAATGAAATTTCAAAGATTAAAATAAAAATCCCATTTAGCGAGATTCTCAAGGTAAATGAATATATAAGAAAGACTGTTAAGATGTTGAATTCACAACTAGGAGCTGCTGATATTTTGAATGTTCAAGAAGATAATCTTACTATATATTTGGGTCTAAGGCTAGAAGATGAATAAAATGAAGAGTTTCCTCCTTTTTATGTAAGCATTAGTATTCATGGTATGAATTTACACAATGCTATGTTGGATTCAGGGGCTTCTTACAAGCTTATGCCCAAAATAATCATGGAAAGGATGGGGTTGCAAATAACAATACCATATAAGGATTTTTTTCTTTTGATTCAAAAAGAGTTCAATGCATTGGTCTAATTAATGATGTGGTTGTTGGTTTAACACAAATCCCATAAAATATGGTTGTTATGGACATTGTAGTAGCTGAAATTCCACCAAATTTTGGTATGTTATTGTCAAGATCATGGGTACAAAAAATAAAAGGCACAATGTAGGTGGACCTTACCTATGCTATTATTCCTGTTTTTGGTGAGCAAAGGAGATTGTATTGAGAGACTAGAATGGCTTACGTGGTAACTAGTAAAGAAAAACCTCAAAAATTACCTATTTATTCCTTTGATATTGAACTTGGATCTACTATTGTTTTCAATGAGTCAGTTGATAGTGTCGAACAAGAAATGAAAGCAGAAAATCAACACTCTGAAATTCAACAGCCCAAAAATCACCAAAAAGAAAATCAACAAGTAAATGACAAAGAGATGGAAAGATGGTGGTCATTGTACTTTGATGGATCAACAGGAAAATAAGGGGTTGGAGCAAGGATTTGGATTACAAGTCCAAATGATGAGAGTAATTTTTACTCCTACAAACTGATCTTTGATTGCACAAACAACATGGCTGAATATGAATCTTTGATTTTGGGTCTAGATGTTTTGATAAGAATGAAGGCTCAAAATATTTTTGTTTTTGGAGATTCAGAATTAATTACTAGACAAGCTAAAGGTGTTTATCAAACAAAGGATGTAAGAATGAGAGCATACAAAAATCTAGTTTTAGACATGTTGGAGAATTTTCAAGCATACTCTTTCACTGTTAAAACTAGAGACCAAAATTCCATTTCTGATTCTCTTGTTGTCTCTGCAAGTATTTTCATCATTCCTATTCATTATTCTAAAAAATATGAGATTGAAGTTCTTCATAAACCAGCAATACTAGATAATATAACCAATTGGAAAGTTTTTAAAGATGATCAACAGGTAAAGAATTTTATTGAGCTGAAAGAAGAATTTGAAAGCACACAAGTAGACCAACAAAACATGCTTGTTGAATCAAAAGGAAATTCTGAAGTTTTGCAATTAAAGAATAATTCAATACCAAAAGGTCTTATTCCCCTTGAGAAGCTTTTTGATCAGAATGATGTTTTCAAATCACCAAATATATCACCTGATGAAGAGGAAGTAGAGCGCTGTAATCTTGGTACATTAGCTTTGCCTAAAATGATCAAAATTTCAAAGTTTCTTTCAGCCAATATGAAATTTAATTATATTCAGATGATGAAGAGGTTTATTGATGTTTTCTCTTGGAGTTATGTTGATTTAAAAGAGTATGATCCTTCCATTATTGATCATACTATTATTATTATCAAAGAAAATGAAATACGTTTCAAGCAGAAATTGAGGAGAATTAATCCTCTTCTCATGCCATTGATCGAAAAAAATATTAAGAAACTCTTTGATGCTAAAATCATTGTCCTAATCAGATTCTCAAATTGGCTTGCAAATTTGGTACCGGTTAGAAAGAAGAATGGAGAAATCAGAATTTGTATTGACTTTAGAAATTTGAATAAGACTTCACTAAAGGAAAACTATCCTCTTCCCAATATGGATTCAATTCTGCAAAATATTGTTGGTTCTCAAAGAATGTCTATGTTTGATGGTTTTTCAGGTTATAATCAGATTTGTTACACCATTTTTTGGTCATCTAACCTTTCATCATTAGATGGACCCAAGTACACCACTGGTAAATGCCCCTTGTAGTCAATCTCTGTGCTAGAAATAATTTGTTCTCACAGATCTAGAGCAGTTGAGCTTTGAGGTGGAATTCGAAATTTTGCAGCAGTTTTGTTTTCTTGGTGCCAATGTTGAAAATGTCTTTCAACGGTTTGCGACTCGAATATGCTCTTGAAGGTAGTTCGAATTATGTTGCATGGAAGGATCGCATGGAGGCAGTATTAGAAGATAATGGTCTGAAGGAGTTCGTAGATACGGATGTCCAAAAACCCACTGATCCTGCTGAAGTCGAAGCATGGCAAAAGAAGATGGCGAAATGTCGAAGGATCCTGTTGGAGGGCGTCAAGGATCATATTGTATCCAGCCTGCATGGAAAGGCTTCTCCATATTTAATGTGGAAAGCTTTGACGGATCTATTCCAGAGTAAGAGCGACCAAAGGAAGCTGGCGCTCAAAGATAAGCTCAGGAACATCAAGATGGAGAAGGGCGACAGTATCGCCAAATACCTCACGAAGTTCACTCAGTGCAGAGATGAGCTGGGAAGTGTGGGGGTGACTGTCAAAGACGAGGACATGGTCGACCTGGCTCTCCTTGGTCTTCCAAAGGCTTGGCACTCATATCAAGATAGTGTCAATGGTCGGGAGAAGCTGCCGGGATGGGAGCGCCTTTGGGCGGATCTCATGCAGGAGGAGATAAGGAGGACTACTCGAGATGGATCTTCATCAAAGGGAGCTAATGAAGAAAACTGCACTTTGGTTACCAAAGCAAAGAAGGGGAAGGGTAAGAAAACCTCTCATTCTAGTGCAAAGGGAAAGAAGCAGGATATGGCGAAAGTGAAGTGTTTTCACTGCCATGATCACGGACATTATGCTACCAATTGTCCAAAGAAGAAGAAGAACAAGCAAGCGGGAAGATCTGCAGATGGAGAAGCTTTGGCTTCACAGTTCGAGCTTGACTTTTCACTGATCGCATGCTTAGTTTCAAGTGTGATGGGATCGGTATGGTTCTTGGACAGCGGTGCGTCATTTCATATGACGGGAGATCGGGAGTTGTTCTCAGATCTGGAGGACAAAGATTTGGGTGTGCACATCAAGATGGGCGATGATGGTAGATACAGTGCGACTGGTATCGGTACCATATCCTTTCAGAGGGAGTCTGGTAAACCCTTTGTACTGAAGGATGTCATGCATGTACCTGGATTGAAGAAGAACTTGATCTCTGTGGCGATGTTGGAGGATAAGGAGTATGATGTGGTCTTCAGCGAAGGAAAAGCCTTCCTGCGCAGTAAGACTACTGGAGAGACCCGGAAGATAGGGGTTCGAACCAAGAACCTTTATCAGTTGCAGGTAGATGGCTGCGCAGCTATGGCATGCAAGGCGGGAGAAGTGGTGAGCCAGGATGATGAGGACGAACTGTGGCACAGGAGATTGGGCCACCTTCACCATGGAGCTTTGAAGATTCTACAGCAGATTTCTACTGGGCTTCCTAAGGGCACCCTTGCGCAGTCAGATCAGTGCAAGGGGTGTACTTTAGGGAAGTATGTGAAAGCCACCTTTCACGAGAAGGATAGTCGCGCCACGACGATCCTTGAGAGAGTTCACACAGACGTGTGTGGTCCTTTCTCAGTTGCTTCGACAGCAAAGCACGGGTATTATGTGATCTTTGTTGATGATTTCTCTCGAAAGTGCTGGATCTTCTTCATGCAGAAGAAGAGCGATACATTCGCGAAGTTCTGTGAGTTTAAAGCACTGGTCGAGAAGGAGTCGGGGAAGAAGGTGATTGCTCTAAGGAGTGATAACGGTGGTGAATTCATCTCGGCTGAATTCAGGGAGTTCTGCAGCGCAGAAGGGATTCGGAGAGAGCTCATCGCACCCCATAACCCACAGCAGAACGGGGTGGCTGAGCGGAAGAACAGAACGATCGTGGGTGCTGCACGGGCGATGTTGCATGATCAGGGCCTACCCCTTCACTTGTGGGCCGAGGCATGCAATACAACAGTGTATGTGCAGAACCATTGTCCTCACAAGGTTCTTGGCATGGGCAGCCTAGGAGAGACATTACGGCAAGAGGCCGATGGCTTTTTCACATTCTGGACACACAGTTCTCACAATACACATGCATGTGACGAGAAGGATGCGAGAAAGGAAAATTTGGATCCAGCCTAGCTGAGGTTGGAATATTTGTGGGGTACACTGATACACCTCACAAATACCGGGTGTATTTGTCAGACAGTCGCAAGACTGTTGTGCGACGGGATATAAAATTTCGGGAGGAGAAAGCCATGCAGTGTTCGCTTGAGAGGGAGCTACACTTGCATGCAGATGAGGAGCTGTTAGTTCCTAAGGAGGAGCTTCCGGATGTGGATCAGCCACAAGAGGAGGTTCAGGAGGTGGAAGAAACCACCCAGGCAGCGCCAACCATCAGAGGGCGCATGCGCACTACGGAAGCTGAGCGACTGGCTCGGGATGCAGAGAAGGTTGTAGGACCACCTACAGCACAGCGCAGACAGAGACAGTCACCGGATCGGTACACTGGATACATGGCTCGTGTGAGTCAATGTGTTGTGACGGAGCCATCCTCTTTTGAGGAAGCTGTGGAGGAACCCGCATGGGTTGATGCCATGATCGAAGAATATGATTCGATCATCAGGAACAGTGCATGGGAGATTGTCCCAAGACGGGTTGGGAAATCAGTTGTAGGTTCGCGATGGATCTACAAGGTGAAGCAGGCGGCTGACGGGAGTGTGGAGAAGTACAAGGCGAGATTTGTCGCCCGTGGCTTCTCACAGATCGAGGGGATTAACTATGAGGAGACTTTTGCACCTGTCGCAAGGTACTCTTCCATACGGACGATCCTTGCTCTCTCAGCGCAGATGGGGTGGCACATTCATCAGATGGATGTGAAGACTGCGTTCCTCAATGGAGTTATTGAGGAGGAGGTGTACATAGAGCAACTTGAAGGTTTAGAGATCTTCAGCAGTGAGTCGCATGTGTGCCGACTCAAGAGAGCACTGTACGGGCTGAAGCAAGCACCTCGTGCTTGGTACACTCGGATAGACAGCTACTTCACCGGGCTTGGATTCTCTAAGAGTGAGGCAGATCCTAACCTGTACCAGATTGTGGTGGAGGGGAAGCTGTTGATCATCGTACTGTATGTAGATGATCTGATTTTGACTGGCGATGAGAAGTTGATACTTTCATGCAAGGAGGATCTTGCACGAGAGTTTGAGATGAAGGACTTGGACATCCTTCATTATTTCCTGGGATTGGAGATTTGGCAGCGCAGCGGAGGACTGTTTATTTCTCAGGGCAAGTATGCTCGGGAGATTCTGGAGAGGTTCAACATGCAAGGCTGCAAGCCTGTTGACACTCCTCTTCCTGGTGGTTGGAGGAAGGAGGATGCTACTTGAGCGGAGGTAGTGGATGC